>ML790978.1:340966-363179 GCA_009831015.1 Picea engelmannii
ATTTCATACATTTTCCTAGTGCAAGAGTATTCTTATTGTGAGAGTAAGAGTATTATGATTCTTATTGTGTTACTAATCATGTCATGTATATTCTTCCCACATTTCCATACCTTGAATTTTGGCTATGCTGTATCTTTCAATGAAAAATTATCTTTGAGAATTTCTTCGCTATTGAGGAATACTTTTGGTTGGATTTTCCAAAATTTGAAACTCTACAAAGTAAATATTTTGAAGTGAACCTTGACAACATTTTAATAAAGTTATCTATGAAATATATAGCTCATATGATCATATTAAAATATATAATTATCTATTTCTATTACTATATTATATAAGATTGATATATTGAGATACAATGGTATATATATTAATATACATTTGATGGTAGGTGATATTGTTTGGAAAATGGATGACTTATCATTATTATAACATAAATGATTGACATTAGTGGTAATATACTATAGGTATATTACAAGAGCCCTTGCATAAACTTGATGGGTGAAAACGTGGCAATGGTAACCCATGAATGCACTCAAATAAGAGTACACTCAAGAAGGAATGCACATGCATTCTCAAAATCACGCATGTGTTCCCTTCACATTAGCCTCGAGCCCATTCAAACCACCATGCATACGTGCCAACCAGTTCATGAAGTTGGGTTTAAAGGAATGATGTGCATTCTAGGAATGCATGCATATTTTAGGAATGCACAATCATTAAGAATTCATGTGGGTTCCTTTTTCTATGAATAAAAAATAAAAATATTGCAAATTCTTCATTATTTCCAAACCATTGATGCATGTTATTGAGCACAAGGAGAGACATTCTAGAGCAGTGGAATAGTGTAGTTAAATGTGATGAGAATGAGGGAGGTTTCCATCACTACCATTCTTAGGAAGTGACAAGAGTGTCTTTCTCCATCATTCCTTTGGATTCAAGGTAGTTTTATATGTCAATTGTTACGTTTACACTTCATAAATTCAAAAAATTAATAAAGGAAATAAAAAATGTTTAATTATTATTAAATTACATCATATAATTATATTTACATGGAGCTTGCACATGAAATAATGACGTAGATCTATCGGCCCTCGGGCTGATATCCACTCACAGGATCGTTCTTAACCCCTTCGAGCCAGATCAACTCTTTCGGATTCCCTGCTGGAATCTACTTTCAAATCAATCCATAGGTCCTTTTCGCAACTCGCAACTCGCGAGTTCGTAAGTTGAAACTTTGACTCTTCCTCCTCCAATTTGCAATGCCCGAAATGCCGATACGAGTATGGCTCTTCCTTTGTCAGCTCCTTCCTTGCGATACCACTGGCTAGGCTAAGCGCTAACACCTTTCGATACTCGCCGCTTCGCGAGTTTCAAAGTCCAACCTTGGCACCTTCCTTTCACGAACCCCTGAGAAGCGATATTGACTTTTCTCCTCGCGTTCTCACTGCTCGCGACTTCACGAGTCGAAGGGTTGAGCTCACATACTCTTATCTCGCGAATCCCCGAGACGCGAGAGGTCAACAGGTGTTGACTCCCTCCTCTTGGCAACGTGTATTCGCCTGTCTATTTCCCGGGCCTACCTTGTGGTTCTGCCACGTGTTTCCTCCCTGCCTCGGCTCTCGACACTTCGCTACTCGTGAAGTCGAAAACAACTCCTTTCAATCCCCGAACCCCCAAATGCACGATAGGCGATGGGGTTCCTAATCCAATGGTCCTCCCGTTTTATGGATCCAATGGATGTCTTTACTCCTCGCGATTTCGCCACTCGTGACTTGGAGCACCCAACTCCTAGGCTCTCACCTAGCGAACCTCCGAGTTCGCGAGATCACTCGATCTCTGCCACCTGTCCTCCTCAAGTGGACAGTCCCGATCTTCTTGTGACTTTTCCACTCGCGAAGTCAAGAGACTTCCTCCTATGACCTCCGATGTCCGAATCCCTGGTAGAGAGGATCTCGTGACACGTGTCCTTCTTCCAACGAACGAATCAGATTCCTTCGCTATTTTGGGACTTTTCCTTTTGCGATTTCATGAATCTTGCTACAAGGCTTTCGGTTCTCCAACTCACGAAACCCCAAAATGGTCAACAAAAGTTTGACCTCCGTGTCGGCAAGTACGCCACCTGTCCACTCTGTGCTGTCGGATTCTTCTGCACCTTCAAACCTTTGAACTCCAAAATGAGTATCCATGGGCAATCCAACGACCCTATTTCTCCTGAGATTGCACTTAGAAAAACACTCACCGTAACCTTCTTGCTCCTCTACAAGATCTGACGGCTTCCGGGACTTCGTGAATTCTCCACAGAGAATTCTGACCGTCAAATTTCTCCTTGACGATTCCTACGAAATGAACAAAGTGTTCCCTTACAGAACTTGTCCTCCTGCAAAACAACTTCGCTGTGCCTCCTTCCGACAATTCAAGGCACTAACTCTTCTGAGCTTTTACCAAAACCTAGATTCTTCAAAAAGACTCCTGCACGCACTCCTTGCGGCAATTCTTCAAATACTTCCGAGTATTTGAATTCTTCGACTTTGCGCACTCTCTGTGACAACAACCTTTCAACAATTTCGCTCAGGTTGTAACTCTAAGACTTCGCTCGGCCTACGCACTCCTTGCACAACTCATGTGCTCAACTTGCACTTCTGCGAGAATGAGAACAAGGTTATCTCTCCTGAGCTTGCAGAGACGAACTCTGACTTCTGTCAACGCACACCTTGCGGACAATTTCACTATACTCCTTGCAGGAAAACTCTTGCTCAGACAGAGAAACAATTGAAACTCATTATTTACTCTCCCTCTCTTCAGATTTCAGACATTAAATATGAAATCATACATTCACGCATCAAAGAAAATTCATAACAGAGAGTAACAAGCATATATCAATCAACATGTACAAACACAGAAAGCAATTGAACACCATGAGTCTGAACTAAAGATCTTTGTATTAATCCAGAACTTTTGTACATGGGGTTAACTCTACACAACTCTTTGCTTCTGCTCTCCTATGCTCTCTTGATCGATTATGTTGCTAATGTTACAATGATACAAGTAAGGGTGTCTATATCCATTTTCCCTCCGGCTCCTAAAACTGTCTAATCTAAGAATTCAAAGCTACCTACTTACATTTACTAGCATAAATGCCTCTTAGTCCTTCAGATGAGAGCGGGACGCTCAAGGTCTGATTACAATCTACAAGTATGCCTTTTCTTAATTGTTTCATTTACATTTGGTGTATCAAACTTCAAAACTTTCAAACAATTCATCATGTGCCAAAATGCATTGGCGCTTGCCCCACGCTCGCTTGTTGTTGGCGATGCTCCTGCATCATACTCGCTCGCTTGAAAATTTTCATGGGCTCCTGTCCATGAGCTCTCGCACAGTCTGTCCATGCTTCTGGATCTTTGTTTCATTTTCCCAGCTGACATCTTCAACTGGATGTCCCTTCCACTTGACCAAATATTCAAAGTGTTCCTTTCTCCTGGTCCTCTTACTAACTCTTTTGTCCAGTATGCTTCATTTGTGGATTCTCTGCAACTGGCATCTGTTTTGTCCACTGAACCTCTGGTTGTTCACTACCTACTTATGCTTCCTCAACTTTGTAAGGGTACAAATCTGAGACATTGAATATCGGAGAAATTCTGATCCCATCGGGTAATTCAATCTCATAAGCATTTGCCCCAAATTTCTTCAAGACCTTACATGGTCTGATCTTCTTCATCTTCAGTTTGTTATATGTCCCCTTCGAGAATCTTTCCTTTCTCAGATGTGCCAGAATCAAATCACCAACCTCAAATTGAAGTTGTCTCCTGTGTTGATCTTCTCTGCGCTTATACTCTTGGCTCGAGCTCTACAATCGCTCCTTCACCCGGCTGTGAAGTTCCTTCATCGCTTCCGTGAAATCCTCTGCACTAGCACTCCTAGTTGCATTCTGTTCTGAATATCTCAATTCAGATACTCCTCTTGGCTGTGTCCCATAGACAATTTGGAATGGACTCTGCCCTATGCTTCTGTTGACTGAATCATTATATGCAAATTCCGCCTATGGCAAAATATTGTCCCACTGACTATGGTGTTCTGTCACCAAGCTCCTCAGAAAGTCTCCCAAACTTCTGTTCACAACTTTTGTCTACCCATCCATCTGAGGATGATAAGTTGAACTGAACGATAAGTTTGTTCCTAGATTTTTCCATAAATTCCTCCATAAGTGTCCCATGAACTTGGTGTCTCGATCCGAAACTATGCTCCTTGGTAAGCCGCGAAGTCGAAGGACTTCTTTGAAAAACAGATTCGCAATGTGAGTTGCGTCACTGGTTTTCTGACATGGTATGAAGTGTGCCATCTTAGAAAATATGTCTACCACTACAAAGATCGATTCAAAGCCTCTTTTTGTTCTCGGCAACCCCAATATGAAGTCCATGCTTAGTGCATCCCACGACCTCTCAGGTATGGGTAACGGTTGATAAAATCTTGCATTCTGCCTCTTTCCTTTTGAATGCTGACAAATTCTACATCTTTCCACAAATCGTTTGATGTCTGCTCTCATTCCTGGCCAAAAATATGACTCATTTAACTTTGAGAACATCTTGTCATGAACGAAATGCCCGACCAATCCTCCACTGTGTTTCACCTTCAGCAAATTCTCCCTCATGGAGCATTTTGGAATACAAAGTTGATTACCCCTGAATAACAATCCATCCTGGATCATGTATTCTTTCCATTGACTCCTGTCCCTGAGAATTGGATTCTCAGCTGCTTCATATGCCTCTTTAAAATCTGGATCATCTTTGTACATGTCCCTGAGATCATCAAAACCCAGTGTTTTGACTCTGAACTCCTGCAACAACAAACATTTATTGCTCAAAGCATCAACAACTTTGTTAGCAGTTCCAAAAATATGCTTAATTACAAAAGTAAAGTTATGCATGTATTCAACCCATTTAACATGTCTTTGATTCAACTTCTCCTATTGAGTCACAAATTGCAAAGCATGATTGTCACTATATAAGACAAACTCCTTAGGGATTAATTAATGCCTCCATTTCTTTAATTCCTGGATAATAGCATAGAACTCCTTGTCATACGTGGAGTATTTCACTTTCGCTTCATTCAGATTCTCACTGGAGTATGTTATCGGCCCGTCTTCTTGGCTCAAGACTACCCCTATTGCAAATCCACTTGCATCACATTTTACTTGAAATGCCTTTTTGAAATCCGGCAACACAAAAATTGGTTGTTCTGTGATTTTCCTTTTCAACAAATTGAATCTTTTCTCAGCCTCTTCTGTCTAGTGAAAATACTTGTGTCTCTTCTTCACTATGTCCATCATCGGTGCACTAATTCCACTGAAATTCCTTATGAACTTCCGGTAGAAACTAGCCAATCCATGAAAACTTCTCACCTCAAAGATATTCTTTGGTGATGGCCAATTCTTAATTACCTCCACCTTATCTGGATCCATCCTCAACTTATCTGTAGAAATAACAAAACCCAAATAAATGAGCTCTGTCTTCATGACTGAGGATTTCTTCATATTTATCATCAACTTCTCTTACTGTAGCCTCTTCATGACTCTAGCCAAATGTTTCAAATGCTCTGCCTTCGTTTTACTGAAAATTAGTATGTCATCAAGATAGACAATGACAAATTTTCCGATGAATTCCTTCAGGACTTCATTCATCAACCTCATGAAGGTACTTGGCACGTTCGTTAAGCCAAACGACATAACAAGCCATTCATACAACCCTTCATTGGTCTTGAAGGCTGTCTTCCATTCATCGCCTTCTCTCATACGAATCTGATGATATCCAATTTTCAAATCAATCTTCAATTTTTTTTTATCCCGACTCAAGCAATCCATCATATCATCCATCCTTGGCAATGGAAATCTGTACTTGATGGTTATCTTGTTGATTGCCCTCAAGTCAGTACAGATCCTACAGCCCCCGTCTTTCTTCGGACTGAGCATTGTCGAAACAACACACGGAATCAATCTTTCTCTAACCAATCCTTTGTCCATAAAATCCTGGACCTGTCTTTTGACTTCTTCATTCTCTTGCGGTGTCAATCTGTATGATGCTTTGTTTGGTAAACTAGCTCAAGGTATGAGATCAATATGATGACTCACACTTCTGATCGGTGGCAACGAATGAGGTAGTTTGTCCACTACTATGTCAGTGAACTCTTCCAATAGTTTATGAACCTCTTCCGGTAAATCATCTACCCTTGTACTGGTTAAAACAATTTTAGGCTTCCTGACCACAAAGAATTGCGGTNCCTCCTTCTTCTTAACCTCTGTAAGAAGTTCCTTCCCACTCATGAGAAGTACATCGTTGCTTACTTCAGGTTTCACCTCTTTATCTTTGATTGGAAGAAACATGTGAGTTCTCCCATTCTTCTCTAGGGTGTATGTGTTCCTCCTCCCATCATGAATCACATTTCTATCATATTGCCATGGTTTACTCAGCAATAGATGACAAACATCCATGGGAATAACATTACAGAGTATTTCATCTTTATATCCACCTATTTTAAACTGAACTAAACATTGTTTAGTGACATTTACCTGATGTCCTTTCTGTAGCCACGAAACTCTGTATGGGCTCGGATGCTCAATAGTCTCTAACTCCATCTTTTCTACCATCTCTGTAGAAACAAGATTATCTGTGCTACCACTATCCACAATGACTTTGCATACCCTGTCTTTGGTCTTGCAAGCAGTCCGAAAAAGTCTGTTCCTTTGGACCGAACTCTCCACCTCCTTCTCTAGCGTTAAGAGAACTTTTCGCATCATCAACGATATTCCGCCTTCAGCATCCTCTGCCTCAACATTCTGCCTCTGTGCTTCGGCAATGTGAGTTTTACCACCTTCTTTCTTCTTATCTGGACATTCATAAGATTTATGTCTGACCTTTCCACATGTGAAGCATTTCACCACTCCACCTCTTCCTCTTCCTCTACCTCTGGTACGAGGAAAAATGTTTCCATCAGCATACTGACTTCTCTGTTTGGTATGTTTCCCTCTCTGTGAGCTTCCACCTCTCTAAGTTTGAGTCTGAGGTTTCTTCCACTCTTCTTTGGGTTTCTAATTTCTATCCTGGGCAACTGATTTGCCTCTGGGATAACTTCTGCCTTGATCTCTTTGACTCTGCTTTCGGCTCAACTTCTCTTCAGCCTTTAGAGCTATCTGATAAGAATCTTCCACCGTTCGGATGGTTATCATGCTCATCTCATCCTGAATGTCATATTTCAGACCATTCATGTATATAGCAACTTTTTCATCATCACTTTCGCGATGACCTGCTCTGATGTTCAGCCTGTAGAATTCTTCAGTTTACTCCTTCAATGTCATCAGCTTCTGTCTCAAATTTTGTATTCTCCGAAACAGAGTAATATGGTAATCACTGGGAATGAATTTCACCTTCATCTTCGCGATCATCCTATCCCAACTCTTGATTTTCTGCTTGCCTTTGCATCATCTGTCAACTTGTAGCTCATCCCACCACAATGCTACATGTCCTTTCAATCTTGTGATAGCATGTTTGAACTTTTTGTCTTCCTCGACATCTTCATAGTCAAAATATGTGTCCAGAGCTCTAATCCAATCTAGAAGCTCTTCAACATCCATATTTCCTTCATATACTAGAATATCCATTTTTTCCTTAGCACCCATTCTTGCAACAACCCTAATTAGGCGTTCATTTGCTGCATCTTCGGCTGTGACTTTTTCTCCTTCATGTCCAGCTTCATTTTCACTTTCAGAATCACTGACATCTCCGACACCATCTATGCGCCTCTGTGCTGTCTCCATTTCCTCGAGTCTGGCACGTATGTCACGCATCTCTCTTTCCATGGATGGATTTGGCACCTGCCTACCCCTTCCTCTTAACATTTCCCTTTCCTCTGGCAGATCGGGTGTTTGTCTGTCTCTTCTCCTCGACGGCATGGATAATATTTTTTTCTCTCTTCCCCTGTCTGAAGTATACAAACAGAGTCAAGCTCTGATACCACACTGACACAGACATATCGTCCCTTGGGCCGAGATCCGCTCACAGGATCGTTCTTAACCCCTTTGAGTCGGATCAGCTCTTTCGGATTCCCTGCTGGAATCTACTTTCAAATCAATCCACAGGTCCTTTTTCGCAACTCGCAACTCGTGAGTTCGTAAGTTGAAACTCCAACTCTTCCTCCTCCAATTCTGCAATACTCGAAATGCTGATATGGGTATGGATCTTGCTCTGTCAGCTCCTTCCTTGCATGACCACTGGCTAGGCTAAGAGCTAGCACCTTTCGCTACGCGTCGCTTCACGAGTTTCAATGTCCAACCTTGGCACCTTCCTTTCATGAACCCCCGAGAAGTGATATTGAATTTTCTCCTTGCATTCTCGCTGCTCACAAATTCGCGAGTCGAAGGGTCGAGCTCACGTACTCTTATCTCGTGAATCCTCGAGACGTGAGAGGTCAACGGGTGTTGACTCCCTCCTCCTGGCGACGCGTATCCGCCTGTTTATTTCCCAGGCCCACCTTGTGGTTCTGCCACATGTTTCCTCTGTGCCTCGGCTCTCGGCACTTCACTACTCGTGAAGTCGAAAACGAATCCTTTCAACCCCCAAATCCCCGAATGCACGATAGGCGATAGGGTTCCTGATCCAACGGTCCTCCCGTTTTCTGGATCCAACATATGTCTTTACTCCTCGTGATTTTTCCACTCGCGACTTGGAGCACCCAACTCCTGGGCTCTCACCTGGTGAACCTCTGAGTTCGCGAGATCCCTCGATCTCTGCCACCTGTCCTCCTCAGGTGGATGGTCCCGATCTTCTCACGACTTCGCCACTCGCGAACTCAAGAGACTTCCTCCTTTGACCTCCGATGTCTGAATCCCCGATAGAGAGGATCTCATGACACATGTCCTTCTTCCAGTGAACGGCTCATATTTGTTCACTATTTCGGGACTTCTCCTTTTGCGATTTCGTGAATCTCACTACAAGGCTTTCGGTTCTCCAACTCACGAAACCACGAAATGGTCAACAAAAGTTTGACCTTCGTGTCGTCAAGTACGCCACCTGTCCACTCTGTGCTGTCAGATTCTTCTGCACCTTCAAACCTCCGAACTCCGAAATGAGTATCCACGGGCGATCCAACAGCCCTATTTCTCCTGAGCTTGCACTTAGAAAAACACTCACTGTAACCTTCTTGCTCCTCTACAAGATCTGACGGCTTCCGGGACTTCCTGAATTCTCCATGGAGAATTCCAATCGTCAAATTTCTCCTTGACGATTCCTGCGAAATGAACAAAGTGTTCCCTTACAGAACTTTTCCTCCTGCGAAACAACTTCCCTGCGCCTCCTTTCGACAATTCAAGGCACTAACTCTTCTGAGATTTTACCACAACCTAGAGTCTTCAAAAAGACTCATGCACGCACTCCTTGTGGCAATTCTTCAGATACTTCCAAGTATTTGAATTCTTCAACTCTGCGCACTCTCTGCGACAACAGTCTTTCAACATTTTCGCTCAGGTTGTAACTCTGAGACTTCGCTCGGCCTGCGCACTCCTTGCACGGCTCCTGTGCTCAACTTGCACTTCTGTGAGAATGAGAACAGGTTATCTCTCCTGATCTTGGAGAGACGAACTCTGACTTCTGTCAACGCACACCTTGCGGACAATTTCACTGCACTCCTTGCAGGAAAACTCTTGCTCAGACAAAGAAACAATTGAAACTCATTCTTTACTCTCCCTATGTTCAGATTTTAGACATTAAATATGAAATCATACATTCACGCATCAAAGAAAATGCATAACAGAGAGTAACAAGCATATATCAATCAGCATGTACAAACACAGAAAGCAATTGAACACCATGAGTCTGAACTAAAGATCTTTGTATTAATCCAAAATTTCTGTACATGGGGTTAACTCTACACAACTCTCTGCTTCTGCTCTCCTATGCTCTCTTGATTGATTATGCTGCTAATGTTACAATGTTACAAGTGAGGGTGTCTATATCTGTTTTCCCTCCGGCTCCTAAAACTGTCTAATCTAAGAATTCAAAGCTACCTACTTACATTTACTAGCATAAATGCCTCTTAGTCCTTCAGCCGAGAGTGGGATGCTCAAGGTCTTATTGCAATCTACAAGTATGCCTTTTCTTAATTGTTTCATTTATGTTTGGCGTATCAAATTTCAAAACTTTCAAACAATTCATCATGTGCCAAAATGCGTTGGCGCTTGCCCCACACTCGCTTGTTGTTGGCGATGCTCTTGCATCAAATAAACCTGAGCCCACCATCACCAATTGAATAAATTTCCAATCCTAAGCACAAATCACAAGGTCGAGATGTAAATACCAGCATAGAGAATGTCATTGAAATATTGAGAGACGTAATTGGATATTTTATAAGAACTAGAGAACCATCATGCCTTTAGCTCACCACATCCCTTACGACCATTGTATCTTCTATTGCCCATGCCCAATGGATATTGTTATCACTAGGAATCACCCTCAAATTGCATAGAAGGTAAGCCTAGTACCCATCAGGTTATATGTAAATGTAAATGAGTTTCAAGAGGTCAAATGCATAAGACTTAAGATAATAATGTTCCAACTCATAAATCTGGGCTAGCATGCACAAGCAATTGGGGTCTTGATCAACTTCAGTCAGTAAGTGGGAGTAAAGGTGAATAGAAAGAAGAGTTTGGTGAGGAAAATGTAGAGGTTTTCTATGGACATTAGGTCTTCAAGTATCCTAAGGAGGGAAAAACTCAAACACAAGATCTTCTTGAATTCAAATTTTTAAGGAAGTTGAAGAACATCATAATAGTACTATAATCAAACATTCATCATAACACAACTACAACAATCCATGTGAATCATTCAATCATGAATACTTCAGTATCTGAGGAAAATAAGATGGAGTAAGAAAGTTGACTTATATTAAACAATAAGTCTCAAATCAAGTACATAACCAGTTAACTAGTAGCTTCATCAAAATATTATAATATAAGGGAGCCTAGATCAACCATTCGAACCTACTAAAGAATTTGGGCTATCTATTTATAACAAACAAGGAAAGGAAACAACTAGAGGTGCGATATGGCCTTCCTCCCATGAAATTATCCAAATAGTTATTTCCTATAACAACTAAGCTAACAACTTTACTGATCCAACCAAATTTAAATTGACTTGATATTCTTTGATGTGCATATCCTTGCATGCCAAGTGTCCTGTAGAGGCTTGTAAACTGTAATATACCAGATATAAAATGTATGCAGAACATAAATAAAATGCTAGTAATGGCAGACTAACAACAATATAACCAGAACATTCACCGCAATAACACTGAAATGATATAAGAATAACAACAGAAATAACACTTTGAATCTGAAAGAAATGTTCACGGGCCTCTTCAAGGGGGCAACCTCTAGTTGAGTAGAGCTCTATTATAATAATATCCAAGCTAGGGTTCTCATACCCTCGACTCTTATTTATACTAAAAAGAATCATCTAGAGGAAGATCCTTCTAGAAGCAGAAGCTTCTATTAGGTCTTCTTACACATGCCTTATTCTATTTTATTGAAAGGCCTTATTAATATTGACCTTTATTACAACTGAATATATTGTTCTACCTATGTGTGGGTTAGGACCCTAACATATCTGCCCCCTTAAAAACAACCTTGTCCTCAAGGCTTGAGATGAGGAAATTGTTGCAGAATGGTAGTTGGTTCCCAAGTGGCGTCTGCTGGAGTTGTATCTTTCCACTGGACTAACACTTCCTTGATGGTTTTCTGACGTAGGTGACGCTCACGCTAGTCCAAAACTGCTTCTGGTTGTAGCCAAATGGATCCTTCTTCAACTAACTCTGGAAGGTTGGTTTGAATTTGGCACTTAGCTTCAATCACCTTCTTTAAGCATGAAACATGAAAAACATGATGTAGCTTCAAATGGTTGGGCATAGTTAACTGATAGGCGACTTGTCCCACACGCTTGAGCACAATATAAGGACCATAAAATTTGGGCGCTAGCTTCTGACAATGCTCGGCCTTGAGGGAAGTTTGCTTGTAAGGTTGTAGTCAAAGAAACACCTGATCCCCTTCTGCAAATTCACGTTCAAAATGACCTTGATCTGCTTGTTTCTTCATGCGATTCTGTGCCATGACCAAATTCTCTTTGAGGGTACAAAGAATAGCCTCTCGAGTTGTAAGTGTTAGGTCAACTGCCTGGACCTTTGAGGCACTCGGTAAGTATGAGAGAACTGAAGGTGGCTTCTGTCCATATACTGCTTCAAAATGAGTCATGTGTGTAGCTGTATGGTATGAAGTGTTGTACCACCATTCATCTAGGGGTAACCGTTGATCCCACTGATTTTGTTTTTCTGAGGTAAAACACCTCAAATATGTTTCCAAATACTTCTTGACAACTTCCGTTTGGCCATCAGTCTGGGGATGATAAGTTGTGTTGAGATGCAATTCTGTGCCTTGTATCTTGAACAGTTCTTACCAAAAATTGCTTATGAAAGTTGGGTCGCGATTAGAAACATTAGAGTGCAACATGCCATGAAGCTTGAAGACCTGATCCATGAATATTTGAGCCACCGTGGATGCTGTAAACGGGTGTTGAAGGGCGCAAAAATGAGCATACTTGGAAAGGCGATCAATAACCACCATGATGACGGATTTATTTCCTGATTTGGGTAAGTCAGTAATAAAATCCATAGAGATATCCTTCCAAATAGCAGGTGGAATTGGGAGCGGTTGTAGTGTGCACGATGATTTGACTATTTCTCCCTTGTTGCATTGACACATGTCACATTTAGCTACAAAATTACGAATTTCTTGTTTCATACCATCCCAGAAAAAGGAACGTTTGACCCTGTCATAGGTTTTGGTAAACCCGGAGTGCCCTGCTGTGGGTGTAGCATGAAGCTCAGAAAGTACTGTGGATTTAAGCTTTGATTGTTTACTTAAATACAAACGACCTTTGTATCAAAGTTCCTCATGGAGCCAAGAGTACCTTGGGGAAGCTAGAGCATTGGACTACAATTATTGGATCAATTGCGAACTTTTGGGATCTTGTAGCCATTACTGGCGAACGACTTGGAGCCAATCTGGTACAATGAATGAAAGAGAAAAAAGGGATCCTTCATCTTCATATTTTCAGGATAGTGCATCCGCAACCACATTGTCTTTTCCTTTCTTATAAATGATCTCATAATCATATCCAAAGAGTTTAGTCACCCATTTTTGTTGTTCTGGGGAGGAAATGCATTGTTCCAGAAAATACTTGAGGCTTTGATGGTCTGTCTTAATTTGGAACCGTTGCCCCAATAGATAAGGACACCACAGATCTGCGACATGTAGAACAACCAACATTTCCTTTTCATAGATGGATTTGCCCAGATTTCTTTCAGATAGTTGCTTGCTGGTAAAGGCCAAAGGTCGACCCTCTTGCATAAGGACAACACCAATTCCATTCCCTGAGGCATCACATTCCAACACAAAGGTCTTTGTGAAATCATGAAGGGTGAGGACTAGAGTGGTGCACATGGCCATATTCAAGGTTTAAAAAGCTTGAGCAACGGCTGGAGTCCAAGTGAAAGAGTTCTTTTTGAGGAGAGCAGTGAGAGGTGTTGCAATCTTCCCATAATTCTTAACAAGCTTGCGATAATACCCTGTTAAGCCTAGAAATCCACGCAAGCTCTTAAGAGTCTTTGGGTAAGTCCAGTCTTGCATAGCTTCAATATTTTTAGGATCCACCCTCACACCATCTTTGCCAACTAGATGACCCACGTATTCTACTTCTGAGGCGCCAAAAGCACATTTAGACCATTTTAGGAAAAGTTGGTGCTGAGAAAGTAGATGGAGAACTCGATCCACATGAGAAAGATGGTATGTCCAGGTTTTTCTACAGATGAGGATATCATCAAAGAAAACTAAGACAAAATGGTGGAGAAAAGAACGGAAGACATGATTCATGAGGCTTTGGAAGGTGGAGGGGGCATTACACAAGCCAAAGGGCATGACCAAAAACTCATAGTGGCCCTCATGAGTTCTAAAGGTAGTCTTGGGAATATCTACCTCTTTCATACGTATCTAGTGGTAGCCCAAATGAAGATCCAGTTTAGTGAAGAATTGGGCACCACTCAATTCAGCCAGGAGGTCATCAATGACAAGAATGGGGAATTTTTCTTTGATGGTAAGTTTGTTGAGGGCACGGAAGTTAGGACACATTTGCCAAGAACCTTCTTTCTTTAGGACCATGACCACAAGAGACAAATAGGAGCTTGTACTAGGGCGGATAACACCTGCAGTAAGGAGTTCCTGGACCATTTTCTCAATTTCATTTTTTGGGGAAAAGGGGTGACGATACATACATAAATTGGGAGGAAGGCTTCCTGGTACAAGGGGAATGGAATGATCATGAACACCATAGGAAGGAGGGAGGCCTTGGGAAGTGGAAAAGACCAATTGATGTTTAGAAAGGATGGCTTGGAGGTCTTGTGGTACCGAGGGTGTCTCTGTTGCTTGTATGGCATGGACTTGGGCGATAACACCAGAATGACTATTTTTGAGCAGCTTTTCCATGCGATGGGAACTAATGATCTCAGGTGAACCGGTTGTGATGCCTTGGAACTTATATTGGTGGCCCTTCTGGTGGAATTACATGGTTAAGTCTTTAAAATCCATGAGAATGGGACCCAAAGTCCTTAGCCAGTTTGCACCCAACACAATGTCACAACCTCCCATGTCGATAGAAAACATATGGGATTTCAGGTGGTAGTCACCAATTTGGAGACACACATTTTCACAATGCCCTCCACATTTCATGGAACCACCATTGGCAATCATGATTTGGAAATTATTGATGGCATGGATGTAGCAATGAGTTTCTTGGGTAATGCAGTGATGAATAAAATTATGGGTGCTGCCACTATCAACCAGAATGATGACCTTCCGATGCTTGATGTAACTAATTAGATTGAGGGTTTGGGGAGCAGAGAAGCCAGTGAGAGCATTGAGGGAAATGACTGGTTCTACTTCGGGAGGGTCTGAGGGAGGGGTTATGTCAGTGGATTAATGTGATTCAGACATAGAGGGAGTTTCTTCATCTTCTTTTGAAATCTCCTCGGAGATGGCCATAAAAATATTTTGTTCTTTACACTTGTGGCCCGGGAAATGTTTGTCATCACAGTTATAACAAAGGCCTTTGAGTTGGCATTCAGCCATTTAAGCTTGGGTCAATTTTTGGATCTTTAGTGGAGCAGAGGGAGTAGTGGGATTTACTGGTTTAGGGCGAGGGATGAAGGAGGCTTTGTGGTTTTGAGAATATACAACCTGTTGTGCTTCTTTATCTCTTTTGGTAGCCTCCACCCAACTCTCAGGCCGAGCCATGAGGACATGGGCCCAAATTTCATCCTTGAGGCCGCTGATAAAACACTCTCGGAAAAAGGCATCAGACATGCTCTATGTTCTAAAAGCCAGGCGCTCAAAGGAAAATATAAAGTCTTCCACTGTTACTAATTGTTTCATCTTTGTCAAATGGCCCAAATGGTTGGTGTCAGTGTCAAAGCGTTCATAAAGCTCTGCCACAAATTGTGTCCAAGAAATATACCCTTGACGAGAAATTTTTCTCCACTGCCACCATTGCAAACGTTCTTGATCTAGATGGAGAACACCATACCGGAGTTTGGCCAAGTCATATGTAATGTTGTATAAAGAGAAGTAATGTTCCATTTGGGTTACCCAACCAGTGGGGTCCGAGCCATCAAATTTGGTCACATCCACCTGTGGAAGGTGTAGGTCACGTTGAAAGTGATGGTTCTGCAAGGTATGGGAATGAGCAGAATGGTCACCTTTAGTATGTGGGGGTGAGGAAGAGGAAGGGTTATCTGTAGGGATATGCAGTTTGGTGCAGAGTGCCGAAAAGACCGATTCAAGCTGGGTAGTGAGGTATTTCTTGATTTCGCCCATTGAGGATTGCATGGTTGTATTGATGGCAGCAACATTGGCACTGAGTTGTTTCACTTCTTGTTGGGTCTCAATGAGACCATATTGCAAGGTGTTAAAGAGATATTCCAAGTCTTGGCTATGGGTATGGGCCATGAGGATGGGGGAACTGAAAAGGAGCGGACAAGGTAATTTTTTTTTCTTCCGAAAAAATGATATGGATGAATGTGATAAGGGCGAAGAGATGAATCCAATGGAATAAGTATGAAATAATGGTGAAATTTTTTCCAGACTGTAGAATACTACAGAGAGGAAATGCCCAAATGCTTAACCAGAAAGAAATGTGTATTTACTTGGAAACCCGAACACAGTTGCGCGGTAATAGATCTTGTTTGTTTTAATTTGTTTATGTTTTTGTCCCCAAGGGTTAGGTATTCAAGGGTTCTACATACAAGGGTTTTCCCTGTGATATAGCTCTCAGATATACGTGTGAGGTCCAATAGTAGTACTCAGCCCAATATCTCAGGGCACTAACTAAGGAGGATAGACCATACCCTTAGTTGTACTACCTGACTACCCAGGTACTAGAGAGTATCTTCCTGAGTGCTGTTCTCGGTGACACTATAGCAGTCAGGCGGTCAATCGGTTTATCTAAGGAGAGCTTCAGGTAATCTAGGTCGATCCGTACACAGGTGTTGTCTGATGCTCTACCACTCGAAGGGGTACCAACAGGGGTTACAAGGGTGGCCAACATATGTGTGCTTAAGTACCACTTGTATTTCCTGTGTGTATGAATCCCTCAACTGTGGGTTTATGTGCGTAACGATAGATCTCTGTGGCTTAAAGATGTCGGAATACGTCTTTACCCTGGAAAAAAAATTTAACCCACACTTTATGCCGAGGAAAGTGCTCTGATACCACTTGTAATATACCATATATAAAATGTATGCAGAACATAAATAAAATGCTAGTAATGGCAGAATAACAACAATATAACCAAAACATTCACCACAATAACACTGAAATGATATAAGAATAACAATAGAAATAACACTTTGAATCTGAAAGCAATGTTCACAGGCCTCTTTGAGGGGGAAACCCCTAGTTGAGTAGATCTCTATTACAATAATATCCAAGCTAGGGTTCTCATACCCTCGACTCCTATTTTTACTAAAAAGAAGCATCTAGAGGAAGATCCTTCTAGAAGCGGAAACTTCTATTAGGTCTTCTTACATCTGTCTTATTCTATTTTATTGAAAGGCCTTATTAATATTTACCTTTATTACATCTTAATATATTGTTCTACCTATGTGCGGGTTAGGACTCTAACAAAAACTATCATCATGTTGCCAGCTACCATCTCAGCCATTCTCCACATCATCAGCCACTCACAAGGATGATAATTTGAACCCCTTGATTCATGTTACCTGCTGGTAGCGTCATTTGGTAGTGCTCTGGGTAGCGATATTTTGTATCCCCTCCACCAAATTACCTATAATTCTACAGTGCAACCTCCAAAATAGGTCTGCAGAATGGGTAGTGCAGAGCCTGTGTGTCTCTGTGCGAAATTCATCCTCTGTTAAAATTTCGGTAGCACCAAAGCCTATGTAATTCATTCTCTGTGTGAATTTCGGTAGTGCTTTCCTATGTATCTGCGTGCAATTCGGTAGCACCAATGTTGAACTGATCCTTCTGAATATGTAGCGCCCGACCTCAAAATGAATTTGGTAGCACCCTGCTGAATTTGCAACACCATCATTTCACCGCCTAACATATTTGGTAGCACCCTGAGAAGTTAGCAGCGCCATTGCTACACCAGTATTAGGATATTAACTAGCGCTATAGGTAGCAGACTGATAGTGTATGTGAAATAGACAATTCAGTAGCGCCATAGCGCTACAAAATGTCTGTTCTATTTTTGTTGAAGAGATTAACTCTCTGGAAAACACCAAAAACCTTGAGCGGTATGCATTAGAAGCATGCAAAAGCCTGTATAAGTGCCAAAAAGTAATACTTCCTTAATCACTTATCCTTGCAAAAAGGGGGCATTCTAAAAAATGGAGCTCACCTTTCACCAACCACTTCATCAATTTGACACTCCTTCTTGTGGAAGGAGGATTTCCTTTTGGCCCATCAGCATGCTTTCCTTTAGTAGTAACAGGATTCTTCACTAGAAGTATGTTTTTCTTGACAACAAGTTTCTCCTTTTCAATGGCAGCCTCAACTAACATATTCATTTTTCTTTGAGCCACCTCATCTTTGACCTATTGCAACTCTAACTTGATTTTTCTGTTCTGAGACTGAAATTATATGTTTTGGCTATAAAGGTTCTTGAGATGCTTATGGAGAGGTTGGGCTCTTCTTGTTGCAAATATTCCTAAATCAAGAGTGTGGTTGTAACCATCCATGAGATCTTTCATCTTAATCCTTTCAGATAGGGCTTCAGATTTCAAACGAGCCACCTCCTTCCTAGCTTCCCTGAGTTGTTTAATAAATCTTTTGAACATCTGGTTGCTAGGTGGAGTGGTGATGTGGACAGTCTCAACAGGATTCTTCATGGCTTCATCTTCCTGCTGCACAAGGTATACCTCTTCCATATCAACAGGATTCTCAATGAGTTTGCCCTTATCTTTCTTTTCTTGCTGGTTCCTCCTGGAGCAGTACTAGTGGATGGAAAGGGACTTGGTATCTTTGACTGAGGAGTGGATACTATGTCCAACTTCATGTGAGAAGAAACAATAAATTTTTCCCATGAGATGTTCCTCTTTCTCATTTCTTATGAAACCAACATTCTAATCAACCCAAAATGAAAAATAATAGTATCCATAACCTTTGATTTGGATTGAACTCTATCTAAAAGTTTCCCTATGCTTCTCAACAAGTATAAAGAGAATGTTCATTTCATATTTACCAGTAAAATGCAACAGAAGCCTTATATGGTACTATTATAGTGTATTAAACCTCCCCTCACATGTGAAATACCTTTGGATGATCTTCAACATCTTATCAAACTCTTCAACTAGATGAATTATTGGTACCCCTTTGGACAAGTTGTCAGTTTGATATTCTGGCTTAAGGAAGTCTTTGGAAAAATCTGCATTCAAAGCCATGGATTTAAACCATTTCTCTCATGTGATAGGAATCCTTGTGGCTGCTGAAATAGAGGTCTCAGACACCTCAAACTCTAGGTCCCCTACCTTAGTCTTCAGGCCATAAAAATGTGAAGAAATTTTCCTTGCCACCTCATGATGACCCCTCTGCATGTTTTGGTAGAAAGTAAGGAAACCCACCCTTTGAAAAACTTCTCTAGCCATGGGCTCTGCTTCAAATAAATGCATGTCTGCAGGCTCAATTCTAACCACAATACCTCCCTTGTGAGACTTCTTCTTCTGAGGTGTCTCCATAGTTTAGGATGAAAAGTTTAAAATCTATGGTGCAGTGATGTCCAGGAAAACAAAAGAGTCAGACTTCAATAAGAATTTGATAGTGAATAATGGCTTCCCTTTTCCGGGAATCTCCCCTAACTCAACTGCTTGCTGGCTTAGGAAACAATGGCTGTGAATTTCCCTCCCTTTGACTGTTCACAAATATTAAAACTAAGGAATAATAAGGTGAATAAGGATATCAATGCAATTGTCTTTGAAAATTGGGTTGAAAACACTCCAATTCAAATGGTAGAGGAAGCAGAGGAAAAGGAAACGTCGTTTCAACAACGATTTTAGGTAGCACAACACGCATACAAGAGGTAAAGTTTGCTTGGGCACTCAAAACTTGGGAGCAAGGAGAGTAGATGTCTTATGACTAAAAACCAGGTGATGGTAACTACAGATCTATGTGAAGGAAGGATTGGTAGAAAGCATGAGGGAAGGATGTTTTTCCAATTCTGCAGGCACGATCGCTACCAGAAATCCAAGCTTTAACTACTACCCGAAATTGATATGCAGAGGGGGGAAACCATGGAATACCTGGAGATTGATGATAAATTAGAGTTTAAGAGAATGTTTAGGAGTGTATCACGAGCAACTCAGCCTCTGAATCCACCTTAACATCCGATCATGTAGAATCACTGGCAACTGGTCCAAACTAGTAGTTTTTGTAGTGCAGAGTTTTGAACTTTTAAAATTTGAAAAATGTTAGCAAGATCATAAAGATTGAATCCTCGAAGACTTAATTTAACTAACCAAGGTGCTAAAAACAAGCCAGACATGAAATCAATTCTATAATAATAAATCATTGTAAAGGATGAAGGACATGGACTGCACTACAAAAACTCCTAGTGAGTTGCCAACGCTCCCTTTTCAAAACGTTGATTTGACCATTATAAGAGGACAAAGGGACAACATGGCAAGGATACAAAGGCATGAGTGAGGAGAGTGACATTTCAAGTAAATTTGGTCATGGGGTGAGTCAGGCTTAGTGTCAAGTCATGAAGGGGGTCAAAACATAAGCCAAGAAAATGAACCTAGGCCAAAAGTTTATGTGAGGATAAAAACTTGAGTCATGACTTAAAACTTTATTTATCAAGGTAACCTAATTAAATCACACCTTTAAGACACAGATCAAAATTAAAAAATATAAAGTCTTAGAAAAAATTAAAACTAAGGGTTAAATACCCAAGGCAACTTAGTGTGATAATATTAGCTCCATAGGTGATGGCATGCTCCCTGCGAGCTGCCAAGAACAAGTAGTTTTAGTACCTTATCCTAGGTCTATGGGGTTAGTTATTAAAAACAAATAATAATAAATATGATATTTACAATGGCATGGAAAGCCACTCATGGCTAAAGAAAAGTATTTTTTCAGAAAATGCCCATTGACAGGGCCACCAAAAACTTCAGCATCCTCCAAATTCTGCAACTTGTAAGTGTTATTCGAAAATACCTTAGAAATTTTGAAGGGACCGATCCATAGGGCTTCAAATTTACCGTGCTTTCCTTTTTCTTTCTTTGGTTCATCCCACTTGAGCACTAGATCTCCCAGCTGGAAATTCTCTTTGTTTACCGTCTTGTCAAAAGCCTTCTTGATCTTTTGTTGATGGTCATATGATTTATCTAGTAGTTTCTTCCAAGTTTGTTGCACTTCTACCAGCTGTTGTATTCTTCTGATCATATCATCCGCCTCTCCTTGGTAGTATTGGAATAATTTTTCCATAGGAAAGGCAAGTTGAGAAGGAAAGATGGCCTCAAATACATACACAAGATGGAAAGGAGAGAGACCAAGGAATCTATTTTTTGTCACTCTATCAGCCCACAAAGAAAATTTGAGCTTTGAATCCCATGCTTTATTGTTGTCCTCTAACATTGTTTTTTATCTTTATAAGGCTTTTGTTAGAGGATTCTTCCAGTCCATTCCCTTGGGGGTAGAAAGGAGTAGAGTGAATCAATGTGATTCCAAACTATTCACAGAATTGGATCAATGGTTCAACCTTGAAAGATGCAACATTATCAGTGACAATTCTATTTAGACAACCAAACCTCGCCATAATATCCTCAAGAAAACCAATTATCACCTTGTGGGAAGCATTCCTTGTAGGGATGGCTTATATCCACTTAGTAAATTAATACATGGCAATCAATATCCATCTATGTTTACCACTAGAAGTAGGATGAATTTCCTCAATAAAATCTAGGCCCCACTGCTGAAAGGGTCCTGAAGCTACCACATGCTTCAATGAAAAGTCTTGAGCTACTACTTTCTAGAGAATTTCTGACACTTGAAACAAGATTTTATATTTTCACAAACATTGGTGAATAGACTGGGCCAGAAGTACCCAACCCTGAGAATATTATATGTTGTATTTCTCCAAAAGTGATGCCCCCCACACAAACTGTCATGAAAATCAAACATAATCTTTTGTCCTTCTTGTGGGTCTAGGCATATTAAAATCACTCCTAAAGGATCTTTCCAATACAAGACTTGATCAATAAGACAGTATTTAATTTATTTGAGCTTCAAATCTCTCACCTTATTCTTTTCCATACCATCAAGAGGCTACAATTTATGTAGAAAAAATATAATGTCCTTGTACCAGGTGCACTTGTTGGAAATATGGCTACAACAGAGATGACGCAGATGATCAAGGCGCAGATGCTCAAGGTTGCCATTGATGGCAATCGATTGCTTATGAAGAACAGATGCTGAGACTGCTGCAACACGAATGCTGAAATACGACTGTTGGAAGCGAACACAGATGCTGCAACACAAAAGTGAAACATGTTGAAACGTAGATGCTGAAACACGACTGCTGCAACACGAATGCTGAAACACGACTGCTGCAAC
>ML790978.1:380092-391681 GCA_009831015.1 Picea engelmannii
TGATGCAAGAGTATACGGGTTTTCATCGGGATAGTGTGACATATTTATAGAGTGAGAAAAGGATTCCATCTAAGCTTGATTCCAAATCAAAACTAGTTTGATTGGGAAAGACATTAAATGTATTTCCTCAACAGATTAATGTTGAAGAAATAGACACGTCATAGGCCAATCGAATCATATTAGGTTTTTTAATTTGGTTTTTTTATACATATTTTTAAATTTTTTTTTGAGCTTTTTTCATTTTTTAAAGTTTTTTTGGATTAGATTTTTTTTTTATCTTTTTTCTTAATTTTTTCTCATTTTCTCTTTATATATATAATTATATGGTTTTTTTCCTCTTTAGTTTTTTAGGTTTTTCTTTAATAGTTTTTTTTAATATAAATTTGTTTTTAAAATGTTTATTCTTTTAAATTTCAATTCTTTTTGTTTTCTTATTTTTTTTAGTTTTTAATTGATCCAAAAAAAATGAATTATATTTTTCTGCTAAATATTTAAAAATAATGTTATTTAACTACAAACAACAAAAAAAAAACAACATTGAAATAAAAAAAAAAAAAATTGAAAATAGATGAAACAAAGAAAATTTAAAATATCAAAAAAACACCTAAAAAGGGAGGGGGTGCTAGCGATACCACCATTTTTAAAAACGGGGTAAAAAAATTGACCACCAAAAAAACAAGAACTTTGTAGAGTTCTCGTTAAGTTGGTAACTATGTTATCCTTGAAAGCATCTCATTTCAGAGGGGTTGATGACACTTATTAATCAGTAATCGTTGGTGCTAATGGAGATGGAGATAACACCGCTTAATCAATAGGATATAAAGAGGCTTACGTGTAAAGTTATGACGCTCGACGGTGTTAGTTGTAACCTCAACAACATCTGACTGTACACTTCCATCTTTCTGGCTAGCTGTACTAGTTGTTAGGATTTATTTCATCTTCTTGATTTGGTTGTTTTGTTTTCCTCTTTATAAGTTTATCTTATCATCTAATACATTTGCGCTTTGCACTTTCTAGTTCCCAATATGTCTACTCTGTATTGCCTACTTCGTTTCTTGTTTTGTCATGGTATCAGAGTGTGGGAGGTAAGACTCTTCACAGATCTTAGAGAGAAGCCCGCTCAAAAGAGCACGGGAGACATCACAGCGCATGGAGGTAGCCTTGCAGAAGGAGATTCAAAGGACAAAGTGTTTACAAATTTTTGAAATCCCTTCTTCAGGAGGAAAATGCAGAAGTAGCAGAGGAGAAGCTCAGTAGATTGTTTGGTTTGGAATCCCGACAATATGAGAGATCAGAGGTGAGGAGTGACCAGTCCACCCGAAGCTTCGAAGAGTGGAGTTGATATCGACTGTCGATTGAGGAGGTAGAACATGGAAGTAAATATTGTAGTTCAGAGACTTGGCACTTCAGAGGAACTTGGACAAGAGTTGTTAAGGTGTGAATACTCCCAAAGAAGCGGGGCACATCCTTGTCGTTGCCACCAGTGACATGCGACAACAGATCCCATGCTCCAGAGGTTTAGCACTCCAGAGGAACAGAGCCCAAAGGCTGAAAATAATCTTAGCCATCAGTTGGAAAGGACACGTGGATCGTCAGATACCACACTCTGCGAGTTCGTTAATTCGACAATCCAGAGGATTGTTGGTATTGTGCATTGAAAAGGCTTGAAGCTCGGAGTCCTAAAGAGGATCGAGACCGTTGATTTCTGTAGACACATGGCACTAGATCTGGAGGTCTAGAAATTTGGTACTCTAGAGGATTCACATGTTGAAACAACCAGGACTCCTGAAGGTGGGAGTCCCAGAGAAGATCTTGGTCGTTGATTTGTTGAGGTTTGAGCGTCGTTAGATCTGTGCGTCTTTGGACGGTTCTCCACTTCGACACTTCACATATATTATATATTAGAGCGATGGAAGGTTCTTAAGCCCGAAGTCTTGAAGAAATTGTGAGTTGTTGATGTCGGATGAACGAGGATCATTGATCTTCATTATTGTTTGGGACTTCACCTATTCAGAGGAACTGAGGTTTTGACGTATTGAAACGCCTGGAGCCTAAAGCCTCAGAGCGCCTAGGTTTTATCCCTTGGTCATATGAGGATTTAACATTTAAATTTCTTTTTGTTAAAAATAAATAAGCGTTGGATCTAGAGAGAACCCAAATGGCTCGCTTTTTCCATTAAAGGGTTACAGTCAAAGAGAATGTGGCTCATAGTTCTGACTCTGTAATATCTTGTGCTCGGATAGTCAGATCTAGCAAGATCCATAACAGGAAACAAGTATCTTCCTGTAGATCTAATTTTTAAAATGGGCTAGAGCTCAAATTTCGCTGGTGTGTTTAGACCCTCGAGGACCTAGTTTTACACATGGGAAACGGGAAGAGGACATTTCTATTTGCATCAAGCAGTATCAGTGGTATTTTTTTTATCCCTGAGGAAGAACATGAAAAGTACTAACAATTTGTTTTCTCTTCTGTATTTTATTTTACAGAAATGACCACCTCTAAAAATTTAGGACCAACACAAGGGCCAATTCTTATTGGGAAGAACTATAAATTTTGGTCTCTCAGAATGAGATCCTTCTTATAATCACATGAGTGCTAGGATAGAGTGGATCATGGCTATGTGGAACCAGATCCAACATCTTTAGATGCCATGACCAATCAATAGAGAAATACTTAGGCAGAACAGAGGATAAGAGAGAATAAGGCCAAGTTATGGATTCATAACTCAATGGATGACTCAATTTTCTAAAAAATCACAGGTGTTGTTACCTCAAAACAGGTCTAGGACATCCTAAGAATAACTTACCAGGGAATGAAAAGGTCAAAATAGTCAAGTTGTAGACCTCGAATCCATGGAAGCTTCTCACCTCAAATATGATCCTTGGTAATGGCCATTCTCTGATTTCTTTCACCTTCTTTGGATCTATCTTCAATTCATTTGAAGAGATCACAAAAATCAAGTAAATGAGTTATGTTTTCATAGAAGAGGATTTTGTTAAAGTTATCAGCAGTTTCTCCCACTCCAATCTTCTCATTACTAATGTTAAATGCCTCAAATGCTCTTCTTCAGTTTTACTGAAGACTAGTATATCATCCAGATATACAATCACAAACTTACCAATAAAATCCTTTAATAATTCATTCATAAACCTCATAAAAGTAATTGGGGCATTAGTTAATCCAAATGGAATAACAATTCTCTCATACAACCCTTCATTCGTTTTGAAGGCTATTTTCCACTCATCACCTTCTCTCATTCTTATATCGTGATATCCACTTTTCAATTCTATGTTTGAAAACTAATTTTCTCCACTCAAACAATCCATTAAGTCATCTATCCTTGGTAAAGGAAATATGTACCTGATGGCGATCTTATTTATGGATCTTGAGTCTGTACACATTCTCCATCCTTCATCCTTCTTCAGACTTAACACAGTTGGTACTGCGCATGGACTCAAGATTTATCTGACTAAATCCTTGTCCATCAAATCCTGGACTTATCTCTTTACCTCCTCATTTCCTTGAATTGTTAATCTGTACTCTTCCTTGTTCGGCAGACTCTCTCCTAGTATTAGATCAATGTGATGGATTATACTCCTGATGGGTGGAAATGAGATCGACAACTCATCCACTACTATGTCAGCAAAATTCTCTAACGGTTCTTGAACTTCTTCAGGCAGATCATCCATAGAAGTACTTGTAAGGAAAACTATGGGTTTCCTTACCACAACAAACTGCATCTCCTGTTCCTTACTGAATTCACTCAAGAGTTCCTTCCCACTCATGAGAAGTTTGCTTGTGCTGGCTTCTTCCTTTACTTTCTTTTCTTCAATTGGTAGCAACATGTGTGTCATACCATTATTCTCCAAAGTGTACAAATATTTTTTCTCCCATCATGAATGACATTCCTCTCATACTGCCATTGTATCCCCAACAAAACATGACATACATCCATGGGAATCACATAACACAAAATATCATCTCTATATCCTACTATCTTAAATTCAACTAAGCATTGTTTGGTTACCATTACCTAGTGTTCTTTTTGCAACGATGAGACCTTATATGGACTCGGATGTGGAGTTGTCTCTAGCTCCAATTTCTCCACCATCTCTGTGGATACTAATTTATCAAAGCTCCCACTATCAATCATCACCTTGCATACTCTATCTTTAGTCTTGCAAGAAGTCTTGAACAAATTTTTCCTCTGCACTAGTTTTTCAACCTATGGCTCCAGCTTCAAGAGAACTTTCTTCATCACCAAAGATCTCCCATCTTCTGCACCTTTTTCTTTAACATTCCTCTTTTGTGCTTCTGAAATGTGAGCTTCACCTCCTCCTTATTTCTTTCTCTCGGGGCATTCCCAAGACATGTGTCTTGCCTTTCCACATGCATAAAACTTCACTTCACCTCCTCTTCCTCTTCCTCTTCCTCTTCCTTGAGGAAAAACATTTCTTCCACCATACTGTCTCCCTCAGAAACTTCCTCCTCTTTTCGAGTGACTATGTAGTTTTTCAGTCTCAACCTTGGGCTTCTGTGCCTTGTCATGGTCAATTCCTTTGCCTCTGTTTACACTTCTTTCCCTTATTTTTTGGCTTTGCTTTCTGGCTAACTTTTCTTCTACCTTTAGTGCAATCTGATAAGCATACTCCACTATCCTCACTATCATCATGTTTATTTTGTCCTGAATTTCATATCTCAGGCAATTTATATACCTAGCAACATTTTCATCATCTTTCTCTCTTTGTCCAGCCCTGATGTTCAATTTGTAATACTCCTCTATGTACTCTTTCACAGTCATTCATTTCTGTCTCAGGTTCTGCAACTTCCTGAACAAATTTATCTGGTAATCCTTAGGTATGAATTTAGCCTTCATCTTGGCTACCATTCTATCCCAGCTTTTAATATTTTTCTTTCCTTTGCATCTTCTGTCATCTTGAAGTTCATCCCACCATAGTGTTGCATGTCCTTTTAATCTAGTGACAACATGTTTCACCTTCTTCTCCTCAATGACATCTTCATATTCAAATTACTTGTCCATTGACCTTATCCAATCCAACAATTCTTCAGCATCTAAGGTTCCTTCATACATTGGGATGTCTATCTTCGCTCTGGCTCCCAATTCGAAAACCGCTTCCAATAATCTTTCTTCTGCAGCATCTTGTACTACAACTTCTTCAACTTCCACTTCTTCGTTCTCTACATCACTGACGTCTCCAATATCAGGTTCTCTCCTTTGCGATGTCTCCATAACATCCAACCTTGTGTGAAGTTCTCGCATCTCCCTTTCCATAGCTCTATTTTCTACAAGTGGCTCTGCACGTCTTCTAGGCGGAACTATGCTGAGATTTCTCCTTTACACAACTAATACTAGACGTATCTGATACCACTTGATGGTATCAGACTATCTCATTTTTCCTACAGAAATCAATTATGTAGCTTTGATACCACTTGATGTAGTCCCCCTTCCTTCCTAGGGATTATGCGACCTCTCAATCAAGGATATTCAAGAACCTTGACCCGAATTAGCTCTTCAGGACTTCAATAGACCTAGAACAAATGAGACATAGGCCCCCTTAATGTTACCTGCAGGTTCAGGTTACCTGCAACCCTGCTCTCTAGCACTTTTGGCAACACCAATTTTGCGAGTACTAGCTCCCGCACTAGACTCCTTCTCCGATATGACCATGGGCTGTGACCGTGGGTCATCTCTCTTCATAACTTCGGGCTTCAGCAAGATTTTTACCTCCACCCTTGTTTCCTTCCGAAAACACCTTATGCCGAAACACATAGATCTTTGTCGCGTGCCCTCCTGGATCTGATGGTCTAGCTCTGATTTGTCCTTCACGACTTCACGAAGATTTCAATCGCTCCACGAAATCTTCGAATCTCGACTTCCTGGACTCTCCATCCTGTTGCTACATATCCTCCTCGTAGCCAATGACTAGGATCACTTCGTGACTTCCTGACTTCGGTGACCCCTCACTCTTGCAACACTCATGTGCCTTCGAACCACGAAGTGCCGAAAGGCTTCACGAATATCCTCTATGAAACTCTCCTAGATCTGATGGTCTATAATGATTATGCTTCCTCATCAAATCAATTGTAACCCTTTAATGGCTAAAACCAAGTTCTTCGGGTGTTTCTTTTTAACGAAAATGAATTTTAACTTTATCCCCTCATATGACCAAGGGCTAAGAACCAGGTGCTCAGTGGTTTTAGGCGTTTTAAAACCTGAAATCCTATGAAGTCGAGAACTAGAGAATAGGTGAATAGATTAGTGAATAGATCAATGGTTCTCATTGATCTGAGATCAACGACCCATAATTACTTCGGTACTCTGGGCTTCAGAACATTCCACGGCTCTAATTCACAATACCCGCAAAGTGTTGAAGGAGGGAACCTTCCGAAAATGCATAGATCTGACGAATATTACACCTCACCAAACCAATGGTCAATATCCTCTTTGGGACTACGACCTTTAGGAGTTTCTGTCTACTTACTAGCACAAACTTCCAGAGTGTCCAATATCGAAAGTGATGAGATCTGCCTCCACATGTCCTTTCAATTGGACAAATGAGATTGGCTCTAATATTCAGGCCTTCGGGTGTCCTCCCAACTCTGCACCGTGTTCTCCCCAAACCCCAATCTAACGAAGTGATAGATTCTTTGTCCATGTGTCCAATGAGATCAAGGGATGAGATTTACTTCAGAATCCTGGGCTTCGGGAGTTCTGAGGCACACAATAATACAAACCTTCGAAGTGTCTACCTTCCGGAGTGTTAGATCTAGTGAAACGTTTCCACAACCTTCAACGGTTCAGATTAACTTCGACCTCCGACAAATTCTTCAATTTGTAGACCCTCCAGAGTGCTAAGCCTCCAAAGTAAGGGATTTGGCATGATGTGTCCTCATTGATGGAGGCTCCCGATGAACTCTGGTCTTTGGGCCTCCATGATTTCTCACTTCACACCTCCAAGTTTCCTCCAAAGAGTCTATCCTCCGGAGTGCATGATCTATTGCCACGTGTCCCCTTGTGATCAATAATCTATATTAAATTTGGATCTTATTCCTTTGGGCCTCCAAACCTTGTCTGATCTACTGCCACGTGGCCTTTCCACCTACAGTCTGGATGCACTCCGCTCTTCAGAACTTCGAGTGCCTCCTCAGCTTGAGCAGTTTCTTCCTCCTAGAGTGCTTACCCTCAAAAATCAAGGATCCGTTGACATGCGTCCTTTGCAAATGGACGGTCCTGATTCACTTCGAGACTTTTGGGAGACTCATCTCCTCTATGCCTAAAAATAGAAAAAAACTCTAAACTTTTGAAGTCAAGGAGGCTAAGGGTTAAACACCTTGTGACTTACCTGGATTTGACGACTGTCAATCCACTCGCTCAGATACGACGACTGAAATCTATTCAACACCTCTGTGTGCTTCAAGTTCTATCTAGGCTTGATCTGAATTCATAGATATGTTCCCATGGCTGATCTAATGACTGTTGTAGCTGCTCCTATGCTATTTCTGCATCTTCCTCCTGAAGAAGGATTCCATGAATTCTTAAATCTCTTTGTCTTTAATTTTTTTTTTGCAAGTCTACCTCCTCACACTGTGATGTCTCCAACACTCCTTTAGCAGACTGCGGACTTCTCTCCAAGCTCTGTGAATAGTCTTACCTCCCATGCTCTGATACCATGAAAAAACTATAAACATAAGAGAAAATACAGAAGAGACAGATCTAGAATAGGAAAATTGAGTGTCTGAATGTCTTAGATGATAGGATATACCTTATAGGCGAGAAACATAACAATTGAATCAAGAAACAAAGAATAAATCATAAGGACTGGTAGCACTGGCCCGAATAGCTGGCAATGTACAATCATACGTTGTTGAGGTTATAAATAACAATTTTAAGATCGACCGTCAAATTTGAGAAGCAAGAACGCCATTTTAAGAGTGACCGTATGTTATGGGTTATGGGTTATCTTACAACTGTAAGCCCTAGTCCTAAATGTTTTATAAAATTACTTTTTTTTTTTTTTTTCTGTGATACTTTTCAGGGATATTTGTTCAAAATTCAATGAGAAATTGTTAGACTCACAGATTTGAGTGATTATTTTCGTACAATCTGAGTTTCCTAGGGATTCTTCAACACGCTGAATCCATTTCTGCATTCAAAAATGGATTTTAAACAACAAAAAATAGTGATTTGGTGCAAATTTATATCCCAGATTCATACAAAAAAAACCTTTTCGTAGAATAGTTACATAAATCCCAAGTGCAATGTTGGTTTCCTATTAAGAGGTTGTAGGTTCAAATTCATAGGAATATAATATATTGTAAGTAGTTGTATAAATCTTCTAAGTTCTGACATTTTCATCCAATCCTCCAATATAAATTTGAACGAAATCACAATTTTCTGTTGTTTAAAGTTTAAATTACATTTTTTATTACATAAATGAATGGATTCAGCCATTGTAAAAACCCTAGAATACTAGAATTATTTATTTATATATTTTTCTTAATTTAAAAATTATTTAATCTATTATTTAATTAATTAATTTAATTTTTGTTTAATTTTGAAAATTTTTAACGTTCTATCTAACATATTTTAAAATGGAGAAATTTTAAATATTGATATATGAGAGTCAACATAGTAGAAGTATTAAGTTTATTATGGTTTATTATTTGAGTTTGAAAAGTAATTAAATTGTGGAAAGTAAAATTATATCTTATATTATTAAGGCTATAACAAAGAAAATGCCATTTATCTTCAATTTTTTTTCACAATTTCTTTTGTGAAAAGAAAAGGCTATAACACAATTTTTTAGATTAGTTTATCATAGAGTGTGTTGTGTTTTAGTTCAATGACTTGTGTTGTTATGAAAGGCATAAGTATTGTTCTTGTTTTTTCTAAAATTCATTTTGTTATTCAAATTTAAATTAGAACTTATAGAATCGTTGTATTAATTTCATTTTTATTTATTTATTTTTATTTGAATTGGATTCTTATCCAAAACATTTTGTAAAATTGTAATAAATTTGTATTTGTTATTTTTATTCTATTTTGTCTATTTTTTTTTGGAAAAATGGGAAGTGAGAACTAACCATGTGACAGTTGGGATTTTAAAAGAACTACATTAAAAGAATGTAGGTTGTAGCGAAGAGAGAAAAGAGGGAGGTACAATCACAAAAGTTAGATCTCAAAGAGGTCAGCATGCTTAAGATTGAGTGGACCAAAGAGTTAATGTGCATATTCACTCTAAGTGAAGGTGTCTTTAATCCATGGCCTACTACAATTTTGGTCTTCACAGTGTGTAACAATACACAAAGTTTTTGTACGATTTATCCATTTATAATTTTCTCCGGACCATAATAAAGATTCCCATCAACTGTGAAATCTCTTTATCATTGTTTTGATTTCATGGCTATCGTGTGAGTTTTGTGCTATGAATGATTTTGGTTATGATTGATTCGAGCTACAACAATCGATTTGTATGGGCATTGGGTGTTCACTTCTTGAGGGATAGTATTCCCTTTATAAAGGAATTGGTTGCAAAATGTAATCATTCCAATGATTGGTTAAATCCATGAGAGTCGTGTACACACACAACAAACAATTTTCTTGTATGCACACTCCTTCCCTTACTTATTTCTCTGATTAATCGAGGAAAATCACATTCGATAGTGGATAGGGTTTCATTGCATGATGATGGTGTTCACTTGGGCGAAATTCCTCCTTGTTGGGCATCCCAATCGACTATCTAGTCAATGTTAGCCATTACTTGGCCATTTTCTCAGAGTTTGGAGTTCTCCTTCTGTCCGCAAAAAGTGGGTCAACTCTCTTGCATAGTATTTTCACTATGGTCAATTTAATTCCCTGTAGAGTGAATTCCTTCATTGTTAGGTATTAAGTTTGTGGGGGTTGGTGTAATACGCCATTCCTTTCGGCCCAACATTCTCCTTTTAATCTGTTTATGCATTGGCTCCACCTCACTAACCTGTCGCACAACTGGTCACATACAAAGGTTGTCCAAGTGTTGGGTTGAAGTGCGACTTGAGCGCTTAAACTCCACCAGGTAGAATCTTTGGTTTGTTGAATCCCCTTTAGATATGGTCAATTTATTCCTTGGAAGGATAATCTCATTCATTCGGGTTCATTGTTGACTCGATATTTCCAATTATTTTTAATAATATTGATGCTAGTGAGTAGGGCTTGTCATTTGAATAAGGTGACATACTTATAGAGAGAGAAAATGATTACATCCACCCTTTAGTCCAAATCAAAACTTGTTATATTGGAAAAGACATTGAATTTAATTCTACAATAGATTTGTGTTGATGAAACAGACACACCATATGCCCACCATTTACAGATCATATGGTATCAAATCAGGTTAGTTAGATACCTTGAAATAGTTTCCATGGTAAAAGCCTTGAATAGGGAGAAGTTGGAAGAGTTGAGAGAATCCAATAGGAAAATCCAAGAAGAAACTTTGTATTGGAGACAAAATGAAGATGAGTTGGAGAAAGAGATTTCCAACCAGCATGGCTCCTTCACCACCATAAGGGAATAATTAGACTGGAGCAGGTTGCAACTCTTGCAACTGAGGGAGAGATTCATTGATATGGGTGTTTGGAAAGAGTAAAAGTTAATGAAGGTCACTACTCACCTATACCATGACTTGGTAACAAATGAAAAGACCTTGAAGAATCTAGAAGCAATTGTCCAAGAGACCAAGCAAGTCCATTCCATTTCCACTGTCGAAGCTAGTACCATGACGTAGGAAAACATGGTAAACTCACCTTCCAATACCCTTGGTGACTCTGAAAAGCACACTAGAGGCATTGGTTCCATGCTCATGAGGAAAATGGGCTATCATGGCCAAGGGCTAGGCAAGGAAGGCCAAGGGATTTTGATTCCTATTGTAGCTGAGTAAAGGCCCAATCATGAAGGCCTAGGATTCAATTGATAAGAAGAAAAACCAAGTAAATATCAAACCACTTTCATCAAGGCAATAAGAACCAAAAAAGAAGCGTCACTCAAATTCTCTATTTATTTTCTCTAAAAATAAAAAGAGAATTTGGAGAATTATGAAGACATGCATTCTTTTAAAACCATGTTGGTAGGAAAAAACATCTCAATATTTTTTAATAGAAAAGATTTTTGACATTTTGTTTTGTCATAAATTGTTTTTTAAATAACAATGTTAATGTATTAAAAAATGTTAAAACTTAAATTATAGGACTTAAATAACTTTCTATCTAACATCAAACCAAACTTCAAACTAACTTAATGTATTCACTTTGAGAAACACAAACATATTGCAAATCCATAACTTTTAGGACTTGAAATGACATTCTACATGGATTTAAAAAAAATAAGGATGAATTGCACAACTCCAAAAAATAGGAATCTTTCTTGATAACCCCAAATGGTAACAATATTAAATGACTAGGAATCTTTCTTGATAACCCCAAATGGTAACAATATTAAATGACCATATGAAACTGAGTGTGAATGACATTAACAATGTCTTATTTATATTAATTTGTCAATCACATTTCCACAGAAAATTGAAGAAAAAAAAA
>ML790978.1:425845-447910 GCA_009831015.1 Picea engelmannii
TTATAACAAAGGCCTTTGAGTTGGCATTCAGCCATTTAAGCCTGGGTCAATTTTTGGATCTTTAGTAGAGCAAAGGGAGTAGTGGGATTTACTGGTTTAGGGAAAGGGATGAAGGAGGCTTTGCGGTTTTGAGAATATACAACCTGTTGTGCTTCTTTATCTCTTTTGGTAGCCTCCACCCAACTCTCAGGCCGAGCCATGAGGACATGGGCCCGAATTTCATCCTTGAGGCTGCTGATAAAACACTCTCAGAAAAAGGCATCAGACATGCTCTCTGTTCTAAAAGCCAGGCACTCAAAGGAAAATATAAAGTCTTCCACTATTCCTAATTGTTTCATCTTTGTCAAATGGCCCAAATGGTTGGTGTCAGTGTCAAAGCGTTCATAAAGCTCTACCACAAATTGTGTCCAAGAAATATACCCTTGACGAGAAATTTTTCTCCACTTCCACCATTGCCAATGTTCTTGATCTAGATGGAGAACATCATACTGGAGTTTGGCCAAGTCATCTGTAATGTTGTATAAAGAGAAGTAATGTTCCATTTCGGTTACCCAACCAGTGGGGTCCGAGCCATCAAATTTGGTCACATCCACCTGTGGAAGGCATAGGTCACATTGAAAGTGATGGTTCTGCAAGGTATGGGAATGAGAGGAATGGTCACCTTCAGTATGTGGGGGTGAGGAAGAGGAAGGGTTATCTGTAGGGATATGCAGTTTGGTTCAGAGTGCCAAAAAGACTGATTCAAGCTGGGTAGTGAGGTCTTGCTTGATTTCGCCCATTGAGGACTGCATGGTTGTATTAATGGCAGAAACATTGGCACTGAGTTGTTTCACTTCTTGTTGGGTCTCAATGAGACCAGATTGCAAGGTGTTAAAGCGAGCTTCCAAGTCTTGGCTACAAGTATGGGCCATGAGGATGGGGGAACTGAAAAGGAGCGGGTAGGGTAATTTTTTTTTCTGAAAAAATGATATGGATGAATGTGATAAGGGCGAAGAGATGAATCTAATGGAATAGGTCTGAAATAATGGTGAAAAAATTTCTAGACTGCAGAATACTACAGAGAGGAAATGCCCAAATGCTTAACCAGAAAGAAATGTGTATTTACTTGGCAACCCGAACACAGTTGCGTGGTAATATATCTTGTTTTTTTTAATTTGTTTATGTTTCTGTCCCCAAGGGTTAGGTATTCAAGGGTTCTACAGACAAGGTCTTTCCCTGTGCTATAGCTCTCAGATATACGTGCGAGGTCCAACAGTAGTACTCGGCCCAATATCTCCGGGCACTAACTAAGGAGGATAGACCATACCCTTAGCATTACTACCCAACTACCCAGGTACTAGAGAGTATATTCCCGAGTGTTGTTCTCGGTGACACTATAGAAATCAGGTGGTTGATCGGTTTATCTAAGGAGGGCTTCAAGTAATCTAGGTCGATCTGTACACAGGTGTTTTCTGATGCGCTACCACTCGAAGGGGTACCAACAGGGGTTACAAGGGTGGCCAACATATGTGTGCTTAAGTACTACTTGTATTTCCTATGTGTATGAATCTCTCAACCATGGGTTTATGTGCGTAACGACAGATCTCTATGGCTTAAAGACACTGGAATACGTCTTTACCCTGGAAAAAAAAATTAACCCACACTTTCTACCGAGGAAAGTGCTCTGATACTACTTGTAATACACCAGATATAAAATGTATGCAGAACATAAATAAAATGCTAGTAATGGCAGAATAACAACAATATAACCAGAACATTCACCACAATAACACTGAAATGATATAAGAATAACAACAAAAATAACACTTTGAATATGAAAGCAATGTTCACAGGGCTCTTTGAGGGGGCAACCCCCAGTTGAGAAGATCTCTATTACAATAATATCCAAGCTAGGGTTATCATACCCTTGACTCCTATTTATACTAAAAAGAAGCACCTAGAGGAATATCCTTCTAGAAGCGGAAGCTTCTATTAGGTTTTCTTGCATCTGTCTTATTCTATTTTATTGAAAGGCCTTATTAATATTTACCTTTATTACATCCGAATATATTGTTCTACCTATGTGCGGGTTAGGACCCTAACATTAACTATCATCATGCTACCAGCTACCATCTCAACCATTCTCCACATCATCAGCCACTCACAAGGATGAGAATTTGAACCCCTTGATTCCTGTTACCTGCCGGTAGTGTCATTTAGTAGTCCTCTGGGTAGTGATATTTTGTAGCCCCTCCACCAAATTACCTATAATTCTACAGTGCAACCTCCAAAATAGGTATGTAGAATGGGTAGTGCAGAGCTTGTGTGTCTCTGTGCGAAATTCATCCTTTGTTAAAATTTCGGTAGCGCCAAAGCCCGTGTAATTCATTCTCTGTGTGAATTTTGGTAGCGCTTGCCTATGTATATATGCGCAATTCGGTAGCACCAATGTTGAACTGATCCTTCTGAATATGTAGCGCCCGACCTCAAAATGAATTTGGTAGCACCCTGCTGAATTTGCAGCACCATCATTTCACTGCCTAACATATTTGGTAGCACCCCGAGAAGTTAGCAGCACCATCGCTACACCAGTATTAGGAGATTAGCTAGCGCTATAGGTAGCAGACTGATAGTATATGTGAATTAGACAATTTGGTAGCGCCATAGCGCTACAAAATGTCTGTTCTATTTGTGTTGAAGAGATTAACTCTCTGGAAAACACCAAAAACCTTGAGCAGTATGCATTAGAAGCCTGTAAATCCTGTATAAGTGCCAAAAAGTAATACTTCCTTAATCACTTATCCTTGCAAAAAGGGGGCATTCTAAAAAATGGAGCTCACCTTTCACCAACCACTTCATCAACCTGACACTCCTTCTTGTGGAAGGAGGACTTCCTTTTGTCCCATCGGCATGCTTTCCTTTAGTAGTAACCGGCTTCTTCACTAGAAGTATGTTTTTCTTGACAACAAGTTTCTCCTTTTCAATGGCAGCCTCAACTAACATATTCATATTTCTTTGAGCCACCTCATCTTTGACCTATTGCAACTCTGAATTGATTTTTTTGTTCTGAGACTGAAATTCTATGTTTTGCCTATAAAGGTTCTTGAGATTCTTATGGAGAGGTTGGGCTCTTCTTGCTACAAATATTGCTAAATCAAGAGTGTGGTTGTAACCATCCATGAGCTCTTTCATCTTAATCCTTTCAGATAGGGCTTCAGATTTCAAACGAGCCACCTCCTTCCTAGCTTCTCTGAGTTGTTTAATAAATATTTTGAACATCTGGTTGCTAGGTGGAGTGGTGATGTGGATAGTCTCAATAGGATTCTTCATGGCTTCATCTTCCTGCTGCACAAGGTATACCTCTTCCATATCAACAGGATTCTCAATGAGTTTTCCCTTATCTTTCTTTTCTTGTTGGTTCCTCCTGGAGCAGTACTAGTGGATGGAAAGGGACTTGGTATCTTTGCTTTAGGAGTGGCTACTATGTCCAACTTCATGTGAGAAGAAACAATAAATTGTTCCCATGAGATGTTCCTCTTTCTCATTTCTTATGAAACCAACATTCTAATCAACCCAGAATGAAAAATAATAGTATCCATAGCCTTTGATTTGGATTGAACTCTATCTAAAATTTTCCCTATGCTTCTCAACAAGTATAAAGGAATGTTCATTTCATCTTTACCAGTAAAATGCAACATAAGCCTTATATGGTACTATTACAGTGTATTAAACCTCCCCTCACATGTGAAATACCTTTGGATGATCTTCAACATCTTATCAAACTCTTCAACTAGATGACTTCTTGGTACCCCTTTGGACAAATTGTCAGTTTGATATTCTGGCTTAAGGAAGTCTTTGGAAAAATCTTCATTCAAAGCCATGGATTTAAACCATTTCTCTCATGTGATAGGAATCCTTGTGGCTGCTGAAATAGAGGTCTCAGACACCTCAAACTCTAGGTCCTCTACCTTAGTCTTCAGGCCATCAAAATGTGGGGCAAATTTCCTTGCCACCTCATGATGACCCCTCTGCATGTTTTGGTAGAAAGTAAGGCAACCCACCCTTTGAAAAACTTCTCTAGCCATGGGCTTTGCTTCAAATAAATGCATATCTGCAGGCTCAATTCTAACCACAATACCTCCCTTATGCGACTTCTTCTTCTGAGGTGTATCCATAGTTTAGGATGAAAGGTTTAAAATCTATGGTGCAGTGATGGCGAGGAAAACAAAAGAGTCAGACTTCAATAAGAATTTGATAGTGAATAATGGCTTCCCTTTTCCAAGAATCTCCCCTAACTCAAATTGCTTGCTGGCTTAGGAAACAATGGCTGTGAATTTCCCTCCCTTTGACTGTTCACAAATATTAAAACTAAGGAATAATAAGGTGAATAAGGATATCAATGCAATCGTCTTTGAAAATTGGGTTGAAAACACTCCAATTCAAATGGTAGAGGAAGCAGAGGAAAAGGCAACGCCATTTCAACATCGATTTTATGTAGCACAACGCACATACAAGAGGTAAAGTTTTCTTGGGCACTCAAAACTCGGGATCAAGGAGAGTAGATGTCTTATGACTAACAACTAGGTGATGGTAACTACAGATCTATGTGAAGGAAGGATTGGTAGAAAACATGAGGGAAGGATGTTTTTCCAATTCTGCAGGCACGATCGCTACTAGAAATCCAAGCTTTAACTGCTACCCGAAATTGATATGCAGAGGGGGAAAACCATGGAATACCTGGATAATGATGATAAATTAGAGTTTCAGAAAATTTTTAGGAGTGTATCATGAGCAACTCAGCCTCTGAATCCACCTTAACAATCGATCATGTAGTGTCACTGGCAACTGGTCCAAACTGGTAGTTTTTGTAGCGCAGAGTTTTGAACTTTTAAAATTTGAAAAAAATTAGAAAGATCATATAGATTGAATCCTCGAAGGCTTCATTTAACTAACCAAGGTGATAAAAACAAGCCAGACATGAAATCAATTCTATAATAATAAATCATTGTAAAGGATGAAGGACATGGAGTGCGCTACAAAAACTCCTAGTGAGTTGCCAACGCTCCCTTTTCAAAACGTTGATTTGACCATTATAAGAGGACAAAGGGAAAACATGGCAAGGATATAAAGGCATGAGTGAGGAGAGTGACATTTCAAGTAAATTTGGTCATGGGGTGAGTCAGGCTTAGTGTCAAGTCATGAAGGGGGTCAAAACATAAACCAAGAAAATGAACCTAGGCCAAAAGTTTATGTGAGGATAAAAACTTGAGTCATGACTTAAGCCTTTATTTATCAAGGTAACCTAAGTAAATCACACCTTTAAGAGACAAATCAAAATTAAAAAATATAAAGTCTTAGAAAAAATTAAAACTAAGGGCTAAAGACCCAAGGAAACTTAGTGTGAGAACATTGGTTCCATAGGTGATGGCATGCTCCCTGCGAGCTGCCAAGAACAAGTAGTTTCAGTGCCTTATCCTAGGTCTATGGGGTTAGTTATTAGAAAAAAAAAATAATAAATATGATATTTACAATGGCATGGAAAGCCACTCATGGCTAAAGAAAAGTATTTTTTCAGAAAATGCCCATTGATAGGGCCACCAAAAACTTCAGCATCCTCCAAATTCTGCAATTTGTAAGTGTTATTCAAAAATACCTTAGAAATTTTGAAGGGACCAATCCATAGGGCTTCAAATTTACCGTGCTTTCCTTTTTCTTTCTTTGGTGCATCCCACTTTAGCACTAGATCTCCCAGCTGGAAATTCTCTTTGTTTACCTTCTTGTCGAAAGCCTTCTTGATCTTTTGTTGATGGTCATGTGATTTATCTAGTAGTTTCTTCCGAGTTTGTTGCACTTCTACCAACTGTTGTATTCTTCTGATCATATCATCCGCCTCTCCTTGGTAGTATTGGAAGAATTTTTCCACAGGAAAGGCAAGTTGAGAAGGAAAGATGGCCTCAAATCCATACACAAGCTGGAAAGGAGAGAGACCAAGGAATCTTTTTTTTGTCACTCTATCAGCCCACAAAGAAAATTTGAGCTTTGAATCCCATGCTTTATTGTTTTCCTCTAACATTATTTTTTATCTTTATAAGGCTTTTGTTAGAGGATTCTTCCAGTCCATTCCCTTGGGGGTAGAAAGGAGTAGAGTGAATCAATGTGATTCCAAACTGTTCACAGAATTGGATCAATGGTTCAGCCTTGAAAGATGCAACATTATCAGCGACAATTCTGTTTAGACAACCAAACCTCACCATAATATCCTCAAGAAAACCAATTATCACCTTGTGGGAAGCATTCCTTGTAGGGATGGATTATATCCACTTAGTAAATTAATACATGGCAATCAATATCCATCTATGTTGACCACTAGAAGTAGTATGAATTTCCCCAATAAAATCTAGGCCCCATTGCTGAAAGGGTCCTGAAGCTACCACATGCTTCAATGGAAAAGACTTGAGCTACTACTTTCCAGAGAGTTTCTGACACTTGACACAAGATTTTATATTTTCACAAACATCGGTGAATAGACTGGGCAAGAAGTACCCAACCCTGATAATATTATATGTTGTATTTCTCCAAAAGTGATGCCCCCCACACAAACTGTCATGAAAATCATACATAATCTTTTGGCCTTCTTGTGGGTCTAGGCATCTTAAAATCACTCCTAAAGGATCTTTCCAATACAAGACTTGATCAATAAGACAGTATTTAATTTATTTGAGCTTCAAATCTCTCACCTTATTCTTTTCCATACCATCAAGAGGCTACAATTTCTATAGAGAAAATATAATGTCCTTGTACTAGGTGCACTCTTCCAATGGAGGGCTGACTTGAGAACCTTTATCATACAATTCAGCTTGCTGATTTTCTGAGCAAGTGTTGATGAAATTTACCCCCAAAGCTTTGCAATTAGATTCAACCAACAACCTATATAAACCTTGGCCTTTAACCAATTTGGTGGGATTTATTTCGAGATCAAATTCAAGGATTTTGGAAATCCACTTGCTCCTTTTTTTGTCTATGTTAGGCTGAATGAGAATTTCCTTCACATAAGCTGAAGGGACATATGCAATGAATCTTGAATGTAGCACATAAAATATGAAATCCTTGAGATCTTTGACCAATGCATATGTCTACTTATCTGTGATGTCATATTTTATTTCACCATCTCTCAATGCCCTGCTGAAAAAAGCAATGGGCTGCTCTAACCCTTCAACATTCTTCTGCAATAAAACAACTGCTACTGTGTCAAATGAAGCGAAAGAAAAAAATAGAAAATCCTTGGAGTAGTCAGGACTAATGAGCACATGGGATTTATTCAATCCTTTCTTTATTTGATCAAAAGGATTACGAGATTCAATAGTCCATTTGATTTAATTTCCTTTCCTCAACATGGATGTAATATACTTTAACAACTTAGCAAAATTTGAAACAAACCTTCTCAAAAAATTATTTTTTCCCAAGAAAGACTGAAATTCCTTCTTGGATCTAGGGAGTGACAAGGTTTGGATAGCTTCTACCCTGTTGGAATCAAACCTTACCCCTTCAGTTGACACAATGTGCCCCAATAATTTCCCCTCCTTCATGGCAAGCAATGATTTTTTGGATTTAAAGAGAGACCAAATTTTCTGCATTTCAAGAAGACCTTTTTTAAATGATGATAATGTTATTTATCAGATTGTGAGAACATTTTCATGTCATCTAAATATATAACTACAAACTTGTCCTTCTCTCCAATAAAGGCTATGTCCATGGCACATTGAAAGGTCGCCCCTATGTTCATCAATCCAAAGGGCATCTTAGCGTACATGAATGTACCCCAAGGAGTGGTGAAGGTTGTCTTCTCTCTATCTTCTGGAAAGACATAGATCTGATTGTAGCCAAAAAATCCATCAATCATGGACATCCTAGATGCACCTGTCACCCTCTGTAACATGTGCTCCATCTTTGGCAAGGGACAATTATCGTTCTTAGAGATTCTATTCAGATTTCGGAAATCACCACAAAGTCTGATTTCTCCATTTTTTTTTCTTACCGGGACCAGGTTGGCCACCCATTCAGAATACCTCAAAGGAATAATAATTTTAGCATCTAATTTTTTTTTTACCTCTTTTTCCATAACAGGCAACAACATAGGATTTATTTGTCTCAACTTCTGCCTGAATGGTTTGGTCTCTTCCTTCAATGGGATCTTGTGCTCTATGATGCTTGTGTCGTATTCTCTGAGATCTTCATAAGTCCAATCAAACACATCAGCAAAATCTTTTAACAACTCAACATATTCAACCCTCCATTCCCTTGGCAAGTTGCTTGGCAACTTCACATATTTTGGATCCTTTTCTGTACCCACATTACACTCAGTTACATCAACATCATCAGCTAAACCTTTGAATTTTACTACCACATCATTCCTGTCAAACAATCTTTCCAAAGGAACTAGTCTTTTTGGAATATTGTTGCTAGGAAACTGAACAATATGATGATTAGTAATTTTATTTAGAAAAACATCAGCATGAGGATTATTTTCAGAATCATGATCTTGATCAATGTGTAATGCAGAAAACTCATCAACAGTATCAAGAAATATTTTGATATCAAGATCATCCTCAAACACCTTCCAATGCTTGACATTGTCAGGTATAGTGAGTCTATATTTCACTTCTACATCATACTTGAGTTTAGGTGGCAAAGGGACTCTGAAATTGCTTGATGAAAGAACCAAAGAATTAACCATGACATTCTCTTCTCTTGGAATAACTGAAATGTTGAAAGATAAGAAGAAACTGTCAACTAAGTCCCACACTTCATTTATATAAGTTATAAGCCTAGGATTCTTAGCTTGATAAAGATTTTTAATCCCATGGACAATCAATTCAACATCCCCAAAAACTGATAGATCTTCAATCCCCGTGTCTTTTTCATCCCTTAAACCCAAAACACTTGAGCTTCATACTCTGCCACATTATTGGTAGTTTCAAATTCTAGCTTGCAGGAAAAGGATATAGTCTCTTGAGAAGGTGAAACAAAGACCACTCCAGCACCAACACCTTCCCTAGAAGAGGCTCCATCAAAGAACATCTTCCAAATAGAGGTGGTTGGAGGAGAATCTTCACAAAAAGTAATGGAATATTTTTTGATTTCAAGAGAAAGTCTAGGAGCATCAGTAAGCTGCAATATGCTAGATCCCAAATTAGTATCAAGTTCAAAAATAGGATGATTGTTGGGGTTTTCTTTGTCACTAATAATGTAGGCCAACTGAGCTTCCCTATAAAGTCTTCTATGCTCCCCCCTAAGCATAGGAATGGTAGCATATGTGAGGTCCATATGCAAGGTCCCCCCAAGTCTTTTTATCCAAGATATTGACAATAGAATGCCAAACTTGGGGGGGACATCAGCCACCACGATATCCATGACCACACTTTTCATGGGCATTTGAAACAAGGTCACAACCAAATCTTTGATGACCCCAAGACACTTAGCTTTCCTAGAGTCAAAAGAATATAAGTCATGGTAAGTCTTTGTGATTTCTAATCCATGTTCATGCATGACAGTTTTGGGCATGAGATTGTGAGATGCCCCTGAGTCCGTCAAATAGTTATGCAACACCTTATCATGTATGTTCAATGATGTATATAAGGGAGGGGATGGATCATCTCTATATTCTATCAAAGTTCATAAGATGATTGTTGGCTTTTCATCTTAAATATTTACTGAATCAGTGGCATTTAAGGAGGACTCGGGCTGCAACATTTTGGAAAGATATTTTTTAAATTCTTTATTTTTTATCAACTCCAAAAAAGGTACAAGGATCTTGATTTTTTGGATATCACTCTCAAAAATGAAGGAAGGTGAATATTTCAGAATCTCCTTGGCATCTAGGGTAGGATTCTTGACCAAAACTTGGGGACTTTTAACATATTTTATTTGCTTCCAACTTCCATAGCCTTGGCATAATTTTATTTTTTGGTAGGATGATTAGAGGCATCATTCTTTTCCTCATTCTTTTTGGATCTCAGATTATATCTATTAGTATTTTCTTTTTCCTTCTCTCCCTTACTCAATTCATTTATTTCCATATCCATCAAGGATTCCTCATATGCAGATTGGTTCAAGTGATGAGATGGAGAGGTGTCACCTAAGAAATGGATCTCATGATCAACTTCTTCATCCTCTCCTTTTTCATCAACAACAAGGTTGTTTTGTAAATGAGTTTGGACCTTTTGATCATCCCTATCTCTGTTTCTAGGATCTCTTGGAAGGATCTGAGGAGCATTATTGGGTCTCCTGAAGTTACCTATGTTATCAATGTTTTTAGTATTTCTATAGGTCTTTTTTCCTTCAAGTTTTAACTTCTCCATCTTAGCAAAAAGAGATTTTACTAATTTGTTAAGTTCATCAACTTGAGGATGGACAATAGGGGAATCATAGGTTGAGGCTTCATTTCAATTTTTTCTCCTATCCCTATCAGATTTCCCCCTAAGTTTGTCAGATTCCACTGTGTTAGATTCTACCTCCAAGGTTGCATCTTGCATATGAGCTAAGGAGGCTGATATTCTTTCTCTCAGTAGAAGGCAAAACTCAGGGTCAAAAAAAATGGCATAGGTGATTTTTGCAGAGGTTTTTGTAGGCTTTATCTCAACAATGATCTTATTGTACATTTTGTTGAATATTTTAGATAAGTCAGACACAAAATATCCCTCTTTCCTCTTTAGGGATCCAAATTCTTTGATATAATAAAAAAATTCCCTTTTATCCCCCCACTGTCTCAAAAATGCATCATCTAACGCCTCAATCCTAGTAATGGATCCAGGGGTCCAACCCCTAAACCATTTTCTAGCCTCACCATCAAGGATTTGGACAAACACTCTCATCCACACATCCTCATTTTCAATGTTTTGATTGTGTGCATAACTGTAGAAGGTAGCAAGGTGTTCTTCAATAGCTATGTCTTCTTCTCTTGTGAATTTGGGCATGTATTTTAGATAATTTCCAGCAGGGAGAGCATTCATTGGCTAAGGTAAGATAAGAGGGGCGTATCTTGAAACCACTATGGAATCCATCCTATTTCTAGGAGGGTTAGAACCTGGCATTGGATTTTGGACTCTAGGTGAACAAGGAAGAGAAGGAGACTTGACTGTGTGAAGCTTAGGAGAAAAAGGAATGTATGAAGGAGGAATTTCAGTTTTCATAGCAGAAGGCTTAGTCTTGGAAGAAGATGGTATAAGCTGTAAGGGAGATGAGGTTTCCTCTTCTTTGGCTGCAAAAATTTTGACAAGAGGAGGAGTAACAAAGCCTAAGGTAGGAATATCTTCAAGACTCTCAAGTTTGAACCACTTCACAAAGTCAGGGGAAGCAAGGATTTCAAAATTTTCTTCTTTCAATTCGGGGTCAAAAGAGGAGTATTCAACAGGGAAATTTTCAAAATCAAGATTCTTATATACTTCAACAGAAGGTGAAGAAAGATTACTTGATATAACAAGTGGAGTATAAAGAGTGGAATCAGGAAACTAATCAGAAGTACTTGTGGTAACAACAGAAAAACTTTCTTGAGAAGCTTTTCCCTTCTTGATTATCTTCTCTCGGTTAGCCTCAGGTCGAACCAAAGGTAGTTGTGGATTTGACCTCATGTGTCTGCCTTTAGGAGCCATAGCTAAAGAAATGGAGTCGCCAAGTGCAAGATGCAATATTCAATGTACTGAGTTCTAATGCACCTTCAGAATCAATAAGCTTTGTCGTTCAATCCCAGGGTAATGTTTTCAATTCGTTCCCCGACAATGACGCCAAGAATGTTAACACTAGGAATCACCCTCAAATTGCATAGAAGGCAAGCCCAGTACCCATCATGTTATATGTAAATGTAAATGAGTTTAAAGAGGTCAAATGGATAATACTCAAGATAATAATGTCCCAACTCAGAAATCTGGGCTAGCATGCACAAGAAATTGGGTTCTTGATCAACTTCAGTCGGTAAGTGAGAGTAAAGGTGAATAGAAAGAAGACTTTGTTGAGGAAAATGTAGAGGTTTGCTATGGACATCAGGTCTTCAAGCAACCTAAGGAGGAAAAAACTCAAACACAAGATCTTCTTGAATTCAAAATTTTAAGGAAACTGAAGAACATCATAACAGTACTATAATCAAACATTCATCATAATACAACTACAAAAATCCATGTGAATCATTCAATCATGAATAATTCAGTATCTGAGGAAAATAACATGGAGTAAGAAAGATAACTTATATTAATCAAGAAGTCTCAAATCAAGTACATAACCAGTTAACCAGTAGCTTCAAAAAAATATTACAATATAAGGGAGCCTAACTCAACCATTCAAACCTACTAAAGAATTTGGACTATATATTTATAACAAAAAAGGAAAGGAAATAGCTAGAGGTGCGAGCTGGCCTTCCTCCCATGAAATTCTCCAAATAGTTATTTCCTCTAACAACTAAGATAAAAATTGTGCTATAAAAAAGGAAAATGTTGGCCACTGATCCAACTAACTTTAAACTGACTTGATCTTCTTTGATGCACATCTCCTTGCACTCCAAGTGTCCTGCAGAGGCTAGTAAACTATCATTAGGCTGCCAACTACCATCTCATCCATTCTCCACATCATCATCCACTCAGAAGGATAATAATTTGAACCCCTTGATTCCTCGTACCTGTTGGTAGCGTCATTTGGTAGCGCTCTAGGTAGCGAGATTTTGTAGCGCCTCCACCAAATTCTCTGTAATTCCATAACGCAATCTCCAAAATAGGTCTACATAATGGGTAGCATAGAGCTTGTGTGTCTCTATGCGAAATTCATTATCTATTAAAATTTTGGTAGCACCAAAGCCTGTGTAATTCATTCTCTGTGTGAATTTTGGTAGCGCTTGCCTATGTATCTGCGCGCAATTCGGTAGTACCAATGTTGAACTAATCCTTCTGAATGTGTAGCGTTTGACCTCAAAACGAATTTGGTAGCACCCTGCTGAATTCACAGCACAATAATTTCATTTCTTAACATATTTGGTAGCACCCTGGGAAGTTAGCAACACCATCGCTACACCGGTCTTAGGAGATTAGGTATCGCTATAGGTAGTAGACTAATAGTATATGTCAATTAGACAATTACGTAGTGCCATAACGCTACAAAATGTCTGTGCTATTTCTGTTGAAGATATTAACTCTTTGTAAAACACCAAAAACCATGAGCAGTATTCATTAGAATCCTATAAATCTTGTATAAGTGGCAAAAAGTAATACTTCCTTAATCACTTATCCTTGCAAAAAGGGGCCATTCTAAAAAATGGAGCTCACCTTTCACAAATCACTTCATCAACCTAACACTCCTTCTTGTGGAAGGAGGACTTCCTTTTCGCCCATTAGCATGCTTTCCTTTAGTAGTAACAAGCTTATTCACTGGAAGTATGCTTTTCTTAAAAGCAAGTTTCTCCTTTTTAATAACAGCCTCAACTAACATATTCAGATATATTTGAGCCACCTCATCTTTGACTTGTAGCAAATATGCCTTGAGTTTTCTATTCTAAGACTGAAAGTCTCTGTTTTTCCTATAAAGGTTCTTGAGCTGCTTATGGAGAGTTTGGGCTCTTCTTGCTGCAAATATTACTAAATCAAGAGTGTGGATGTAACCATCCATGATATCTTTCATATTAATCCTTTTAGATAGGGCTTCAAATTTCAGATGAACCACCTCCTTCCTAGCTTCCCTGAGTTGTTTAATCAATAATATGAAGTTCTGGTTGCTAGGTGGAGTGGTGATGTGGACAGTATCAACATGATTCTTCATGGCTTCATCTTCTTGCTGCACAAGGACTACCTCTTCCATCTCAACAGGCTTCTTAATGAGCTTTTCCTTATATTTATTTTCTTGTTGGTTGCTGCTGGAGCGGTACTAGTGGATGGAAAGGGACTAAGTATCTTTGACTGAGGAGTGGCTGCTATGTCTAACTTCATGTGAGAAGAAACAATAAATTGTTCCCATGATATGTTCCTCTTTCTCATTTCTTCTGAAACCAACATTCTAATCAACCTAGAATGAAAAATACTAGTATCCACAGCCTTTGATTTGGATTGAATTCTATCTAACATTTTCCCTATGCCTCTCAAAAAGTAGAAAGGAATGTTCATTTCATCTTTACCAGTAAAATGAAGAAGAAGCCTTATATGGTACTGGTATAGTGTATTAAACCTCCCCTCACATGTGAAATACCTTTGGATGATCTTCAACATCTTATCAAACTCTTCAACTAGATGACATGTTGGTACCCATTTGGACAGGTTGTCAGTTTGATATTCTGGCTTAAGGAAGTCTTTGGAAAAGGATGCACTCAAATCCATGGATTTAAACCATTTCTCTCCTGTGATAGGAATCCCTGTGGCTACTGAAATAGAGGTCTCAGACACCTCAAAATCTAGGTCCCCTACCTTAGTCTTCAAGCCATCAAAATGTGAGGAAAATTGCCTTTCCACCTCAGGATGACCCCTCTGCATGTTTTGGAAGAAAGTAAGGCAACCCACCCTTTGAAAAAATTCTCTAGCCATGGGCTTTGCTTCAAATAAATGAATGCCTGCAGGCTCAGTTCTAACCATAGTACCTCCCTTGTTCGACTTGTTCTTCTGAGGTGTCTTCGTAGTTTAGGATGAAAGGTTTAAAAGATATGGTGCAGTGATGGTCAAGAAAACAAAAGAGTCAGACTTCAATAAGAATTTGATAGTGAATAATGGTTTCCCTTTTCCAGGAATCTCCCCTAACTCAAACTGCTTGCTAGCTTAGAAAACAATGGCTGCGAATTTCCCTCCCTTTGACTGTTCAAAAATATTAAAACTGAGGAATAATAAGGTGAATAAGGATATCACTACAATCATCTTTGAAAACTAGGCTGAAAAAACTCCAATTCAAATGGTAGAGGAAGCAGGGGAAAATGCAGCATCGTTTCAGTAGTGATTTTAGGTAGCACATCGCGCATACAAGAGGTAAAGTTTTCTTGGGCACTCAAACTTCGGGAGAAAGGTGAGTAGATGTATTATGAATGACAACCAGTTGATGGTAACTGCATATCTATGTGAATGAAGGATTGGTAGAAAGCATGAGGGAAGGATCTTTTTCCAATTCTGCAGGCACGATTGCTACCAGAACTCCAAGATTTAATTGCTACTCGAAATTGATATGGAGAGGGGGGAAACCATGAAATATCCTAAGAATGATGATAACTTGGAGTTTCAACGAATTTTTAGGAGAGTATCATGAGAAACTTACCCTCCAAATACACTTCAACATCCAATCCTGTAGCGCCATTGCCAACTGGTCCAAACTGGTAGTTTTTGCAGCGCAGAGTTTTGAACTTTTAAAATTTGAAAACTGTTAGCGAGATCACAAATATTGAATCCTACAAGGCATATTTTAACTAACCACGGTGTTGAAAACAAGGCATACATGACATCAGCGCTATAATAACAAATCATGGTAAAGGATGAAGGACAGGGAGTGTGCTACGGAAACTCCTAGTGAGTTAACAACGCTCCCTTTTCAAAACATTGATTTGACCATTATAGGAGGACAAAGGGACAGCATGGCAAGGATACAAAAGCATGAGTTAGGAGAGTTAAATGTCAAGTCAAGTTGGTCGTGGGGTGAGTCAGGCTTAGTGTCAAGTCATGAAGGGGGTCAAAACATAAGCCAATAAAATGAACCTAGGCCAAAAGTTTCTGTGAGGATCAAAACCTAAGTTATGAATTAAGATTTTATTTATCAAGGTAACCTAAGTAAATCACACCTTTAAGAAACAAATCAAAATTAAAAAATCTAAAGGCTTAGAAAAAATTAAAACTAAGGGCTAAAGACTCAAGGCAACTTATTGTGATAACATATATTATCTTATATTTTTTAATATGCGGTTGGGGACTTTGAATACTATAGGATTGTCAACAATTTTTCTCATAATCATTAGGTCCTAAACCACCTTATGTTTATCTTGGGATATATTTGTTATTTTAAGTAACATAAATTTAGTTATGTGGACCTTTAAATGTGTTTATTGGAGGAATGCAACATATATTATATTATCATGTGAGTAATATGAATAATAGCATTATCAACTTTGAGCCTTTCCATCGATTAATTGGTCTTCTTTTTCTTCACTATGTCATTCAAGGATGGGGATATATAGAAATGTGGTGAGATATTTACAAATTTTGAAACAAGAACTCATGGCCTTGTATATTGACCCTAGAATTGGTTGATTTCCTCCTATGAAAAAGAAGCATATTTTCATGGACTCGTGCATATAGAAACCATTTATATAAAACTAAAGGAATATGGGATTTATGTTTTTTAACAAAACTCTCAACAATAATAGGGATGTTCCATTGTATTTTATTAGAAATTGTGAGCCAAATTTGTTTTAGGTATCCATGCCAACTAATTTAACATTGGTGAATTATAGGGGGTAGGTTGTGGATCTACGCCCATTGAGAGGGTTGCACCATCATAGGTAGATTCTTAACCTCCCTATCAAATATCTTGGGATTTTAGACAAGATTCATGGGATCCAAACATCGATTACCACATTGATGTTAGGTTGTTATATTCTTTGCAGTGGAAACTCAGATTAATTGACTGGATAGTCAAGGTGTATTGATTGGGTGAATGTTTGACTAGAAAGTAAGTCAAGTTGATGGTTAAGTCGAAGGTTTAAAGGTCGATCGAATGAAGGTCAATTGCAACAAAATCCTGAGATTTAAAGGATCACAACCAATCATCTGCATGGATTTGTAGCTATTTTATAGCGTCATGAATTAGTGTTTTTCATGTTGTAAAACCTATAAATATGACATCATGTGATACTGATCTGTAAACTATTGTGGATATTCCACTGAACAATTTGTCACAACATATCTAATAAAATTACTGAAATATTTAATGTCAAGATTAGTTTCCTTAGATCTGAGATTCTTTAATTACTATTTTTTCCTACTGAAATATATGAAATAGTTGAAATGAGAAAAATAGAGAACATAAATAAATAGGCACACAACATTCACAAATAAACACAAGATATAACCCGGGAAACCCATTATGAGAGAAAACCCAGCTAGAAGGTGAAGTCACCCATCTCTCTTTTCTTCAAATGTAAGCACAAAGAAAGATGCACTCTCTATGGAGTTGCCTTTGACACTATGGCATGTATGGCTTCTACATAATATCTCCTCCTCTCTTATGATCACAAAAATACCACTCTCTACTGTTATTTTCAGCTATCGAACAAGATACAATGCAAAAGAATGGAACCCCTTCAATGACACTTGGGCACTTTATTTGGTGTTTGTTTTTTATTATAACATATGACAATGCTTCTGAATAGTTACATACCAATGATCTGAAAATATTTAGACACCACTTATTCTTGAAAAAATATATATATGCAATACCTAACTTGTTTCCATAATTTCTAGGATCTATTGAAGTGATTGCAAATTTTTTATGATGTGCCTTTTACCCAAAAAATCATAAAAATGAAGATTAAATACCAAAAACACATGTAACATGACTCACATATACCAATTTAATGGATTATCTTAAATTTCATCACTCACAACAAGAAAATAACTTCACCATTGAAATCCTTGTGAAAATCTCAAACTTTTGACTGTAAAGTCGACCACTTTCCAAACTAGCTCAATTTGTGCCTCCGGACACACAAAACAATGCATTAAACACTCATAAATGAAAATTGAGTACAAACTTTTACAAATAGCCTCAAATCACAAAACATACCTCATATTTATGATCCTTGTGAATAATTGTTCATAATCGATATAAAACACTTGAAATTCCGTCAAGGTACCATTTGACACACTTTATGGTGCAATACAAACTTAAGTTATACTTGCACATACTTTTGTACAGTCTGTACAGTCTCAAAATCCATGCAGACCTTGAAATATGTGCCTCAATATGCATTCATATAAGGATGTGTGTTTGCATTGGGATTCGTTCCCATTATATAGCTGGATTCTAAAATACTACCTTCAAATTTGGCTGCAACTTTATCCTAAAATTAGCAACATTACCGCTAAATCTAGAGGTTGTTGGTGTAGTGGTTAGAACCTTCCGCTATTCTAGCGAAGGTCCAAGTTCGATTCCCATGCATGGCATATCATTTGTTATATTTGTTGGTTATACTTTTAAATCCGTTGGTTGACATAAAACATGTGGTTATATATATATATATATATATATATATATATATATATATAATCCACAAAGGGGCTTATCAAAGTTTGGGCAAGAAGTTTAATATGCCATGGATTTTTGTAACATATCGCTTTTGCGACCACATGTTATTGACTTATTCTTTGAGGACACTTGCGTGCAAGTGATGCAGTTATAGTACCTGGTTGTGGTTTTCTTATGGGTTTTTTTGATGATGTTGATGAATTATGATATTATGTTATTTGATATATATGTATTGACATATGCTATTGATGAGTTTCCCCTGAGTGTGCAGGACACTTGACAGATTGGGATGCCGATCACATCAATGGACCTCCTTGGACTCCGAATTGAGTCAGGGAGTGGATTGTATTGGTTTGAGTATTTCATTTATGCTTATGTGACATATGATCGATTATATTATGATGTTGTTTATGGATCATTGACAATGTTTCGTTGATGGATGCAGGCTGACGATTGCTTTCTAATCTGTCTCACATAAGGAGTAAAGCGGCCATGCACATAGACTAGATATTGGGGGAGAGGTGTGGTAGCGTCCCTCTAACAACCTACTAGCACTCTTGTCGTGGCTCGAATTGTAGGTTAACGATTACTTAGTTTTAGAGGTTCACGATGTCTTGAGGGAAGACTGGGGCAATCGCTCAGGAAGATTTCTAAGGGGCGTGCAATAAGGTAGGGTCCTTATTCCTTAGAATCTCTTAGTCTCTCACAAGGTTGCCCGAATGGAGTGTTGACTACAGGGGTTGGACAACTACCAAAATCAATCAAAGGTGAGTGGCACCCTTGGAGCATAGAGTGCATCTTGAAGGTCACGTGGTATAATTAAAAAATTGAATCAAGGGTGAGGGGCACCCTTGGAGCACGGAGTGCATCTTGAAGAGAACGTTGCATAAATAAAATTTGAGTCAATGAATCTAGTTGGCCTAGAAAACCCTGAGTGAATAGTTAACCTTGTAAAATCTTCTTAAGTACTGTTGAATCAATTAATTAATTAATTAAGGATTGAATTTATCAATTATAATCCCTATAAGAGTCTAAGCCTTTGCAAATAAAATTTAATTACGCCTAAGTCTATGTTAGTAATAAAACTAAAAACTAAATTATAAATTAAATAATGAGGTGATGAAGTAAATCAATTTAAGAATTCAATGAAAATAAAATAAATCTAAAGATTGATTTAATACACATATGTGCAAGTAATTACCAATTTGGAATTTAAGGTAAGAATGGAATAAAGCTAAAGGAATGGGTACACATAAAAAAAATTCTAGAGTCTAGTTAACATTAGTTTAATTAGGAGAAGATTCTTATTTTAATTCTACTCAGATTTAGTAAGGTGTTAGACATTAATTGGAAATAAGGAGAATAAAAAGTCAACTAGGAGTGATTTTAGGAGCGTTTTTAGGATAGGTGAGGGAAATTGACTTTTATTAAAATAAAATGTGGATTTAATTTTGCAAATTGGGGAAAGGGTGAAAAGTGTGAGGGGGAGATAATTTTAAATTATTTTAAGTAAAAGCTAATTAATTGTGCAAGTGGGGATGAGTTATGGGAAAAATTCTATATAAAAAAAAAAGGGCTGAGATGAGCAATGATCATCAGAAGTTATGGGAAAAGTTATGTTGCATAAATTTTGATTGGTTTTACTTATGAGAGCTCGGATACCCATCTTGAGAGAGAGTGGTGGCTCTACCTTGTGAGGCAAGCTAGGAGTAAGAGTTACCGGTGATGTCTCAGAGATACGTGAGCATGTGTCAGGACAGTAACATCTCTGAATCCTTGCTAGCCAGTTACGGTATTATTTTTAGATTTGTAAATTATGATAAGATTAATTTGTAGTGAGTTAAACTTGCAATTCTCCATGAACTGTTAATAATAAAAAAATGATATTGATTTATATTAAAACAAAAAATGATATTGATTTATATTAAAACAAACTTCTCTTGCGCACCTTCTATTCGATATCGATGCCTTAGCTATGGTGGCTATATTGAACTTTCCTCAGTTTCTTTGGCGTGTAAATTCGTGTGCTGATGAAAAACAATTAATCATTGTAGTAAGTCTTTTAATTCAGATATGTCCAGCGTAGTCGATGGATAGCTTGAATTTTTTTCAGAGGGTTCTTATCATTTGTTAGTCTGTCAACCAATCTTGGAGTCTGTGTGCTGGTTGGATTGAAGACTGATCAGTTTCTTCGAAACCCCGGCCATAGGCGTGCATTCAAATTAATTTCTTGATGGGTGGATGTGTTTGATCGCTACCTAGGGGATCCATGAATAACCTACATGGATAATTTTGGATCCTACCGAATCCTTCTTGTGTTTTAAATCGATCCTTGAGTCTACGCAGAGATTTACAGAGTTGGCCAGCATTATGTCGTGATATTGAAGCATGAATCGAGCTCTCATCCCTTCGAAATGAGCTCTATTCCCTTCCCGGATAGAAATCGAATGGCTTGGAGCACCATCGTTGCTCTCTTCCACTGGGAAAATCCCGAACTTTTTAGTGCATGATTCCTATCTATTCCCAGACTGAATTCGAGTTGCTTGGCGCAATCCCTCACCATGAATTCCTCACCCTGCGATTTTCACCTGGCTCTGCGCAATCCCTGGGATGACTGTTCCTTACATCACAATTATGTGTTGAGAATTTGGCATTCCATGCATGTGGTTCATGAGCACCGCCAAATCCCTCACCTCTTCTTCTCAGTTTTGACCAACTTTACTTGCTCCCGATTATCCTTAAAGGTTTAGACGGTTTCCCCCATTTTCTTACGATGCTATGCACATCGTTTTTCCCTTGCAAATTCTTGTCGCAAAGCTCCGCTCACACAGACTATGGCACTGGGAATTTTCTGTTTCGTGTACGTTGGTTACATTAAACGCCCAATGATCTAACTGCTGGATACACTGAAGGACGTGGAGTGAAACATCAACCTTCCATATAAAATGATATAGTGCATCGCCGCTCGAGAATAAACCCTCCCTGGTTGTTGTTTTGTGAAGATGTGATATTTTCACATTGTAAATCCCCTCCGTCTCTCTCTGGTCTCTCTCTGGTCTCCGTATTTCCCCTCCGTCTCTCTCTGGTCTCTTCTCATTGTATCATGTCGGGGTTGGCATCTCTTTACTTTTTAATTCTTTTTGTCAACCTTGTTCTCAAACATTTTTCAATTGTATATCCTACTAGCACTGCCCTTAAACCTAGGCGCAAAAAGTTACATTTCCAATTTTGATGTGTAATTGGTAATGGATAATCTTCATTGTTATGTTTAGGTGCATTAGCGTGTCATTGACCTTAGCGTGTCATTGACCAGTGTCCTCTAGATGTGTCTCTTTATTCTGCCTAGCGTTCATTCTAATTAGAAAGTGGTGCATTTCCATTTGGAATCCAGTGTCTTGTTACTTGCTCTCCTGCGATTCTGTTCTTTAGTATATAGAAGCAAGGTTAAGTACATTGTTCCTTTTACACAGGTTCGAGCGATCGTAAACTATTTTAGTTCTTCCATAATTGGTAGAACTCAATCCCAGCTTAATGCTCTGGAAGTTTCCTTAATTGTAAAAATGGCATGTTAATTGTATGGATGATATTTCTAGATAATCTGACTCCTATTTAAGCATGTCTTTGCTAAAATATGTCCATTGGGTTCTAAACTAATCATGTGGTAGTGTAGCTTTTGACTATTCTGATGATCATAAGCATTAGCATTATCTTCCTAAGGGGAGTTTATTGAAATTTAATTATCTAGAGATAAACTCAGCAGTTCAAACTAGTTGAATGCACATGGTTTTAGAGTTCAAGCTGGTTGAATGCACATGGTTTTAGATGTTGTTGGAATTTTTGGTG
>ML790978.1:478492-500499 GCA_009831015.1 Picea engelmannii
TGTGCAATTCCAATAGTACCTTTTGTTTGAGTTGGGAGTTCTTACATAAATATAAGCGATCTTTGTACCATAGTGAATCATTTTTCCATGTAAATGTATCTGATGCAATGGAATCCTGCTGCAACCTTTGAATGAGAGTCCACTCTCGGAAAAAGGCATCAGACATCCTCTCTGTTCTAAAATCCATGCGCTCAAAGGAAAATATAAAGTCTTCCAATGTTCCTAATTGTTTCATCTTTGTCAAATGGCCCAAATGGTTGGTGTCAGTGTCAAAGTGTTCATAAAGATCTGCCACAAATTGTGTCTAAGAAATATACCCTTGAAGATAAATTTTTCTCCACTGCCACCATTGCCAATGTTCTTGATCTAGATGGAGAACACCATACCGTAGTTTGGCCAAGTCATCTGTAATGTTGTATAAAGAGAAGTAATGTTCCATTTGGGTTACCCAACCAGTGGGGTCTGAGCCATCAAATTTGGTCACATCCACCTATGGAAGGTGTAGGTCACATTGAAAGTGATGGTTCTGCAAGATATGGGAATGAGAGGAATGGTCACCTTCAGTATGTGGGGGTGAGGAAGAGGAAGGGTTATCTTTAGGGATATGCGGTTTGGTGCAGAGTGCCGAAAAGACTGATTCAAGCTGGGTAGTGAGGTCTTGCTTGATTTTTCCCATTGAGGACTGCATGGTTGTATTGATGGCGGCAACATTGGCACTGAGTTGTTTCACTTCTTGTTGGGTCTCAATGAGACTAGATTGCAAGGTGTTGAAGCGAGCTTCCAAGTATTGGTAATGAGTATGGGCCATGAGGATCGGGGAACTGAAAAGGAGTGGGCAGGGTAATTTTTTTTTTTCTGAAAAAATGATATGTATGAATGTGATAAGGGCGAAGAGATGAATCCAATGGAATAGGTCTGAAATAATGGTGCATAAATTTCCAGACTGCAGAATACTACAGAGAGGAAATGCCCAAATGATTAACCAGAAAGAAATGTGTATTTACTTGGCAACCCGAACACAGTTGTGCGGTAATAGATCTTGTTTGTTTTAATTTGTTTATGTTTCTGTCCCCAAGGGTTAGGTATTCAAGGGTTCTACAGACAAGATTTTTCCCTGTGCTATAGCTCTCAGATATATGTGCGAGGTCCAACAGTAGTACTCGGCCCAATATCTCAGGGCACTAACTAAGGAGGATAGACCATACCCTTAGTTGTACTACCCGACTACCCAGGTACTAGAGAGTATCTTCCTGAGTGTTGTTCTCGGTGACACTATAGCAGTCAGGAGGTCGATCGATTTATCTAAGGAGGGCTTCAGGTAATCTAGGTCAATCTGTACACAAGTGTTGTCTGATGCGCTACCACTCGAAGGGGTACCAACAGGGGTTACAAGGGTGGCCAACATATGTGTGCTTAAGTACCACTTGTATTTCCTGTGTGTATGAATCCCTCAACCATGGGTTTATGTGTGTAACGACAGATCTGTGTGGCTTAAAGACGTCAGAATACGTCTTTACCCTGGAAAAAAAATTTAATCCACACTTTTTGCCGAGGAAAGTGCTCTGATACCACTTGTAATATACCATATATAAAATGTATGCAGAACATAAATAAAATGCTAGTAATGGAAGAATAACAACAATATAACCAGAAAATTCACCACAATAACACTGAAATGATATAAGAATAACAACAGAAATAACACTTTGAATCTCAAAGCAATGTTCATAGGCCTCTTTGAGGGGGCAATCCCCAGTTGAGAAGATCTCTATTACAATAATATCTAAGCTAGGGTTCTCATACCCTTGACTCCTATTTATACTAAAAAGAAGCATCTAGAGGAAGATCCTTCTAGAAGCGGAAGCTTCTATTAGGTATTATTACATCTGTCTTATTCTATTTTATTGAAAGGCCTTATTAATATTTACCTTTATTACATCCGAATATATTGTTATACCTATGTGCGAGTTATGACCCTAACATAAACTATCATCATGCTGCCAGCTACCATCTCAGCCATTCTCCACATCATCAACCACTCACAAGGATGATAATTTGAACCCCTTGATTCCTATTACCTGTTGGTAGCATCATTTGGTAGTGCTTTGGGTAGCGATATTTTGTAGCCCCTCCACCAAATTACCTATAATTCTACAGTGTAACCTCCAAAATAGGTCTGCAGAATGGGTAGTGCAGAGCCTGTGTGTCTTTGTGCGAAATTCATCCTCTGTTAAAATTTCGGTAGCGCCAAAGCTTGTGTAATTCATTCTCTGTGTGAATTTTGGTAGCGCTTGCCTATGTATCTGCACGCAATTCGGTAGTACCAATGTTGAACTGATCCTTCTAAATATGTAGCGCCCGACCTCAAAATGAATTTGGTAGCACCCTGCTGAATTTGCAGCACCATCATTTCACCGCCTAACATATTTGGTTGCACCCCGAGAAGTTAGCAGCGCCATCGCTACACCAGTATTAGGAGATTAGCTAGCGCTATAGGTAGAAGACTGATAGTATATGTGAATTAGACAATTCGGTAACGCCATAGCGCTACAAAATGTCTGTTCTATTTTTGTTGAAGAGATTAACTCTCTGGAAAACACCAAAAACCTTGAGAAGTATGCATTAGAAGCCTGTAAAGCCTGTATAAGTGCCAAAAAGTAATACTTCCTTAATCACTTATCCTTGCAAAAAGGGGGCATTCTAAAAAATGGAGCTCACCTTTCACCAACTGCTTCATCAACCTCACACTCCTTCTTGTGGAAGGAGGACTTCCTTTTGGCCCATCAGCATGCTTTCCTTTAGTAGTAACAGGATTCTTCACTAGAAGTATGTTTTTCTTGACAAAAAGTTTCTCCTTTTCAATGGCAGCCTCAACTAACATATTCATATTTCTTTGAGCCACCTCATCTTTGACCTATTGCAACTCTGATTTGACTTTTCTATTCTGAGAATGAAATTCTATGTTTTTCCTATAAAGGTTCTTGAGATGCTTATGGAGAGGTTGGGCTCTTCTTGCTACAAATATTGCTAAATCAAGAGTGTGGTGGTAACCATCCATGATCTCTTTCATCTTAATCCGTTCAAATAGGGCTTCAGATTTCAAACGAGCCACCTCCTTCCTAGCTTCCCTGAGTTGTTTAATAAATATTTTGAACATCTGGTTGCTAGGTGGAGTGGTGATGTGGATAGTCTCAATAGGATTCTTCATGGATTCATCTTCCTGCTGCACAAGGTATACCTCTTCCATATCAACAGGCTTCTCAATGAGTTTGCCCTTATCTTTATTTTCTTGTTGGTTCCTCCTAGAGCAATACTAGTGGATGGAAAGGGACTTGATATCTTTGACTGAGGAGTGGCTACTATGTCCAATTTCATGTGAGAAGAAACAATAAATTGTTCCCATGAGATGTTCCTCTTTCTCATTTCTTATGAAACCAACATTCTAATCAACCCAGAATGAAAAATAATAGTATCCATAGCCTTTTATTTGGATTGAACTCTATCTAAAATTTTCCCTATGCTTCTCAACAAGTATAAAGGAATGTTCATTTCATCTTTACCAGTAAAATGAAACAATAGCCTTATATGGTACTATTATAGTGTATTAAACCTCCCCTCACATGTGAAATACCTTTGGATGATCTTCAACATCTTATCAAACTCTTCAACTAGATGACTTCTTGGTACCCCTTTGGACAAGTTGTCAGTTTGATATTCTGGCTTAAGGAAATCTTTGGAAAAATCTACATTTAAAGCCATGGATTTAAACCATTTCTCTCATGTGATAGGAATCCTTGTGGCTACTAAAATAGAGGTCTCAGACACCTCAAACTCTAGGTCCCCTACCTTAGTATTCAGGCCATCAAAATGTGAGGCAAATTTCCTTGCCACCTCATGATGACCCCTCTGCATGTTTTGGTAGAAAGTAAGGCAACCCACCCTTTGAAAAACTTCTCTAGCCATGGGATTTGCTTCAAATAAATGCATGTCTGCAGGCTCAATTCTAACCACAATACCTCCCTTGTGCGACTTCTTCTTCTGAGGTGTCTCCATAGTTTAGGATGAAAGTTTTAAAATCTATTGTGCAGTGATGGCCAGGAAAACAAAAGAGTCAGACTTCAATAAGAATTTGATAGTGAATAATGGCTTCCCTTTTCCAGGAATCTCCCCTAACTCAAATTGCTTGCTGGCTTAGGAAACAATGGCTGTGAATTTCCCTCCTTTTGACTGTTCACAAATATTAAAACTAAGGAATAATAAGGTGAATAAGGATATCAATGCAACCGTCTTTGAAAATTGGGTTGAAAACACTCCAATTCAAATGGTAGAGGAAGTAGAGGAAAAGGCAATGTCGTTTCAACATCGATTTTAGGTAGCACAACGCACATACAAGAGGTAAAGTTTGCTTGGGCACTCGAAACTCGAGAGCAAGGCGAGTAGATGTCTTATGAATAAAAACCAGGTGATGGTAACTATAGATCTATGTGAAGGAAGCATTGGTAGAAATCATGAGGGAAGGATGTTTTTCCAATTCTGTAGACACGATCGCTACCAGAAATCCAAGCTTTAACTGCTACCCGAAATTGATATGCAGAGGGGGGAAACCATGGAATACTTGGAGAATGATGATAAATTAGAGTTTCGTCAAATGTTTAGGAGTGTATCACGAGCAACTCAGCCTCTGAATCCACCTTAACATCTGATCATGTAGTGTCACTGGCAATTGGTCCAAACTGGTAGTTTTTGTAGCACAGAGTTTTGAACTTTTAAAATTTGAAAAACGTTAGCAAGATCATAAAGATTGAATCCTTGAAGGCTTCATTTAAATAACCAAGGTGCTAAAAAAAACCCAGACATGAAATCAATTCTATAATAATAAATCATTGAAAAGGATGAAGGACATGGAGTGCGCTACAAAAACTCCTAGTGAGTTTCCAACGCTCCCTTTTCAAAACGTTGATTTGACCATTATAAGAGGACAAAGGGACAACATGGCAAGGATACAAAGGCATGAGTGAGGAGAGTGACATTTCAAGTAAATTTGGTCATGGGGTGAGTCAGGCTTAGTGTCAAGTCATGAAGGGGGTCAAAACATAAGCCAAGAAAATGAACCTAGGCCAAAAGTTTATGTGAGGATAAAAACTTGAGTCATGACTTAAGCCTTTATTTATGAAGGTAACCTAAGTAAATCACACCTTTAAGAGACAAATCAAAATTAAAAAATCTAAAGTATTAGAAAAAATTAAAACTAAGGGCTAAAGACCCAAGGCAACTTAGTGTGATAACATTGGCTCCATAGGTGATGGCATGCTCCCTGCGAGCTGCCAAGAACAAGTAGTCTCAATACCTTATCCTAGGTCTATGGGGCTAGTTATTAAAAAAAAAAATAAAAAAATATGATATTTACAATGGCATGGAAAGCCACTCATGGCTAAATAAAAGTATTTTTTCAGAAAATGCCCATTGACAAGGCCACCAAAAACTTCATCATCCTCCAAATTCTGCAACTTGTAAGTGTTATTTGAAAATACCTTAGAAATTTTGAAGGGACTGATCCATAGGGCTTCAAATTTACCGTGCTTTCCTTTTTCTTTATTTGGTGCATCCGACTTGAGCACTAGATCTCCCAACTGGAAATTCTCTTTGTTTACCTTCTTGTCGAAAGCCTTCTTGATCTTTTGTTGATGGTCATGTGATTTATCTAGTAGTTTCTTTCGAGTTTGTTGCACTTCTACTAGCTATTGTATTCTTCTGATCATATCATCCGCCTCTCCTTGGTAGTATTGGAATAATTTTTCCACAGGAAAGGCAAGTTGAGAAGGAAAGATGGCCTCAAATCCATACACAAGCTGGAAAGGAGAGAGACCAATGAATCTATTTTTTGTCACTCTATCATCCCACAAAGAAAATTTGAGCTTTGAATCCCATGCTTTATTGTTGTCCTCTAACATTATTTTTTATCTTTATAAGGCTTTTGTTAGAGGATTCTTCCATTCCATTCCCTTGGGGGTAGAAAGGAGTAGAGTGAATCAATGTGATTCCAAACTATTCACAGAATTAGATCAATGGTTCAGCCTTGAAAGATGTAACATTATCAGTGACAATTCTATTTAGACAACCAAACCTCACCATAATATCCTCAAGAAAACCAATTGTCACCTTGTGGGAAGCATTCCTTGTAGGGATGGCTTCTATCCACTTAGTAAATTAATACATGGCAATCAATATCCATCTATGTTGACCACTAGAAGTAGGATGAATTTCCCCAATAAAATCTAGGCCCCACTACTAAAAGGGTCCTGAAGCTACCACATGCTTCAATGGAAAAGACTTGAGCTACTACTTTCCAGAGAATTTTTGACACTTGACACAAGATTTTATATTTTCAAAAACATCGGTGAATAGACTGGGCCAGAAGTACCCAACCTTGAGAATATTATATGTTGTATTTCTCCAAAAGTGATGCCCCCCACACAAACTGTCATGAAAATCAGACATAATCTTTTGGCCTTCTTGTGGGTCTAGGCATCTTAAAATCACTCCTAAAGGATCTTTCCAATACAAGACTTGATCAATAAGACAGTATTTAATTTATTTGAGCTTCAAATCTCTCACCTTATTCTTTTCCATACCATCAAGAGGCTACAATTTCTATAGAGAAAATATAATGTCCTTGTACTAGGTGCACTCTKCCAATGGAGGGCTGACTTGAGAACCTTTATCATACAATTCARCTTGCTGATTTTYTGAGMAAGTGTTGATGAAATTTACCCCCAAAGCTTTGCAATTAGATTCAACCAACAACCTATATAAACCTTGGCCTTTAACCAATTTGGTGGGATTTATTTCGAGATCAAATTCAAGGATTTTGGAAATCCACTTGCTCATTTTTCCATCTATGTTAGGTTGAATGAGAATTTCCTTCACAGAAGCTGAAGGGACATATGCAATGAATCTTGAATGCAGCACATAAAATCTGAAATCCTTGAGATCTTTGACCAATGCATATGTCTACTTATCCATGATGTCATATTTTATTTCAGCATCTCTCAATGCCCTACTGAAAAAAGCAATGGGTTGCTCTAACCCTTCAACATTCTTCTGCAATAAAACAACTGCTAATGTGTCAAATGAAGCGAAAGAAAAAAATAGAAAATCCTTGGAGTAGTCTGGACTAATGAGCACATGGGATTTATTGAAGCCTTTCTTTATTTTATCAAAAGAATTACGAGATTCAACAATCCATTTGATTTAATTTCCTTTCCTCAACATGGATGTAATATACTTTAACAACTTAGCAAAATTTGAAACAAACCTTCTCAAAAAATTATTTTTTCCCAAGAAAGATTAAAATTCCTTCTTGGATCTAGGGAGTGACAAGGTTTGGATAGCTTCTACCCTATTGGAATCAAATCTTAACCCTTCAATTGACACAATGTGCCCCAATAATTTCCCCTCCTTCATGGCAAACAATTATTTTTTTGGATTTAAAGAGAGACCAAATTTTCTGCATTTCAAGAAGACCTTTTTTAAATGACCATAATGTTATTTGTCAGATTGTGAGAACATTGTTATGTCATCTAAATATATAAATACAAACTTGTCCTTCTCTCCAATAAATGCTATGTCCATGGCACATTGAAAGGTCGCCCCTGTGTTCATCAATCCAAAGGGCATCTTAGCATACATGAATGTACCCCAAGGAGTGGTGAAGGTTGTCTTCTCTCTATCTTCTGGAAAGACAAAGATCTGATTGTAGCCAGAAAATCCATCAATCATGGACATCCTAGATGCACCTGTCACCCTCTCTAACATGTGCTCCATCTTTGGCAAGGGATAATTATCCTTCTTAGAGATTCTATTCAGATTTTGGAAATCAACACAAAGTCTGATTTCTCCATTTTTTTTTCTCATTGGGACCAAGTTGGCCACCCATTCAGAATACCTCAAAGGAATAATAATTTTATCATCTATTTGTTTTTTTACCTCTTTTTCCATAACAAGCAGCAACATAGGATTTATTTGTCTCAACTTCTTCCTGAACGGTTTGGACTCTTCCTTCAATGGGATCTTGTGCTCTATGATGCTTGTGTCGTATGTTCTGAGATCTTCATAAGTCTAATCAAACACATCAACAAACTCTTTTAACAACTCAACATATTCAACCCTCTATTCCCTTGGCAAGATGCTTGGCAACTTCACATATTTTGGATCCTTTTTTGTACCCACATTACACTCAGTTAAATCAACATCATCAGCTAAACCTTTGAATTTTACTACCACATCATTCCTGTCAAACAATCTTTCCAAAGGAACTAGTCCTTTTGGAATATTTTTGCCAGGAAACTGAACAATATGATGATTAGCAATTTTATTTAGAATAACATTAGCATGAGGATTATTTTCAGAATCATGATCTTGATCAATGTGTAATGTAGAAAACTCATCAACAGTATCAAGAAATATTTTGATATCAAGATCATCCTCAAACACCTTCCAATGCTTGACATTGTCAGGTATAGAGGGTCTATATTTCACTTCTACATCATACTTGATTTTAGGGGGCAAAAGGACTCTGAAATTGCTTGTTGAAACAACCAAAGAATCAACCATGATATTCTCTTCTCTTGGAATAAATGAAATGTTGAAAAATAAGAAGAAACTATCAACTAAGTCCCACACTTCATTTATATAAGTTCTAAGCCTAGGACGCTTAGCTTGATAAATATTTTTAATCTGATGGACAATCAATTCAACATCCCAAAAAAATGATAGATCTTCAATCCCCATGTCTTTTTCATCCCTTAAACCCAAAACAAGAGCTTCATACTCTACCACATTATTGGTAGTTTCAAATTCTAGCTTGCAGGAAAAGGATATAGTCTTTTGAGCAGGTGAAACAAAGACCACTCCAGCACCAACACCTTCCCTAGAAGAGGATCCATCAAAGAACATCTTCCAAATAGAGGTGGTTGGAGGAGAATCTTCACAAAAAGTAATGGAATGTTTTCTGATTTCAAGAGGAAGTCCAGGAGCATCAATAAACTACAATATGCTAGATCCCAAATCAGTATCAAGTTCAAAAATATGATGATTGGTGGGGTTTTCTTTGTCACTAATCATGTAGGACAACTGAGCTTCCCTGTAAAGTCTTCTATGCTCCCCCCTAAACACAGGAATGGTAGCATATGTGAGGTCCATATGCAAGGTTCCCCCAAGTCTTTTTATCCAAGATATTGACAAGAGAATGCCAAACTTAGGGGGGACATCAGCCACCATGATATCCATGACCACACTTTTCATGGGCATTTGAAACAAGGTCACAACCAAATCTTTGATGACCCCAAGACACTTAACTTTCCTAGAGTCAAAAGAATATAAGTCATGGTAAGTCTTTGTGATTTCTAATCCAAGTTCATGCATGAAAATTTTGGGCATGAGATTGTGAGATGCCCCTGAGTCCGTCAAACAGTTATGCAACACCTTATCATGTATGTTCAATGATGTATATAAGGGAGGGGATGAATCATCTCAATATTCTATCAAATATCATAACATGATTGTTGACTTTTCATCTTAAATATTTACTGAATCAGAGGCATTTGAGGAGGACTCGGGCTGCAACATTTTGGAAAGATATTTTTTTAATTCTTCATTTTTTATCAACTCCAAAAAAGGTACAAGGATCTTTATTTTTTGGATCTCACTCTCAAAGATGAAGGAAGGTGAATATTTCATAATCTCCTTGGCATCTAGGGTAGGATTCTTGACCAAAACTTGGGGACTTTTAACATATTTTATTTGCTACCAACTGCCATAGCCTTGGCATAATTTTATTTTTTGGTAGGTTGATCAGAGGCATCAGTCTTTTCCTCATTCTTTTTGGATCTCAGATTATATCTATTAGTATTTTTTTTTTCCTTCTCTCCCTTACTCAATTCATTTATTTCCATATCCATCAAGGATTCCTCATATGCAGATTGGGTCAAGTGATGAGATGGAGATGTGTCAACTAAGAAATGGATCTCATGATCAACTTCTTCATCCTCTCCTTTTTCATCAACAACAAGGTTGTTTTGTAAATGAGTTTGGACCTTTTGATCATCCCTATCTTTGTTTCTAGGATCTCTTGGAAGGATCTGAGGAGCATTATTGGGTCTCCTGAAGTTACTTATGTTATCAATGTTTTTAGTATTTCTATAGGTCTATTTTCCTTCAAGTTTTAACTTCTCCATCTCAACAGAAAGAGATTTTACTAATTTTTTAAGTTCATCAACTTGAGGATGGACAATAGGGGAATCATAGGTTGAGGCTTCATTTCAGTTTTTTCTCCTATCCCTATCAAATTTCCCCCTAATTTTGTCAGATTCCACTGTGTTAGATTCTACCTCCACGGTTGCATCTTGCATATGAGCTAAGGAGGCTGATATTCTTTCTCTCAGTAGAAGGCAAAAATCAGGGTCGAAAAAAACGACATAGGTGATTTTTGCAGAGGTTTTTGTAGGCTTTATCTCAATAAGGATCTTATTGTACATTTTGTTGAATATTTTAGATAAGTCAGAGACAAAATATCCCTCTTTCCTCTTTAGGGATCCAAATTCTTTGATATTATACAAAAAATCCTTTTATCCCCCCACTGTCTCAAAAATGCATCATCTACCGCCTCAATCCTAGTAATGGATCCAGGGGTCAAACCCCTAAACCATTTTCTAGCGTCACCATCAAGGATTTGGACAAAGACTCTCATCCACACATCCTCATTTTCAATGTTTTGATTGTCTACATAACTGTAGAAGGCAACAAGGTGTTCTTCAACAACTATGTCTTCTTCTCCTGTGAGTTTGGGCATGTATTTTAGATAATCTCCAATAGGGAGAGCATTCATTGGCTAAGATAAGATAAGAGAGGCATATCTTGCAACCACTATGGAATCCATCCTATTTCTTGGAGGGTTAGAACCTGCCATTGGATTTTGGACTCTAGGTGAACAAGGAAGAGAAGGAGACTTGACTGTGTGAAGCTTAGGAGAAAAAGGAATGTATGAAGGAGGAATTTCAGTTTTCATAGAAGAAGGATGAGTCTTGGAAGAAGATGGTATAAGCTGTAAGGGAGATGAGGTTTCCTCTTCTTTCGCTGTAGAAATTTTGACAAGAGAAGGAGTAGCAAAGCCTAAGGTAGGAATATCTTCAAGACTCTCAAGTCTGAACCACTTCACAAAGTCAGGGGAAGCAAGGATTTCAAAATTTTCTTCTTTCAATTCGGGGTCAAAAGAGGAGTATTCAACAGGGAAATTTTCAAAATCAAGATTCTTAGATACTTCAAAAGAAGGTGAAGAAAGATTACTTGATATAACAAGTGGAGTATAAAGAGTGGAATCAGGAAACTAATCAGAAGTACTTGTGGTAGCAACAAAAAACAATTCTTGAGAAGCTTTTCCCTTCTTGATTATCTTCTCTCAGTCAGCCTCAGGTGGAACCAAAGGTAGTTGTGGATTTGACCTCATGTGTCTACCTTTAGGAGCCAGAACTAAATAAATGGAGTCACCAGGTGAAAGATGCAATAATCAATGTACTGAGTTCTAATGCACCTTCAGAATCAATAAGCTTTGTCGTTCAATCCCAGGGAAATGTTTTCAATTTGTTCCCCGACAACGACGCCAAGAATGTTAACACTAGGAATCACCCTCAAATTGCATAGAAGGTAAGCCCAGTACCCATTAGGTTATATGTAAATGTAAATGAGTTTAAATAGGTCAAATGGATAATACTCAAGATAATAATGTCCCAACTCAGAAATCTGGGCTAGCATGCACAAGAAATTGGGGTCTTGATCAACTTCAGTCAGTAAGTGGGAGTAAAGGTGAATAGAAAGAAGACTTTGGTGAGGAAAATGTAGAGGTTTGCTATGGACATCAGGTCTTCAAGCAACCTAAGGAGGAAAAAACTCAAACACAAGATCTTCTTGAATTCAAAATTTTAAGGAAACTGGAGAACATCATAATAGTACTATAATCAAACATTCATCATAATACAACTACAAAAATCCATGTGAATCATTCAATCATGAATACTTCAGTATCTGAGGAAAATAAGATGGAGTAAGAAAGATAACTTATATTAATCAAGAAGTCTCAAATCAAGTACATAACCAGTTAACCGGTAGCTTCAAAAAAATATTACAATATAAGGGAGCCTAGCTCAACCATTCAAACCTACTAAAGAATTTGGACTATATATTTATAACAAAAAAGGAAAGGAAATAGCTGGAGGTGCGAGCTGGCCTTCCTCCCATGAAATTATCCAAATAGTTATTTCCTCTAACAACTAAGATAACAATTGTACTATAAAAAAGGAAAATGTTGGCCACTAATCCAACTAACTTTAAACTGACTTGATCTTCTTTGATGCACATCTCCTTGCATGCCAAGTGTCCTGCAGAGGCTTGTAAACTATCATCAGGCTGCCAACTACCATCTCATCCATTCTCCACATCATCATCCATTTAGAAGGATAATAATTTGAACCCCTTGATTCCTCGTACCTGTTGGTAGCGTCATTTGGTAGCGCTCTGGGTAGCGATATTTTGTAGCGCCTCCACCAAATTCTCTGTAATTCCATAACGCAACCTCCAAAATAGGTCTGCATAATGGGTAGCGTAGAGCTTGTCTATGTGAAATTCATCATCTGTTAAAATTTTGGTAGCACCAAAGCCTGTGTAATTCATTCTCTGTGTGAATTTTGGTAGTGCTTGCCTATGTATCTGCACACAATTCGATAGCACCAATGTTGAACTAATCCTTCTGAATGTGTAGCGCTTGACCTCAAAATGAATTTGGTAGCACCCTGCTGAATTCACAGCACAATAATTTCATTTCTTAACATATTTGGTAGCACCCTGGGAAGTTAGCAGCGCCATCGCTACACCAGTCTTAGGAGATTAGGTAGTGCTATAGGTAGCAGACTAATAGTATATGTTAATTAGACAATTACGTAGTGCCATAGCGCTATAGAATGTCTGTGTTATTTCTGTTGAAGATATTAACTCTTTGTAAAACACCAAAAACCATGAGCAATTTTCATTAGAATCCTATAAAGCTTGTATAAGTGGAAAAAAGTAATACTTCCTTAATCACTTATCCTTGCAAAAAGGGGCCATTCTAAAAAATGGAACTCACCTTTCACAAATCACTTCATCAACCTAACAAGCCTTGTGGAAGGATGAATTCCTTTTCTCCCATTAGCATGCTTTCCTTTAGTAGTAACAAGCTTCTTCACTGGAAGTATGATTTTCTTAAAAACAGGTTTCTCCTTTTTAATAGCAGCCTCAACTAACATATTTAGATGTATTTGAGCCACCTCATCTTTGACTTGTAGCAAATATGCCTTGAGTTTTCTGTTCTGAGACTAAAAGTCTCTATTTTTCCTATAAAGGTTCTTGAGCTTATGGAGAGTTTGGGCTCTTCTTGCTGCAAATATTACTAAATCAAGAGTGTGGATGTAACCATCCATGATATATTTCATCTTAATCCTTTCAGATAGGGCTTCAGATTTCAGATGAACCACCTCCTTCCTAGCTTCCTTGAGTTGTTTAATCAATAATATGAAGTTCTGGTTGCTAGGTAGAGTGGTGATGTGGACAGTATCAACAGGATTCTTCATGGCTTCATCTTCCTGCTGCACAGGGACTACCTCTTCCATCTCAACAGGCTTCTCAATGAGTTTTCCCTTATATTTATTTTCTTGTTGGTTCCTGCTGGAGCAGTACTAGTGGATGGCAAGGGACTAAGTATGTTTGACTGAGGAGTGGCTGCTATGTCCAACTTCATGTGAGAAGAAACAATAAATTGTTCCCATGAGATGTTCCTCTTTCTCATTTCTTCTGAAACCAACATTCTAATCAACCCAGAATGAAAAATACTAGTATCCACAGCCTTTGATTTGGATTGAATTCTATCTGACATTTTCCCTATGCCTCTCAAAAAGTAGAAAGGAATGTTCATTTCATCTTTACCAGTAAAATGAAGAAGAAGTCTTATATGGTATTGGTATAGTGTATTAAACCTCCCCTCACATGTGAAATACCTTTGGATGATATTCAACATCTTATCAAACTCTTCAACTAGATGACATGTTGGTACCCATTTGGACAGGTTATCAGTTTGATATTCTGGCTTAATGAAGTCTTTGGAAAAGGATGCATTCAAATCCATGGATTTAAACCATTTCTCTCCTATGATAGGAATCCCTGTGGCTGCTGAAATAGAGGTCTCAGAAACCTCAAAATATAGGTCCCCTACCTTAGCCTTCAGGCCATCAAAATGTGAGGAAAATTGTCTTTCCACCTCAGGATGACCCCTCTGCATGTTTTGGAAGAAAGTAAGGCAACCCACCCTTTGAAAAAATTCTCTAGCCATGGGCTTTGCTTCAAGTAAATTCATGTCTGCAGGCTTAGTTCTAACCATAGTACCTCCCTTATTCGATTCATTCTTCTGAGGTGTCTTCGTAGTTTAGGATGAAAGGTTTAAAAGATATGGTGCAGTGATGGTCAAGAAAACAAAAGAGTGAAACTTCAATAAGAATTTGATAGTGAATAATGGCTGCCCTTTTCCAGGAATCTTGATGACGTGCATGCAACCCCTCCTCAACTCGCAGGTTGGAAGGTCCACGTACACAGGATCATTCTTCTCTCCTTGGCTTGAAGAACTCTAAAACGCTCTTCTATTTCCCTTTCGGGAAATCTTCACCCACAGTGAAAACCTTGTGAGATTCCTCCCTCACATTTCTGGGAATCGGACTTCACACTTTCGCAAATCCGTTGGTCAAACACCTTGTCTCAAATCTCTGAAACCGAAAAACAGTCAACACTGACCCTCCCTCCTTCTCTTTCAGACTTTTCCTTATCACGATTTCGACGGTCGCGGTGCCAAGCAACTTGTTCCCACGATTCCCAAAACCCGATTTTACGAAATGTCAATGTGTCTATAAGGTTGACCTTTCAACGCCCCTTTACTCCGCCGGGACTTTGGACTTCGCAATATCGTGAATCCTAATGCAATGAACTCAGAACTTCACTCCATGAAACTTTGAAACGATTGATTGAATTGACTTCTACGTCGATAGTGTGCCACCTGTCCACCTCGCTGACTCCTATGGTCCCACACCGTCCTTTTATCCTTTGGGACTTCGTGGTTCAGGATATCGCGATACCTGTTGCAAAGTTTACGGGACTTCACCTAAGAAAACCCAATATAGGAATCTGCGTGTAAATCCAATGATCCTTGTGGCTTGGATCTACGGTTCTGATTCTCCTGAGCTTTCACCTTTAGGAATGCTCGTGGTAACCCCCTTGCTTCTTCGTGAGATCTGACGGCTCACGGGACTTCGCGAATTCTCCACAGGGAATTCTGCCCGTCTGTTCTTCCTCTAAGAACCACTGCACAAATTCAACAAGGTATCTCTCTCAGTGTAACTTGTCCTTCTGCGGTCCCACGTTGCTATGCCTTCCTTCGACCCCTTCAAAGGTTCAAATCCTTCTGAAATTTCTCCAACTTTGAGCCTTTCAGAAAAAAAATTGCACGCACTCCTTGTGGCAGACTTTCAAACACTTCCAAGTGTTTGACTTCCTTCGACTTTGCGCACACCTACAACAACAGTCTCTCAATACTTCACTCAGATTCACAATCTCTGAGACTTTATTCGGCCTGCACACTCCTTGCATGGCTCCTGTGCCTAACTACACTTATGAGTGAATGAGAAACAAAAGCTATCTAGTCTGAGCTTTCAGAGACAACCCTCTGAACCCTTCGTCAATACACTCCTTGTGGACAATTCAATTGCACTCCTTGCAGGAACTCTTGCTTAGATAGAGAAACAATTGAAACTCATTCCTTTTCCCTTTCCTCTCAGATTTCAAACATTCAACAAGAAATCATTCATACATAGCATAAAAGAGAATGTACAGCAGGAAGAGTAAAATAACCATGAGCATACTATTTAGCATACATACACAGAGAACAAACACGATGCCATGAATTTGAATCAAAACTTTCTCTTTTAATTCAAATTTCTGTACATGAGTGTTTACACACAGCTCTCTGCTTCTCCTCTATGCTCTTCCTACTCTTCAAAATCTCTTCACCTTGATGTTACAATACACAATGAGGGTGTCTATATCCCGTTTCCCTCTTGCGCTCTAAAACTGTCTCATCTAACATTCAATTCTATCTACCTGCATTTACTACTATAAATTCCTTCTACCGACTAAAGGACGAAAGAGAATCGCTCAAGGTCCGATTACATTTTACAAGTGCGCTTATTCTTAATTATCTCATTTAAGATCGCGCAATAACTTCAAGGAAAATTCAAAATTTGTGTTGGGAGCTTGTCCAGCTGTCCTTGGACTCCGCACTGGCTCGCTTGAGATGCTACTGCATCATACTCCCTCACTTGAAACTTTTCATGGGCTCCTGTCCATGAGCTCGTGCACGGTCTATCCATGCCTCTTGATCTCCGCTTCGCTCTCCCAGCTGGCATCTTCAACTGGATGGCCCTTCCACTTGACCAAATACTCAAAGTATTGTTTTCGCCTGGTCTTCTTGCTGACTCTTTTGTCCAGTATGTGCTCCATCTGTGGCTTATCTGCAACTGGCATTTTCTTTGTCCACTGGATCACTGGCTACTCATTTCTTATCCCTGCTTCCTCAGTCTTATATGGGTACAAATTTGAGATATTGAATATCGGAGAAATTTCGATCCCATCGGGTAATTCAATCTCGTAAGCATTCATCCCAAACTTCTTTAAGACCTTACATGGTCCGATTTTCTTCATCTTCAGTTTATTATATGTTCCTCTCGGGAACCTTTCCTTTCTCAAATGTGCCAGAATCAAATTACCAACTTCAAATTGAAGTTGTCTCCTATGTTGATCTGCTCTGCGTTTATATTCTTGGCTCGAACTCTGCAATCGCTCCTTCACCTAGCTGTGAAGTTCCTTCATCGCCTCTGCGAAATCTTCTGCACTAGCGCTCCTAGTTGCATTCTATTCTGAATCTCTCAGTTCAGAAATTCCTCTCGGCTGCATGCCATAGACAATCTGAAACAGACTTTTCCCTGTGCTTCTGTTAACCGAGTCGTTATAAGAAAAATCTACCTGGGGTAATATATTGTCCCACTGGTGTTATAGGAAAATCTCCCTACGGACAGGTAGATTGCCTCTAAGAGCTTGACCTTAACTCTAGAAAGAAAATTCTTAACATGGAAACTGACTTCCTTTCAGATCTATCTAAACTAATACATGAGAAGGAAGGATAACATCAGTACCTTTTATCGATGTTTGTCTCTGCACGCTCTTGGTTGCACTTCGATCCTTTGCTCCTCGTTGGATCCTGTAGACAAAACAAGATATGACCACTTCCTACTCTATTGACATTAGCTTGAAAATAGATCTATCAATTAATGATAAGTTCATGTGACATTATACACAAACTAGAAAGAAACAGGCCAAGCGTGTCATATTGATGAGAATAATGACAACAGTACTTACAATCGTAGATGTGAGTGCGACAACTTCATCGATTCCTCTTCGTCCAACCCTTGCCTGAAAGATCCACAACCTGGATAACAACAGCTTCACTGATCACTCTCCTTTGGCTGACTGTGTGTTATCTTCAAGATCATAAGTTTCATACCAACAGTTCTTCCCCCTTCCCACCATCATAGAGCTTGCTTATATAGGTTAAGAGGAGCTTAACCACTTGATTTATCTTTAGAACAAGTGGGGAACCTCTTCCTTGGATCAGGGATCTCATGATGAAACCAAGAATTTGAATGCAACAACCTTCTAATCTTGAAATATCCTCCCCTTATTCTTCTCAACGGGCCAACAACTGCCTCAGATTAGGTAGGGATGCTGAAAAAGGGGTGTCAGAGCGTTGTAGCGCTCCCTGAGTGGCTTAAGGAAAGTGCCAGCGCTCCAAAAGTAAGGAGTGCTCCCTCAGAAAGGTAGGGAAGCGTTATAATTCTCCTTGAAGCCTTGTAGGGGGGCGCCAACGCTCCTAAGGCTGATATAGAGGAGCGCTCCCCCTCAAATCCCTTGTTTTTGAGCTCTTTTCAGGTGTGAAGAGTCCTTTGACTTTAGTTAACCAGTTCTCCTTCTTCAAACCAAGTAAATAAGATGTTTTCAGTGTCTCCTTAGTGTCGTCATTAAGGCAATATAACTGAACAGTGTTTGCAACACTTATGGACAACTTGCGACACAAGCGAAAGCTGTAAGGAAAATGCAACACTTGCGACAATTGAGAGGAACATGCGACACTTATCCAGTTGAGTAAATTTGACGTGTAACAACTGGCTGTGGTGTTCTATCACCAAGCTCCTCAGTAAGTCTCCTAGACTTCTATTCACCACTTCCATTTGTCCATCTGTCTGGGGATGATAAGCTAAACTAAATGACAAGTTAGTTCCCAGCTTCTTCCATAAGGTCCTCCAAAAGTTCCCTATGAACTTGGTGTCTCGATCCGAAACTATGCTCCTTGGTAAGCCGTGAAGTCGAATGACTTCTTTGAAAAACAGATTCGCAATGTGAGTTGTGCCACTGGTCTTCTGACATGGAATGAAGTGTGCCATCTTGGAAAATCTATCCACCACCACAAAGATTGAGTCAAATCCTCTTTGTGTTCTTGGCAACCCCAATACAAAATCCATGCTGATTGCATCCCACGGCCTCTCAGGTATGGGTAATGGTTGATAAAACCCTATATTCTATTTCCTTTTCTTCGAATGCTGGCAAATTCTGCATCTATCCGCGAATCTCTTGACATATGCTCACATTCCTGACCAAAAATATGACTCATTCAACTTTGCGAACATCTTGTCGTGACCAAAGTGTCCTGCCAATCCTCCACTGTGTTTCTCCTTCAGCAAATTCTCCCTCATGGAGCATTTCGAAATACAAAGCTGATTACCTTTAAACAATAATCCTTCCTGGATCATGTATTCTGTCCATTGTCTTCTATCTCTGAGAATTGGATTCTCAGCTGCTTCATACGCCTCCTTAAAATCCTGATCATCTGCATACATGTTCCTGAGATCATCAAAACCCAACGTTTTGACTTTGAACTCCTACAATAGAAAACACTTCCTGCTTAAAGGATCAACAACTTTGTTAGCAGTACCAGAAATATGTTTAATCACAAAAGTAAAATTCTGCATGTACTCAACCCATTTAACATGTCTTTGATTCAACTTTTCCTATTGAGTCACAAACTGCAATGCATGATAGTCACTATATAAGACAAACTCCTTCGGGATCAAGTAATGCCTTCATTTCTTCAATGCCTGTATGATAGCATAGAACTCCTTGTCATAAGTGGAGTACTTCACTTTCACTTCATTTAGATTCTCACTGAAGTATGCTATCGGCCTGTCCTCTTGACTCAAGACTGCCCCTATTGCAAATCCACTTGCATCGCATTTCACTTGAAATATCTTTTGGAAATCCGGCAACACCAAAATTGGTTGTTCCGTGATCTTCCTCTTCAACATATTAAAACTCTTTTCATCTTCTTCTGTTCAGTGAAAAGACTTGTGTCTCTTCTTCACTGTGTCCATCATCGGTGCACTAATCCCACTGAAATTCCTAATGAATTTTCAGTAGAAACTAGCCAATCCGTGAAAACTTCTCACCCCAAAGATATTCTTCGGTGATGGCCAATTTTTGATCACTTCCACCTTATCTGGATCCATCCTCAGCTCATCTACAGAAATAACAAATCCCAAGTAAATGAGCTCTGTCTTCATGAATGAGGATTTCTTCATGTTTATCAATAGCTTCTCCTACTATAACCTCTGTATCACTGTAGCCAAGTGTTTCAGATGCTCTGCCACTATTTTACTGAAAATCAGTATGTCATCTAAATATACGATAACAAATTTTCCAATGAACTCCCTTAGGAATTCGTTCATCAACCTCATGAAGGTACTCAACACATTTTTTAACCCAAACAACATAACAAGCCATTCATACAACCCTTCATTGGTTTTGAATGCCGTCTTCCAATCATCACCTTCTCTCATGCGGATTTGATGATAACCGCTTTTCAAATCAATCTTTGAAAAAAACTTTGCTCCACCCAAGCAATCCATCAGATCATCCATCCTTGGCAATGGAAATCTATACCTGATCGTTATCTTGTTGATCGCCCTCAATTCAGTACACATCCTCCAGCCTCCATATTTCTTTGGAATGAGTACTGTTGGAACAACACACAGACTCAAGCTTTCTCTGACCAACCCTTTGTCCAACAAATCCCAGACTTGTCTTTTGACCTCTTCATTCTCCTACGGTGTCAATCTATACGCGGCTTTATTTGGAAAACTAGCTCCTGGTATGAGATCAATATGATGACTCACAGTTCTAATCGGTGGCAACAAACTAGGTAGTTGGTCCACTACTATGTCAGTGAACTCTTCCAGCAACTCCTGAACTTCTTCTGGTAAATCATCCACCCTTGTGCTGGTCAAAACAATCTTTGGTTTCCTTACCACAATGAATTGTGGATCCTCCTTCTTCTTAACCTCTGTAAGAAGTTCCTTCCCACTCATGAGAAGTACAATGTTGCTTACTTCTGGTTTCACCTCCTTATCCTTGATTGGAAGCAACACGTGTGTCCTCCCATTCTTCTCTAGGGTGTATGTGTTCACTCTCCCATCATGAATCACATTCCTGTCATATTTCCACGGTCTACCTAGCTGTTAGCACTCTGTAATTTGCCCAAGGCTGTAAGGAAGTCATAGAGGCAACATCAAAACCACTTCGAGTCTTGGATCTAGCCCTCCAAGACTCAGAGAGGGATCTCTCTGTCTGATACAACTTTGTTGTGATAGGTATTAAGCTAGTTATGAAGAACATGGGTTGGGGTTTTTAAATGGTTTCTTTGGAACAACAAGGAGGGCCATTGGGCAAATGGGGTCTGCACTTGAATATGTGATTCATTCTCAGATCTAGACAAAGCTCTTTCACAGGGCAAGGTAGCGGCAATGTTGGATCGAATTAAGTTTTGATGGTGTCGATTTGAGAAAGAAGAAGGGGAGGAAAAATCCAAGCCAAGGAGAAGCTAAGAATTCCTTATCTAAGCTTTTTAGCAGAATAACATACAGATTATCAAAAGGACAGATGCAGAGTATTTGCCAATAAATTCTTCTCTGTTTACTTACTTCTGATAATGAGAAAATGAAAACAAGCGTAATGATCACAGGAAAACACTTAACATAGAGAGAACGCCACCAACACATCCACACAGGAATCTTGTAAAAGAAAGCATGTCCATTACTGATCATTCATCTAAAGATTACAAAAAAAGTTATCTGGCAAAACATATCCCACAGCAAGGAACCTCACAGGTCGAACCATTTTACATTAAAATCATCTGAATAAATAGGATAGATCATCCCAATAAGTTTCGGAAGTCGGTTTAACCGCCTCAGCCAAAAATAGCCACCACTCCCACAAAATTTGGAGCTTTCTACCATGAAAGACAGACCGGTTTTCTGCGAAAAAGGGGTACGAACAAACATGTTTTTCTCTTGAAATATGATACCTGGGAGAAAAATGAAGGAGGTTATCGTAGATGGACATGTTTTGGACAAAAACCTCCTTTGGTTTCTCCAAATTCGTCCCCATCTGGCTGTAACAGCTCTTGTAAGATCAGGACTGTAACGGAAAATTGAGAATCTGGAAAAATGGGCCTCGAAGATGTCTTCTATTCTCCCTGCTCGTGGCATCTGTGAAAAAACTGAGAGAGGTTTTTGTTCTTCAGCCCGTGATGAGAAAAAAACTCTCTCGGATTTTTAAAATCCATCTTAGTTTGCTCAAAATCAACCTCAGACAAACACATGCTGAAACAGGCACAAATTAGGCAAAAATGGGAAAAGTGGTTTTTTTTTGTGAAAAGCGGTATTCCGGACCCCCCCTGAGGTGGTAAGCGGTTTTTTTTTTTTTTTGGGGGGGGG
>ML790978.1:510371-527558 GCA_009831015.1 Picea engelmannii
CAGATCAAGCCTAGATAGAACTTGAAGCACACAGAGGTGTTGAATAGATTTCAGTCGTCGTATCTGAGCGAGTGGATTGACAGTCGTCAAATCCAGGTAAGTCACAAGGTGTTTAACCCTTAGCCTCCTTGACTTCAAAAGTTCAGAGTTTTTTTCTATTTTCAGGCATAGAGGAGACGAGTCTCCCAAAAGTCTCGAAGTGAATCAGGACCGTCCATTTGCAAAGGACGCATGCCAACGGATCCTTGATTTTTTAGGGTAAGCACTCTAGGAGGAAGCAACTGCTCAAGCTAAGGAGGCACTCAAAGTTCTGAAGAGCGGAGTGCATCCAGACTGTCGGTGGAAAGGCCACGTGTCAGTAGATAAGAAGAGGTTTGGAGGCCTTAAGGAATAGGATCCAAAGTTAATATAGATTGTTGATCACAAGGGGACACTTGGCAATAGATCATGCACTTCGGAGGATAGACTCTTTGGAGGAAACTTGGAGGTGTGAAGTGAGAAATCATGGAGGCCCAAAGACCAGAGTTCATCGGGAGCCTCCATCAACAAGGACACATCACGCCAAATCCCTTACTTTGGAGGCTTAGCACTCTGGAGGGTTTACAAATTGAAGAATTTTTTGGAGGTCGAAGTTAATCTGAACCGTTGAAGGTTGTGGAAATGTTTCGCTAGATCTAACACTCTGGAAGGTAGACACTTCAGAGGTTTGTATTATTGTGTGCCTTGGAACTCCCGAAGCCTGGGATTCTGAAGTAAATCTCATCCCTTGATCTCATTGGACACATGGACAAAGAATCTATCACTTCATTAGTTTGGAGTTTGGGGAGAACACGGTGCAGAGGTGGGAGGACACCCGAAGGCCTGAATATTAGAGCCAATCTCATTTGTCCAATTGAAAGGACACGTGGAGGCAGATATCGTCACTTTTGAGATTGGACACTCTAGAAGTTTGCGCTAGTCAGTAGAGAGAAACTCCTGAAGGTCGTAGTCCCAAAGAGGATATTGACCATTGGTTTGGTGAGGTGTAAGATTCATTAGATCTATGCATTTCCAGAAGGTTCCCTCCTTCAACACTTCGCGGGTATTGTGAATTAGAGTCGCGGAATGTTCTGAAGCCCAGAGTACCAAAGTAATTATGGGTCGTTGATATTAGATCAACGAGAACCATTGATCTATTCACCTATTCTCTAGTTCTTGACTTCATAGGATTTTAGGTTTTAAAATGCCTGAAACCACTGAGCACCTGGTTCTTAGCCCTTGGTCATATGAGGGGATAAAGTTAAAATTCATTTTCGTTAAAAAGAAACACTCGAAGAACATGGTTTTAGCCATTAAAGGGTTACAGTTGATTTGATGAGGAAGCAGAATCATTATAGACCATCAGAACTAGGAGAGTTTCATAGAGGATATTCATGAAGCCTTTCGGCACTTCGTGGTTCAAAGGCGCATGAATGTTGTAAGAGTGAGGGGTCGCCGAAGTCAGGAAGTCAGGAAGTCATCCTAGCCATTGGCTACGAGGACGATATGTAGCAACAGGCTGGAGAGTTTGGGAAGTCGAGATTCAAAGATTTCGTGGAGCAATTGAAATCTTCGTGAAGTCGTGAAGGACAAATCATAGCTAGACCGTCGGATCCAGGAGGACACACGACAAAGATCTATGTGTTTTGGCATAAGGTGTTTTCGGAAGGAAACAAGGGTGGAGGTAAAAACCCCGTTGAAGCCCAAAGTTACAAAGAGAGATGACCCATGGTCATAGCCCATGGTCATATCAGAGAAGGAGTCTAGTGCGAGAGCTAGTACTCGCAAAATTGGTGTTGCCAGAAGTGCTAGAGAGCAGGGTTGCAGGTAACCTGAACCTACAGGTAACATTAAAGGGGCATGTGTCTCATTTGTTTTAGGTATATTGAAGTCCCAAAGAGATAATTCGACTCAAGGTTCTTGAATATCCTTGATTGGGAGGTTGCATAATCCCTAGGAAGAAAGGGGGCCTACATCAAGTGGTATCAAAGCTACATAATTGATTTCTGTAGGAAAAATGAGATAGTCTGATACCATCAAGTGGTATCAGATACGTCAAGTATTAGTTGTGTAAAGGAGAAATCTTAGCATAGTTCTGCCTAGAAGATGTGTGGAGCCACCTGTAGAAAATCAAGCTATGGAAACGGAGATGCGAGAACTTCACGCAAGGTTGGATGTTATGGAGACATCACAAAGGAGAGCACATGATATTGGAGACTCTAGTGATGCAGAGAACGAAGAAGTGGAAGTTGAAGAAGTTGTAGTACAAGATGCTGCAGAAGAAAGATTATTGGAAGTGGTTTCCAAATTGGGAGCTAGAGCGAAGATAGACATCCCAATGTATGAAGGAACCTTAGATGTTGAAGAATTGTTGGATTGGATAAGGTCAATGGACAAGTAATTTGACTATGAAGATGTCATTGAGGAGAAGAAGGTGAAACATGTTGTCACTAGATTAAAAGGACATGCAACACTATGGTGGGATGAACTACAAGATGACAGAAGATGCAAAGGAAAGAAAAATATTAAGAGCTGGGATAGAATGGTAGCCAAGATGTAGGCTAAATTCATACCTAAGGATTACCAAATAAATCTATTCAGGAAGTTGCAGAACGTGAAATAGAAATGAATCACTGTGAAAGAGTACACATAGGAGTATTACAAATTGAACATCAGGGTTGGACAAAGAGAGAAAGATGATGAAAAGGTTGCTAGGCATATAAATTGCCTAAGATATGAAATCCAGGACAAAATCAATATGATGATAGTGAGGATAGTGGAGTATGCTTATCATATTGCACTAAAGGTAGAAGAAAAGTTAGCCAGAAAGAAAAGCCAATGAAGAAGAGAAAGAAGTGTAAACAGAGGCAAAGGAATTGCCCATGACAAGGCACAAAAGCCAAAGGTTGAGACTGAAAAACTACATAGTCACTCGAAGAGAGGAGGAAGTTCCCGAGGGAGACAGTATGGTGGAAGAAATGTTTTTCCTCAAGGAAGAGGAAGAGGAAGAGGAGGTGAAGTGAAGTTTTATGCATGTGGAAAGGCAGGACACATGTCTTGGGAATTCCCCGAGAGAAAGAAATAAGGAGGAGGTGAAGCTCACATTTCAGAAGCACAAAAGCGGAATGTTAAAGAAAAAGGTGTAGAAGATGGGAGATCTTTGGTGATGAAGAAAGTTCTCTTGAAGATGGAGCCATAGGTTGAAAAACTAGTGCAGAGGAAAAAATTGTTCAAGACTTCTTGCAAGACTAAAGATAGAGTATGCAAGGTGATAATTGATAGTGGGAGCTTTGATAAATTAGTATCCACAGAGATGGTGGAGAAATTGGATCTAGAGACAACTCCACATCCGAGTCCATATAAGGTCTCATCGTTGCAAAAAGAACACTAGGTAATGGTAACCAAACAATGCTTAGTTGAATTTAAGATAGCAGGATATAGAGATGATATTTTGTGTTATGTGATTCCCATGGATGTATGTCATGTTTTGTTAGGGATACAATGGCAGTATGACATGAATGTCATTCATGATGGGAGAAAAAATATTTACACTTTGGAGAATAATGGTATGACACACATGTTGCTACCAATTGAAGAAAAGAAAGTAAAGGAAGAAGCCAGCACAAGAAAAATTCTCATGAGTGGGAAGGAACTCTTGAGTGAATTCAGTAAGGAATAGGAGATGCAGTTTGTTGTGGTAAGGAAACCCAGAGTTTTCCTTACAAGTACTTCTATGGATGATATGCCTGAAGAAGTTCAGGAACCGTTAGATAATTTTGCTGACATAGTAGTGGATGAGTTGTCAATCTCATTGCCATCCATCAGGAGTATAAGCCATCACATTGATCTAATACTAGGAGATAGTCTGTCGAACAAGGAAGAGTACAGATTAACAACTCAAGGAAATGAGGAGGTAAAGAGATAAATCCAGGATTTGATGGACAAGGATTTAGTCAGATAAATCTTGAGTCCATGCGCAGTACCAATTGTGTTAAGTCCGAAGAAGGATGGAGGATGGAGAATGTGTACAGACTCAAGATCCATAAATAAGATCGCCATCAGGTACATATTTCCTTTACCAAGGATAGATGACTTAATGGATTGTTTGAGTGGAGCAAATTATTTTTCAAACATAGAATTGAAAAGTGGATATCACGATATAAGAATGAGAGAAGGTGATGAGTGGAAAATAGCCTTCAAAACAAATGAAGGGTTGTATGAGCAAATTGTTATGCCATTTGGATTAACAAATGCCCCAATTACTTTTATGAGGTTTACAAATGAATTATTAAAGGATTTTATTGATAAGTTTGTGATTGTATATCTGGATGATATACTAGTCTTCGGTAAAACTAAAGAAGAGCATTTGAGGCATTTAACATTAGTAATGAGAAGATTGGAGTGGGAGAAACTGTTGATAAATTTAACGAAATCCTCTTCTATGAAAACATAACTCATTTACTTGAGTTTTGTGATCTCTTCAAATGAATTGAAGATAGATCCAAAGAAGGTGAAAGCTATCAGAGAATGACCATTGCCAAGGATCATATTTGAGGTGAGAAGCTTCCATGGATTCAAGGTCTACAACTTGACTATTTTGACCTTGTCATTTCCCTTGTAAGTTATTCTTAGGATGTCCTAGACCTCTTTTGAGGTAACAACACCTGTGATTTTTTAGAAAATTGAGTCATCCATTGAGTTATGAATCCAGAACTTGGTCTTATTCTCTCTTATCCTCTGTTATGCTTGAGTATTTATCTATTGAATTGTCATGGAATCTAGAGATGTTGGATTTGGTTCCACATAGCCATGATCCACTCGATCCTAGCACTCATGTTCTTATAAGAAGGATCTCATTCTGAGAGACCAAAATTTATAGTTCTTCCCAATAAGAATTGGCCCTTGTGTTGGTCCTAAATTGTTAGAGGTGGTTACTTCTATAAAAAAAAATATAGAACATAAAACAAATTGTTAGTACTTTTCATGCTCTTCCTCAGGGATAAAAAAATACCACTGATACCGCTTGATGCAAATAGAAATGTCCTCTTCCCGTTTCCCACATGTAAAACTAGGAACTCGAGGGTCTAAACACACTAGCGAAATTCGAGCTCTAGCCCATTTTAAAAATTAGATCTATAGGAAGATACTTGTTTCCTGTTATGGATCTTGCTAGATCTGACTATCCGAGCACAAGATATTATAGAGTCAGAACTATGAGCCACATTCTCTTTGACTGTAACCCTTTAATGGAAAAAGCGAGCCATATGGGTTTTCTCTAGATCCAATGCTTATTTATTTTTAACAAAAAGAAATTTAAATGTTAAATCCTCATATGACCAAGGGATAAAAACCAGGCGCTCTGAGGCTTCAGGCTCCAGGCGTTTCAATACGTCAAAACCTCGGTTTCTCTGAATAGGTGAAGTCCAAAACAATAACGAAGATCAATGGTCCTCGTTCATCCGACATCAACATCTCACAATTTCTTCAAGACTTTGGGCTTCAGAACCTTCCATCGCTCTAATATATAATATATGTGAAGTGTCGAAGTGGAGAACCGTCCAAAGACGCACAGATCTAATGACGCTCAAACCTCAACAAATCAACGACCAAGATCTTCTCTGGGACTCCCACCTTCAGGAGTCCTAGTTGTTTCAATATGTGAATCCTCTAGAGTACCAAATTTCCAGACCTCCAGATCTAGTGCCATGCAACTACAGAAATCAACGGTCTCGATCCTCTTTGGGACTCCGAGCTTCGAGCCTTTTCAATGCACAATACCAACAATCCTCTGGATTGTGGAATTAACGAACTCGTAGAGTGTGGTATCTGATGATCCACGTGTCCTTTCCGACTGACGACTAAGATTATTTTCAGCCTTTGGGCTCTGTTCCTCCATACTGCTAAACCTCTGGAGCATGGGATCTGTTGTCGCATGTCACTGGTGGCAACAAGAAGGATGTGCTCCACTTCTTTGGGAGTATTCACAACTTAACAACTCTTGTCCAAGTTCCTCTGAAGTGCCAAGTCTCTGAACTGCAATATCTACTTCCACGTTCTACCTACTCAATCGACAGTCGAGATCAACTCCACTCTTCGGAGCTTCGGGTGTACTGATCACTCCTCACCTCTGATCTCTCGTATTGTCAGGATTCCAAACCCAACAATCTACTGACACGTGTTCACTGGATCCAATGATCCAGATTTGATTTGGATTTCGAGACTTTGGGAGTCTAGTCTCCTTTGCACATAATCCCAAAATATTCTAGACTCGTGGAGTCCGAAGGACTCCAATTGTTAAAACTTGTGTTCCTTTCCTTGATCGAATGGATACTGTCGCTCGCAGCTATATCTAATGGCTGAGATCTGTTTGGCTCCTCTGCGCACTCCTCAATCTATCTAGGATTGATCTAATGGCTTAGATCTGTTCTTGCAGCCAATCTAATGGTTGTTGTAGCTTTTCCTCCGCTACTTCTGCATTTTCCTCCTCAAGAAGGGATTTCACAAATTTGTAAACGCTTTGTCCTTTGAATCTGCTTCTGCAGGGCTACCTCCACGCGTTGTGATGTCTCCCATGCTCTTTTGAGCAGACTGCTCTCTAAGATCTGTGAAGAGTCTTACCTCCTGCACTCTGATACCATGACAAAACAAGAAACGAAGCAGGCAATACAGAGTAGACATATTGGGAACTAGAAAGTGCAAAGCGCAAATGTATTAGATGATAAGATAAACTTATAAAGAGGAAAACAAAACAACCAAATCAAGAAAATAAAATAAATCCTAACAACTAGTACAGCTAGTCAGAATAGCTGGAAGTGTACAGTCAGATGTTGTTGAGGTTACAACTAACACCATTGAGCGTCATAACTTTACATGTAAGCCTCTTTATATCCTATTGATTAAGTGGTGTTATCCCCATCTCCATTAGCACCAACGATTACTGATTAATAAGTGTCATCGACCCCTCTGAAATGAGATGCTTTCAAGGATAACATAGTTACCAACTTAACGAGAACTCTACAAAGTTCTTGTTTTTTTGGTGGTCAATTTTTTTACCCCGTTTTTAAAAATGGTGGTATCGCTAGCACCCCCCTCCCTTTTTAGGTATTTTTTTGATATTTTAAATTTTCTTTGTTTCATCTATTTTCAATTTTTTTTTATTTCAATGTTGTTTTTTCTTTGTTGTTTGTAGTTAAATAACATTATTTTTAAATATTTAGCAGAAAAATATAATTCATTTTTTTTGGATCAATTAAAAACTAAAAAAAATAAGAAAACAAAAAGAATTGAAATTTAAAAGAATAAACATTTTAAAAACAAATTTATATTAAAAAAAACTATTAAAGAAAAACCTAAAAAACTAAAGAAGAAAAAAACCATATAAATATATATAGAACAAGAGAAAATGAGAAAAAAATAAGAAAGAAAAAAAAAATCTAATCCAAAAAAAACTTTTAAAAAGTGAAAAAAACTCAAAAAATTTAAAAATATATATAAAAAAACCTAAATTAAAAAATCTAATATGGTACGATTGGCCTATGACGTGTCTATTTCTTTAACATTAATCTGTTGAGGAAATAAATTTAATGTCTTTCCCAATCAAACTAGTTTTGATTTGGAATCAAGCTTAGATGGAATCCTTTTCTCACTCTATAAATATGTCACACTATCCCGATGAAAACCCCTATACTCTTGCATCAATTTTATTAAAAATATATGGAGATATTGAGTGAATAACTAACCACAATGAATGAGATAATCCTTCAAAGTAATAAATCGACCATATGTAAAGGGAATTCACAGATGACAGGAATCTTTATTATGGTAAGAGTGACCATCATTCTTTTACAACCTACATTCTTTTAATGCACTGCCTTTAAAAGGCCAATCGTCACATGGTTAGTTTTCACTTCTGATTTTGAAAAAAAATAAAATAGAATAAAAATAACAAGTATAAATTTATTATAATTTTAGAAAATGTTTTAGGTGAAGATCCAATTTACATCATAAATTTATATGAATTTTAAAGATAAAAACTAAAACAACAATAAAATCATAAATACAAAGAATTTGAACTATTTTTCTACAATTTAAATTTAAAAAACAAAATGAATTTAAAAAAAACAAGAACAATACAGGAATTTCATTTTGGCACAAGTCATGGGACTGAAAAAAAAACATCTTATGATAAAAAAAAATCTAAAAAATTGTGATAGAAAAAAAAAGCTGAAGATAAATGACATTTATTTTGTTATAACCTTAATAATATAACATAAAATTTTACTTTCTACACTTTAATTATTTTTTAAGTTTTTCACTTAAAAACCCATAATAATAATTTTGATAAGTTAGTACTCCGGTTGAATCTATTTATATATTCACAAATACAATTTAAACAATAAAAATTTAGTGATTTGTTTAAATTTATTAAAATTTTCTAAAATTAAAAAAATAAAACTAAATTAATTAATTAAATAATAATTTAAATAATTTTGAAATTTAAAAAATATATATAAATAAATAATCTTAATGTTATAAAAAATTAATTAATTAAATAATAGATTAAATAATTTTGAAATTAAAAAAATATATATAAATAAATAATCTTAATGTTATAAAAAATTTCAAAAAGATTAAATCCATACATTCAAAAATATAATTTAAACATTTTTTTTATTTAGTTCAAATTTATATACCCATAATGGAATAAAAACTTTAAACATTTTTTTTATTTAGTTCAAATTTATATACCCATATTGGAATAAAAACTTAAAATGTTTAAAGAACACCCTAAAACTTTATAAACCTAGGAGGAAACCTAGCAGCATTGCATTTGTAACCTAACCCATAAATACCGTCCACTAGTTTGTGTCCTTAAAACGGCGTGCTTGCTTCTCAAATTTGAAATTCTGGTCGCGTATGCATTGAGTCTTACGTACCAACACCTCCAATTTCTCGCCTCTCTCCAGCGTTTTCTCAAAATTCTCCAGTATTACATGGCGGACCTCGTCCAGTTGTGCTAGTACACTGTAAATCGCGTCTGCATTTGGGTTGTTAGAATAATAATCCATCTGCTCACTGAGTACTCTTGAGAATTCATCTTTACTATCAACATCTCGATCGCSATAWGCYTTGAGAAATTTTGCATGAATATCCTGTAGAAATGCATACGGTATCATCCGTCCAACTGTCTCATCTGCCACACACAAAACCGTCAATCCTCCCACGTCGCTACTCCTCTTCACATGATAAACATAGCGGTCATAGGAATAGGAGAAATGGCTGTCACCATTGTTGGTAGCTGCAGAGACTTTCTCCAGTACTTGTTGTGCAATTGCTCTTTCATCAATGGAAACGACGCCGAATTCCGCTAATACAGTGGAACCACGAGCTACGAGGGCATGCGGTATCGCCATGCGGGTTGCGGTTGCCTCTGTGGATTCCATTTTTACAACAGTAGCTTTCCGTGACATCTGATTGTCCTTGGATCTCTTGAAGTATATATATAGTTCGATACCATAACCCGTTCCGGATGACCTGATCACCAGCCGACATTGGGGAACTATGTATGATGATGATCCTCGTTGTTGTCGAAGCCATGTATTGGCACGAGGATTTAGTTCGCTGTAGGTAGAGTAGCTCCCTAGAACTATGGTTTGGAGAAGGGAAATTGTACAAGTTATGGTTTTGCAAATGAAATTGCAGGTKGGRAAAAGTTAGTTCYAATCATTCCATATTCCCATGAACTTGTAGKGAAGAAAGTTTTTTTTTTKGCTAAAGTATATAGGTGTATTTCCTGATTGTTCAAGTTTCATTCTTTAAAGCAGAAATGCTCAATTTGAAGTCCTAGCCTCAAAAGGCACCTCAAAGAGAATAKAATTTCATTTTCAATACAAATTGTGTTATTTTGATTTGTTTAACCATTGTCAACTATTCACCACACAAAGTATTTTAAGTTGAAAATGTCAACATGTAGAGGSCACTTGAAGTTGTAGTCATTATTAGAGACTATTGTTATCAATCAAAGGATGACATGATTGTTGTTTTTGAAAATTAAATTATAAATGTTTATATTATGGTTCATTTTTGGGGGAAAGGGGTCAAGGATTTAGCCCCTAGTCCTTACACTCACTATATAACCTTATCGTAGTCCATGAAGGGGCTTATCAAAGTTTGGGCAAGAACTTTAATATGTTAGGGGAGTTTCATATGTTATATATACTATACGAAACACCCATGGAATATTAAAATTCTTGTTGAAATTGGCCCGTCGTTATGACACAACGAAGTATAATAAGTAAATTTTTTTTTAAAGCATTAGGAAATTAACGTCAACACATAATTCACAGCAATGCATATTCATCACGACATCATAATTAAAAGAATTACAAGTGACACAACAATGTAATCAATAATGACACAGGCCAACGCATTAGCATAAATGATAGTGACACGCGTTCAACCCATAAACATAGATAGCGACGCAGTTCAACACATATCAATCAACCGAAGAAATATAAATAATGATCAACCATGTCACTAAATATGAAATAACTACCTCCCAACCTATCCTGCATGGTTAGGACCTCCAAGACACATAAGAAATGCTCAAGCCCATGATTCATCCAATTGATTTTGACCACTTAAGGTCTTAGGGCTAGTGATTGTTCCGTGGAACAAGGAGGTATCTAAATCCCCCTAATACAATCAAGTCGAAATCCGATTAGATCAACAATCAAGCTCACCTATCAAGTAATCATGGCCCAAGATTAATATAATTACTAAATCAGTCAACATCAATATGATTGTAATGGCGCAAGATAATCTAATCATTAAAACGATCATACATCAATTTTATTTAAGGTCACAAGAGTAAATTATTTACATAACCAATCATACACCACATTAATTTCAAGGTGTAAGAGTAATAATCAATTTTACTTCGTGGTGCAAGGAAATCAAATCACATAGCCAATCAAACATCGCATTAAATTCATGGCGCAAGAGTGAGCCATTTTTTATAGCAATCATACATTCACATAATTATAGGTGCAAGGGTAAGCTAATTACATAACTTGTTATACATCAGCATTATTTCATGACACGAGATTCATCATCAACTTATTTTTCATGGCGCAAGAGTACTCGTCAACTTTATTTTCATGCGCAAGGTAAACGAACTTATAAAACAATCATACATTGACATCATTTGTATTCCAATCTTTCATTCCCAAGGTACGATGTTTAAACATATACATTAATACCATAACATAAATTCCTTCCTTCCTTCTATATACAAGAGTAAATTATGCTTTGACGCATTTCACTTTTCCTAACTTTTGTTTCCAAAAAAAAAAAAATACTCTTTGTAAGCATTATTTGTTGTCATGACGGAGGGGTCATTACACATGCAAAACATGTTTAAATCTTCAAAGATCATTGATATATAAATTAATAAAAACTAATTTTCCATAAACATTGTTAATTGGTTGATATTATTTTGTTTGCAAATAATTTTCCCTCTACAATTTTGATTAATAACAATATAATATATGTTATACAATTTTGATTAATAACAATATAATATATGTTAATTAGTTTATAATAATTTATAAATATAAAATATGAAAAAAAAAAAACAATGTTATATAAATATGGTAAACTAAATATTATTATTTACAATTTTTATCAATAATTGTTTTGTAAATTTTTTTAATTAATAATAATATATAAAATATTCTAAAAATATTGAAATTTTTTAATTTATTATATTAAATATGATTCAATTGTACACTATAATAATATAATTTCAATTAATATTAATTAATTAGTATAAATGTAATTTCAAATAAGAGAAATATTAAAATAATTCAATTATTATAGATTTTCAAAGTCTTTTGAAAATGATGAAAACATATTTTTAAAATTTTAAAAGTTTCATTGTATTTCAAGGTACCATTACATTAATGTCACATTCATTTATATGGAGGGTTTTTCAATCTCAATAATGAAGGGATATAGATATGGATATAGATATTTTAAAAAGTAGAAGTAAAAGAAATATAATGATGGTTTCCATAGATATGGACATAGATATTTTAAAAAGTAGAGATAAAAGAAATAACTTTGGAGAAGGAGGAAGTAAGATGATTTCAATAATATAGTAAAATAGACTATCAATTTTAATATGAGGCATAATTCATATGGATATAGATATTTTAAAAGGTAGAGGTAAAAGAAATATAGTGGTGGTTTCCATAGATATGGACATAGATATTTTAAAAAGTAAAGATAAAAGAAATATTTTTGGGGAAGGAGGAAGTAAGATGATTTCAATAACATAGTAAAATAGACTATCAATTTTAACATGAAGCATAATTCCCTCCCAAATGAATAATAGAGATGAGTTGTAAAAAATTCCTTATGCATCCAATAATTCAAATGCATCCATATAACTATATCATAATTTCATGCCTCAATACTGATTACATTAACCTTTATATATACCTATTCTCACTAATTGCACATACTTATTATTAGAATATGAATGTATTATTAGAATATGAATATCTCTATCCATATTTTAATTTGGTCTATTTGGTTGTAACTAACACAGAATAATAGTATCCAAATACATCCTTGGAGGAATTTGTTGTCACCAAATCCCAACAATCTCCACCTTGATAACAATTAACCTGATACCTTTCTCCTTCCTTTTGTTCATCACCTTTTCTACAAGCCAAGAGAATCCAAGCACCACTATAGCTTCTCTAATAAAAATGGTTTCATGATCTCACTTGTGTGACTTGCACGAGTTTGGATTCACTGAGGGGTTACTCCACCTCCAACATGTCTTCCACAACTGTGTTGTGAGACATATTTAGTGATAGATCTCCTTCTATCCAAGACACCTCTATTACAATATACATTACAATTATCACATACCATCTTAGTGTAACCATTATAGGTGACATTTGTTCTTCTCAAATGTTCAATAACCCATTTCACTTCAACACCTGAATCTGTCACGTATCTGACAACATCATTATCATGTGAAACATTTGGTCTTAACCATTTCATCACATACAACAGAACTCCTACTGAACTTACACGAGGCATAACCTTTTCTTCTCTATATACGGGACCTATGCTTGAAGAAAAATTATAATGGAAAGCAAGATGGATAAAAATTGGTTTGACAATGTTCATACTGAACTCCAACCACAACTTACCATTACCATCTATATGTACTTCCATGCCCATAATTTTTTTTGTTTCTCCTTGATCCCTCATCTGAATTGTCCTATCCACCTGGGTCATTTTCTTACTGATTTTATCCATGCTTCGGCTTGCATCGAGCATATCATCAACAAATAACATCAAGATTGTGAATGTACTATAAACTATATAGTCATTCCTACCCTTTGAAAAATTATGACTCACTATGAAGGATTCAAACCTCTTGTATATATTTTCCTGGGTACCAATAGGCCATACAATGAATTTTATAGCATGCAACAAATTTATCGTTGTGATCTTGAATCAACCCCTCTCGTTGTTCAATACATATTATATCTTTGTCAATGATAACCTTGTAAGAAGTAGGATCCCACACACAACATCCATTTATACCACCATCATAACTTGCAGAGATACAAAACAAGCAGGAATTCCGAAAAAAAAGATTTTAAGTCTGGAAATGATTTACCTCTTACTAGTAACTGCAATTATTTATTTCTCTTATGACCTTGATGCTTCTGCCATAAACAAGAAAATACATCTGTCACTTCAAATGCTACTTCATTACTCCCTTCCAACTTATAAAGGTTAGCAACCTTTGTTGCCTTCATCACTACTAAACTACCTTTCAACAATGTGAGTGCTCCACCTTGACCTATATACTTATATCCAAAATAATCCAACACTCCCAATGAAATCAAATTTGATTTAAGCTTAGGTACATATCTAACGTCCGTTAATTCCCTAACAATACCATTGAACATCCTAACTCTAATACTGCCAACCCCAACAGTTTTACAGGGAATGCCATTTTCCATAAACACTACACCCTCATCAATAGATTGGTAAGAAATGAACCAATTTCTATGTGAGAACATGTGGTGGGAGGCACTTGAATCTAACTTCCATTCTTCTAGATATTGTAAATTACTAGAAATGGGTAAAACTTGATCAGTAGTACCTGAATTTGTTACAACTAAATTTGCTTCCTTCATAGATTTTTCCTCAAATTCCTTTCTTTTCCAATAGTCTTTCTTGAGATATCATGTTTTGCCACAGTACCAACATTTTGCTTTATCCTTTCTTTGCCTTGAATTAGATCGAGAAAAACTTCTCTCATTCTTCTCTTTAGTTTGACCTCTAACCAACGTCGCCTTTGAAGTTGATGTTTCTTGAATAGATTTTCTCCTCATCTCCTCAGCCAACAAAGCTCCCACAACAGAGTCATAATCTAAAACATCTATTGAGCTAAAGCTAATAGAGGTGACTAGATTATCCCAAGACTCACGCAATGAACACAATAGTGTAATAGCCTTATATTCATCTTTGAGTTTAATTTTCATACTAGTCAATTGAACTATAAGGGTATTAAAGGTATTTAAATGGTCATCAACTTTTGTACCTTCTTTCATCCGCAAATTGTACAACTGTCTCTTCAAGTAGATTTTTCTTGTCAAGGAATTCGTCATATATAGACTTTTCAACTTGCTCCATAAGCCTGATGTTGTATCCTCTCCTATGATATTAAACATAACATCATCCACCAGACATAAACGGATGGTACTAAGAGATTTTGCATCCAAATATTCTCATTCCTCATTCTTCATGACTATTGGTTTCTTTGAATTGCCTGTCAATGCTTTTTGCAACCCTTGTTGCACTAGTAAATCCCACATCTTGAGCTTCGAGAGCTCAAAATTTCTTTTACCGCTGAACTTTTCAACTTCAAACTTCGAACTCTGCATATTAGCCATTAACACAAAACCTCTTAATGCTCAAATCATTGCTTATAAAGCTTTATATTATAAAAGATATATTATAATTCAAAAAATAAAACTTTAAATTATGATTAAAAAATTAAAGATTAAAAAATTAAAAAAAAAAGGTTTAAGCCAAATATATATATATATATATAAACCTTTTAAAAACATTCAACTTCTCAAACGAATAGCATCCACCATTTTTAATTCTCCCACCCTTTTATTAAAAAGCCATCCTCACTCTTATACGATTCTTTTAAAAAACAAAATATTTCATGCTTAATTAAAAGTCAACTCTCTCATAAAAGGCATAACTTCATACCTTTCCTTAAAATACAAACTTCATGCGTATTTTTCTTATCCGCAGAGTTTTAGGGAGCTGTCGCACCTCCTGACCTGAGTGCCCTGCGACGTGCTTCAAAGAGTCGTCGCACCTCCCACTACAACCAGGCTACGACGTGCTTCAATGGGTCGTCGCCCCTCCCCATAAAGCCAGGTTGCGATGTGCTCAAGAATTTTTGAGAAACGAAAGGGCAGCTTATAGGACGTCACACCTTTCAAGAGGAAGTTTCTGCGACGATGTGTAAATCCATGCATTTTACACAGGTTTCACTCCTGTGGTTTTTTTTAGAATTTGATGCTTATGACACTCTCTCTTCTAACTAGCTTTCGATATCACTTATTAGAATTGCAAATGCGGAAAACACAATTCACATATGATAATTAACAATTACACAGATAAAAAACAGGGATTTCACATGGTCCACCCAAACATTGGGCTACGTCCACCAAGCATAGGCATTGGTTGTCTTATTATTCAGATCATGAAGATTACACCAGACTTACAAGTTCTTAGTGTGTCTCTATACCTCTACGAGCTTACATGAATTTGGTTGTAACCAACACAGAATAATAAGATCCAAATTCATTGTTGTCAGCAAATCCCAACATATTATTCATTGGTAGAGAATTATCCTTCATGTTAAAATTGATAATCTATTTTACTGTATTATTGAAATTATATATATATATATATATATGAAAAGAAGAAAATGTATTGTGAAGATCATATAAATAAGTGAACCAATCATTTTTAAAAATTTAAAAAATTAAAAAAATAAGAAAAGAATTTCACTAAACAAACTCATGATATGTCAATTGAATTTCACTAAGAAGATGTCTCTGTTTGTTTGTCTGTCTATTTGGGTGACAATATGGATTGAAATCACAAGAGCTGAGCGCTGAGGCTAATCTCTTATCAAATTGATTTGTATTTTTGTTTTCATCCCCTGTGCCGTTTTACTGAAATCTTCTGCCCCATTTTCTACTACCCATTCCTGATGAATTATTTGTTTTGTAATCCATGAAGTCCCATACTTGTCCTTTCCATTGCTGCAAACAACCTAGCCTTACATTTGTGCAGCTCATTCTATTAAATTTTCATCATTTAACAAAAAGATTCGGCCTAAAATTGCCGTGCGCAGTACCAGCAACTCAAGCATGTTCAATACAGAAGAGAAGAACAAAAGAAAACCAATGCTTACAGCGCTAAAGAAAAGCCAAAGTGGGCAGTGCCAGGAACTGTTCTGAAGATAAGTGTTTTGAGGCGTAGAATTCAATGTAATGCAGGGGCAATAGAATTGAGTGGTCCGGGACTTCGGTCTCTAGATGAAGCTAGGATTAGTAACCAGAAGAAGAAAAAAAAAGTTAATAATGGACGGAGTAGATCAAGATGAGATGAGATAGTGGATCGATCCAATAGTCTTTTTGTGGACATCAATGGAGTTCAAGTCCACTATAAATTAGCGGATTGTGGGCACTGAGGACATGTGAAATGAACTTTCTGAAATTACCAAACAGACTAACCTTCCCATTGGGGTTGTTCTTGCAATTCTATTGCATGAGTTTGTATCATTTTCCTTCTCATCGAACCAAGTGATCAAACCACTGGCTAAGGTAGTTGAGTCGAAAGTGGTGGCTTTTAATAGTCCTGCATTTTGGCTGAGCTCCAGAATCCAGCTCCCAAGCTTTGCTTAGGATAAAAATGACAAATTCCCCACTATGAATCCTTTTTCACTCGGCTTTTCAGTTGCAGTCGCTTTGAGATTTATAGACCTTTTGCAGTACCAGCCATATTGATTGGATAAACAACTTATGATTTCAAGTAATTGAG
>ML790979.1:14341-24606 GCA_009831015.1 Picea engelmannii
TAGTCCACTTAGCACTCATTGCATCAGGTGATGCTCATAGGGGTGAAGAAGTGGGATTGAAACCATCAAAATGAATCACATAGAATCAATCATCACTTCTGGAGCTTGCACCTGGTAACCAAGACTTCCTAGGTGATCACCCATCCCAAGACTCCTCTGGCTCAAGTGTGCTAAACTGCAGAGTTTTCCCCACAATCAAGCCCACTTAGCTTGTTACCCCATTTGAAAAACCTTAGCAAGTATTGTGCCTTATGAACTATTCAATTAGATCTCCCTTCACTGATGCAGACCCCCCTCCCTCACCGGGGGTCCGCTCGATCTCCCGGTCAAGGATCCATCAAATGTGGCAAGAGCTAGATCATCTCACAAGGTCCCACTAGACCTTTTATGTTTGGTTCCACATGCCTTTTCTGCTATTTTGGGCCAAAAATGGCTTTCAGGTAGGCTCTTGTTGATCGGGAACTACCCTCATGTGACCCCAGGCTCAAAACTAGGGGCTTACCTATTGTTTCTGCCCAATTCAGGACTTCAGGGCCTTCGCCCTCCAGGAATATCCAATAGACACACCCCATAATTCTCCTAAACCACAGCTTCATGGAGTATCAAAATCCATTTGTAATTGGCAGTTGGAACAATGACAGGTGGATGGTCCAAATCCCTTTGGGGTTTTGGGGCTTTAGAGGTTCTCTCGTCACCAATACTTTGCACTTCTTTGAACACTGGTGTAGCAGAGTGGATCTCCACCCTCTATGCATCTCCTCTGGATCGACGACTTGGATGTCTTGGCCTTCAAGCGCTTCGATGTTATCCTCTCCTCCTTGCTTCTGAAGCCTCCGCCTGCCGAACCCTTTTCCCAGCTGACAGTTGTCTCTTAGATCGACGGCTCAGATGGACTCGAGGATGTCGGGTCTCCAGGATTCCTCCACTCCTTCTTTTTATCTTCGTCCTGAATAACAAACTTGCAAAGGGCTTAATCTGTTGTCATGTTTCCCTTGATTCGAAGGCCAGGAAGGGGTTTGGGCCTCCAGTCCTTTGGGAGCCTAGGATTATCAAAATCTACCTCAAGCTCCTCTGAAGCGATCCTCCTCCGGAGTGTGGGATCCAATGGATTTGACGGTTGTCATCCTATGTTTGATATCTAAAAGATGGGATCTATTATTATTCCCCAAGCACCTTCTCCAAATTTGACGGTTGTTGGTCCTCCATGCCTTGATCTAACGACTGGGATCTAGTCTCCCCATGTGCACTCCTTCTCTTACCTGGACGCAGATATAATGGTCCAGACTACTCCTAGATGTCGATCCAACAAATCCTATTCCTTTTGCTCCGTTGTCTATACTCCTCCCTTCAGATGGGGGATTTTGAAAAGATTCAAAGGACACAATCTTGACTTGCACTTTTGGGAAACGTTATCCATCTTAATATTTATTTCCAGAGATGTACAGGATCTTTGTTTCCCCTCTTCATGCTCCTTTTTCACTTTAAAGCATTCATACTTAGGATATTTCTAAGTTTTTCCTCCTCGATGCTTATAGTTGCTACCTCTCCTGATCTTGTGCCTCCAATGTTTTAAAACCTTCGACACACACCTTGTGGCCTTGGAACTCTGAAACACTTAGCTATTTTACTTTGAACAAAGAGTCTGAGAACGACTCGTCCTACGTGCTCCTTGTGTGGACATGTGCACTCTTTGTTGAGGTTCTATGCATAAAGGAACTATCGCTCCTGAGCTTGAGACTGCTCAAAATTTCTAAAGGTCTCAACCCTTCTTCTTGCATAGAAGACTTTTGATGCCCTCCTGGCAACTCAACACTCTTCCTCTTGAGCTATTTGAACCTGAATGTTCTTGGCTTCTACAACTCCTTGCAGGCCCTATCTTCTAGAGTTTTCAACAACTCTGTTCTCCTCAATTTCTCCAACACTTCAGAAAAGCATTGGTTATGTGCACTCCTTGCACCTCCTTCTCAATGCACCCTTGCAGAGCTCGCAGAGTATTCAGTAACTCTGGTTCTGCTCCCTCTTCACAGACCTTCCTCCAGAGTATTCAATAACTCTGATGTTCCTTCTAATATTAATATTTCTCTGGTGTGCCCACCTGGCACGTTCTCTTCTTGAATTCCAAACATAATTGAAGAATGCACTCCTTGCATTGGCTTCACAGAGTTTCAATACTCTGGTGTGCACTCCTTGTATTAGCCAAGAACCCAGAAATCTCAGAAAACTCACACAAAGACAGGGAATGCTATCCTTCTACTGCAAATGAAAAATTTACAGACATTCATAGCATATAAATACACAGATAACATTCCTATAAACCACAAAAACTCATATAGGCATACACAAAGATTCACATGCAGTAAAAAATGTTCTTTCATTAATATGAATGTCATCTACAAATGTGTACAAGGCTGGACTATAACAAAGTCCCATCTCTTATCCTCTCCTTGGATTATAGTGAATATATGATTAATCTTCAACAACCTCAACTAGGCATACATTACATACATTTATACAAGAGTTGACTCATCAAGCCTCCCTCCAAACTACACTAGTGGTGTGGAATCACCATTACAACACCTATCTACAGAGGCTAATTACATTGAATGATCATGTACATTCTCAGATCTAAGGCACTGCTCAAGATATATCCAAATCAATCCTTAATAAAGGCAATTACACTCATCCTGCACAAAGGCCAACTTGGCTTTACTCCAGCCTTACAACATTAAATATTAAATTTTATTACATTGAAATTTAAAATACAAGGGAAAAATGAGAGGTTTGGCTCCTCTCTCTCTCCCTTCTTAAATGCATGCTTAAGTGATGGATTTTTGGCGCTTGATGAGGTGGGAAGATGCTCCTGCATCATACTCCATTGCTGGGGACTTCATGAGCTCCTCTACTATACTATTGAAATCCTCTTGGATCCCAAACCTCTCTTTGAAGTTGTCTTACTGTTTCTTTTTTTTCCTGCTTATGTTGTTACTTCCCTTCTTCTATAGGCCCTCCTCTATTTAGCTTCTCTCTATTGATAGTTTCCTCTACTGACTTCAAAATCATCTCCTTGATCTCCTCTAACACTCTGTCCAGTGGGTATAATTGATGGATCCTACTTGGCAGTGTTCTCTGTTGCACCTCCCTACACAGATCAAAGGGAATATCATCTTCATCTACCATGTTGCTTTCATTTACTATGACAACAGCTTGCCACTCCACTGCATTCTTAAATTCTGTAGCCTCCTCACTAATTTTCTGCTTAGCCATCTCCTCTCATAGTTTGACTTCTTTCAACTCCTCTGCTTGTACATTTCCAACTTCCTATAGCTTCTCCTCTTGCTATAATTCTCCTCCATCAGTTTTCATCTTAACCTATTGGATGGAGTCCCCCTGCACTATTACCCTTCTCTCCAGGGCCTCCAACTCTTCACGCAGATCAACAAATTCCATGTTGTTTGTTTCCGCTTCTGCTGAAGGTTTTAGTTCTGCAGTTATCTCTTGTTCAACTTCCTGGCTAAAAAATTTGAGCAATTTTTCTTAATGCTCCTCTTATTCCTCTACTTGGATAGACTTCAATATCTGGTCCACTCTTCCTCTATGACAATCTTTGTTGGTTGTATTTCTCCTGTTACACCTGAAACCTGTACACTGGCCTCTACTTGCCTTCTTGGAAGGAATATTTTGATTCCTCCAATGATCAGAACACTCCTCTGATATTCGTCCTCTAGGGTTGAATTATTTAACTTCTCATCATATTCATTCACATGGTTTGCAATCCCATATGAATCTCCATATAGATGAGGCCTTTCTTCTTCCTCCCTTTCATCTATTAGCAATCCTTCCTGGACTAAAGTCTCTTCTGAGCTCTTGATACTCTCAGACAGTCTCATTTCATCTCCCTTGCCCACCTAGCAATTTGAAAATTCATCTATGCCCTCCTAGAAGTCCATGAGATCATTAATTGATCTCCCTTCATTGCCCACCTGGAAATCTGAACTTTGTCTTCTTCCCTCCTGTCAGTTCATGAGATCTTCAACTGTTCTACCTTCCTCCTTACTGAGGTCTTCTCCAACTTTTGGCTCACAAATACAAACCATCTCCTCTGTTTCACTAAGGGTTTTAGTATGCCTCAACCACCTTCTTAACACTTTACTTTTCCTCCTAGAAAACAACTTTTGGACATACTACCTTGCTTTCTTCCTTAAGGGCCACTCATATTTCTAGCCTCCTTGACTTTCCTGCTGCATCTTTATCATCAACCTGTCAATCTCTCCCCTCATCTCCTTGAGCTCTTGTTCCCTCTATGATTTACTCCCCTTCTTAGGGTCTTTTCCTCGACCTCTTCCATAACCTTCAACAACCATGTTCCTCTATCTTCAGTCGACTTGATTGTCAACTAACTATTGCACACCTGCAAACAATCATTCATGCACAAAGCATTAATACTCTATCTCTCCTAAAAGTTTCCTACTGTCTGCAAGCAAAAGCATGCTTTGATACCACTTAATGGTATCAGACAAAACCTTTTCCTAGGCTCTGATACCACTTGACATGGACCCCCTCCCTCACTCAGGGTCCACTCGACCTCCCAGTCAAGGATCGATCAAATATGGAAAGAGTTGGATCAACTCAGAAGGTCCCACTAGAACTTTTATGTTTGGTTCCACATGCCTTTTCTGCTATTTCGGGCCAAAAAAGGCTTCCTAGTAGGCTCCTGCTAATCGGGCGCTACCCTCATGTAACCCCGGGCTCAAAACCAAGGGATTACCTATTGTTTCCACCCAATTAGGGACTTCGGGGCATTCACACTCTAGGCATTTCCAATAGACATGCCCTGCAAACCTCCCAAACCACAACTTCACGGAGTATCAAAATCCATTTTGTATTGATAGCTAGAACAATAACAAGTGGATGGTCCAGAACCCTTCAGGGTTTTGGGGCTTTGGGGGTTCTCCCGTCACCAATCCTTTGCACTTCTCTGAACATCAGTGTAGCAGAGTGGATCTCCACCCTTCATGCGTCTCCTCTGGATCAACAACTCGAATGTTTTGGCCTTTGGGCCTTCGGGCACTTTGATGCTTCCCTCTCCTCCTTGCTTTCGAAGCCTCCGCCCGCCGAACACTTTTCCTAGTTGACAATTGTCTCTTAGATCAATGACTTGGATGGACTCTAGGACTTTGTATCTCTAGGATTCCTCCACTCCTTCTGTTTCTCTTTGTCCCAAATAACGTACCCACGAAGGGTTGAATCTGTTTTCGTGTGTCCCTTGATCTGATGATCAGGATGGGGTTCAAGCCTCCGGTCCTTCGAGAGCATGGGATTATAGAAATGTACCTCGAGCTCCTATAAATCACTCCTCCGGAGTGTGGGATCCACTGGATCTGATGACTGTCAGCCTCCGTTCCAGATCTAAGAGTTGTGATCTATTATTATTCTCCAATCACCTTCTCCATATCTGACGGTTGTTAGTCCTCCACACCTAGATCTGATGGTTGAGATCTACTCTCCATATGTGCTCTCCTCTTCTTTCTTGGACGCAGATCTAACAGTCCAGACTACTCCTATATGTTGATCCAATGGCTCATGTTCCTTCTCCTCCTCTTTCTATACTCCTCCCTTCCGATGGGGGATTTTGAAAAGATTCAAAGGTCGCGACATTTGATCCCTTGCAAGCCCAAATAATGGGGTCTCAACTTGCACTTCTGGGAAATGTTATCCCTCCTTTTCTTTATTTCAAGAGATGTACACGATCTCTTCCGCCCCTCTGTGCACTCCTTCTACACTTTAAAGAATTTAGACTTAGGATCTTTCTAAGTCTTTCCTCTTCGATGCTTATGGATGCTACCTCTCATGAGCTTGTTCCTCCAAGGTTTTAAAACCTTGGACGCACAGCTTGGGGCCTTGGAAATCTGCAACACTTAGTTATTTTTCTCTGAACAGTGATTTTGAGAACAACTCGGCCTGCGCACTCCTTATGTGGCCCTGTGTACTCTTTGCTGAGGTTCTATGCACAAAGGCACGATCTCTCCTAAGCTTGAAATTGCTCTAAATTTCTAAGGGCCTCAACCTGTCTTCTTCCCTAGAAGACTTATGATCCCCTCCTAAAAACTCAATGCTCTTCCTTTTGAGCTATATGAACCTAAAGGTTCTTGGCTTCTGCAAATCCTTGCAGGTCCTTTCTTCCAGAGTGTTCAGGAACTATGTTCTCATCAACTTCTCCAACACTTCAGAAAAGCGTTGGTACTGTGCACTCCTTGCAGTACTGCTCAATGCACCCTTGCAGAGCTCGTAGACTATTCAATAACTCTGGTTGTGCTTCCTGTACACATGCCTTCCACCAGAGTATTCAACAACTATCAGGTTCCTTCTAAGATTAAGATTTTTCTAGTGTACCCACCTAACACATTCTCTTCTTGAATTCCAAACAGAATTCAAGCACGCACTCCTTGCATTGGCTTCACAGAGTTTGAATACTCTGGTGTGCACTCCTTGCATTAGCCAAGAACCTAGAACTCTCAGAAAACTCACACAAAGACAATGAATTATATCCTTCTACTACAAATGAAACATTTACACACATTCACGGCATATAAATACACAGATAACATTCCTATAAAACACAAAAACTCATATAGGCATACATAGATATTCACATTCACGTAAAACTGTTCTTTCATTAATATGAATGTCATCTACAAATGTGTACAAGGCTGGACTGTAACAAAGTCCATATTCTTCTCGTCTCCTTGGCTTACAATGATTCTATGAACAATCTTCAGTAGCCTTAACAACAACCTCAACTAGGATTACATTACATACATTTATACAAGAGGTGACTCATCGAGCCTCCCTCCAAATTACACTAGTGGTGTCCAATCACCATTACAGTGCCAATCTAGCGAGGCTAATTACATTGAATGATCATGTACATTCTCAGATCTAAAGCACTTCTCAAGATCTGTCCAACTCAAGCCTTAATAAAGGAAATTACACTCATCCTGCACAAAGGCCAACATGGCTTTACTCTAGCCTTACATCATTAAATTTTAAAATTTACTACATTGAAATTTAAAATACAAGGGAAAAATTAGAGGGATATCACCTCTCTCTCTCTCCCTTCTGAAATGCATGCTGAAGTGTTGGATTGTTGGCTCTTGATGAGGTGGGAAGATGCTCCTGCATCATTCACTCTTTTTATTTAAGTATCAAGGGGCTATGCGATTCATTTCACTAGTTTCAATCCCACTTCTTCACTCCTATGAGTATTACTAGATGCAATGAGTGCTAAGTGGACTATTCAAATCATGAGAAGTATTGATTAGTTGCAGCTAATATTCATGGATATGAGTCATAGATTAATGAATTACTCTACGTAGTTAATCCCAAAAATTATATCTAATATGTTCCATAGTGGAAGCCCCTTGATACATAAATAAACATAGTGAATGGATCTATAACTGAATAGTTCCTAAGGCACAATACTTTCCCAGGTTTTGCAAATGGGGTAGCAAGCCAAGTGAGCTTGATTATGGTAAAAAATCCATAATTTAGCATGCTTGAGCCAGAGGAGTATTGGGATGGGTTACCACCCGGGAAGTCTTGGTTATTGGGTTCAAGCCCTCAAAGTGATGATTGAGGCTATGTAATTCATTTCGCTATTTTAAATTCCACTTCTTCACCCCTATGAGCATCACTTGATGCAATGAGTGCTAAGAAGACTATTGAAATCATGAGAATTATTGGTCAGTTGTGACTAATACTCATGGATATGGGTCAAAGATTAATGACTTACCATATGAAGCTAATCCAAAAAATGATATCTAATATGTTGCACTGTGAAATCCCCTTGATAGAAAAATCTATTGTCTACATGATAAATTATACGAGCAAAAAACATAGTAGCGAGAGGCATAAAATTGTATTATTCTAATCTATGGAGATTTAAACAACACATAATTGAAAAATATAAGATTCAAGTAACAAAGTAGATTATTTCTAGGTGTCGTGATCTTGAGATATGCCCATGTGTTGGGTGTCTTGATTTTTTAGGTTTTCATCCAACCACATTGGGTTTGATGAAGTACCCTCATAATGTAGATTGTTCATGTGATCTTCTCCCCTGGTATCCTAAGCATCCTTTCAGAGTAAAGATTTTTCATGTGAGCTTCTTCCCTGGTATCCTAAGCATCTTGATTTTCAAAAGGATTGTAAACATTAAATTCTAGGTTGAAAGCTTCTTTGTAGAAGATATCTATTTTTGCTTCCATGATGTTAAGTTGGTGCCTTCTGTCTTCCTCAATAATCCATCTATAAAATATTTAGTCATCCAATATATCTCTATTACTTTGTAAATTTTATTGTCACGAGTTATGGAATACCCTAGGTTCCAAAACCATCCGACCGATTACATTTGTATTTGATCTCTAAAAACCTCATAGCGTTTATGGTTGATAGTTTCTTCTAGTATGCTAGTTTTTCTTTTGTACTAGTTGAGAATCAATTATGATAGAGATTTTAAGATATAAGGGCTGTAGTTTGGGCTTCTTTTTAATGCTTAAGGGCATGGTCATACTTTTTTTTAGGCTTCAAAGATTCTTTTCCTTTGGACCATTGTTCGGCATTTCCTTCGGAATAGAATTTTTTAAGGATTTCAACATTTTGACGTTCTTTTCTTTAATCGTTACAATATTACGAGTATGGTTAACTATTCCAACTCAAGTTCAATGGAGCTTACTTATTCAAACCACTTTAACCCAATATGTATCACTAAAAAAAAATTATATGGGGTTTTCTGCTTCCCCATTCCCCCTCATACTCAATCATCAATGTCTTTTTTTCATTTTTGTCTTCATTTTTATGGAATGAACCTTTGTTGTCGTAAACATCATCTCCACTTTCATTCTACATTTATTCTAGACCAATCTCATAGTTTCTGCATTAATAATTATCATTACCATCCTTCGTGGGACTTTGCTTATCTATTTTATTGTTTATTTTCACATCAACATTTGCCTTGCCCTGATTACGTTCTTAAAAATATTCAAATAAATCTTACTCTTTGAAACTTCATAATGAAAGTGCAATTTTCATATTGTATTAGTTTAATGAACTTTGCATTGACATCATCTTTTTCGAAATAATTATTCATCAATGCCACATCACAATTTCATACAATAAGGCCATCATCATCTCTACAAAGGTTTCATCTTATTAAGCATCACCATCATCTGTGTTATCTAACACAAATTTTAGTCTTTTGGAACATTCACATGAACTTATGACGTTCATATTCTACTTTCATTACTCTAGATGCATTGTGTTTCATATAGCCAATTAATCCCTTTTCTCCTTGCATGTCTCCAATATTTTGGATAACACCTTTATTGTCCTCAAGTGTAAAATATTTTCCTCTTGCAATCAATTCAAATGCCATAGCATCAAAATATATGAGAAACATTATTTTTTAGAATTTTTTTCTACAATATCACTAGTTCTCCACTCTATTGTAATCTCTTAAATCTTATAAAATATTATTGTGCAATCTTCATAAAAAAATCATGTTTTCATCTCTCTTATCTTGCTTTTCATATTCCACTATAATACCAACATATTGTGCATAATGGGAACCAAACAAACCCATCAACAATGCCTTCAAGGAATCTTCATCTCTTTCTAAACCACTCTTTTGTAACTTATCATCTTCACCTACCATAGTCTTCTTTGTACCACCATTAAATCAACAAACAAATTACAAGGTTTAAGAAGCCCATTAAAAAGTACATACTCCTTAATAGATTTTGGCTAATCTTTTAATTTTATAACACTTTTATGATCTTCTTTTGTCATGATTCCAATCACATGCTCAAAATCTCTAACACATTGATTTCTCTTTTCCATATCAGGTAGGGAACAATCTCCATTAACTTATAGAATAAACTCTTCATTCAAAATCTTTCTTTTCTTGATACATTATTCTTTATGAAAATTCTTAACATGTCTAACTCTTTACATAATTCGACCAATGCTTTGTTATCAACTTGTAGAACCATGTGGAAAACATTTTTTAAGGAAAAGTCTTTCTTTCTGCAAATATCTTTTGAAATGGAGAATTTCAAAAAAATTCACAGAGTTACAGGTTTTCTCCACATCAACTCTTATACCAAACTAATATAGAGTAACTACTAAATTCTCACCTTGGTCACTTATTTCTTCTAATATTTCAATTTCTTTCAATACATAACCAAAATGGAATAGACTTGTGACTTTCC
>ML790979.1:123303-133835 GCA_009831015.1 Picea engelmannii
TGGAAACGTTCCAACTCATCCCTTCAGTTCCATTTGAAGGCTATAAATTGGGCCATATCCAAGTCATGGAAAGGGAATAGAGTTCAACTTTTGAGAGTAAAGATACTCTGGATAAATTTCACTTCACATTGAGTCGGCATCCTGTTGATGACGATGTTCATCAACAACACTTAGCCGGAAAAGCATTTTCAGGCTCCCTCTTCAATCACACTACTTGCACAAAGCTTCACTTTTACTCTTTAAATATTGGTGCATTGTTCTTATTCGCACAAAGTCTCGTGCGCTTCCGTTGGGTTGCTGCTATACAGTTTTTTTAAAAGAGAAAAAGAGGACGATGATGAATGAAATTAATGGAAAAACAAGGATGGTCGTTGGTTAATTTCACACAAGTTACAGGATCTCAAATTGACGAAAGTTTATTATTATTATTCGACAAAAATGATATGGTGTTTGTTTAAAGTTTTGAAGCTCTTGCACTATCGCATTTAGTTCCCTCTCTCACCTCCCACACTTTTTCCTTCAGTCAAAAGTGATGCATTAATGCCTCATATGTTAGGTCCTTATACCACCCTGTTATCATGCACATGCTACTTTTTTACATGACCCACTCTCCAAATTTGTTTTATAGCTTGATTCATTAAGTTTTCCCACACCATATCAAGCTTTCAAAAAATAGATATATTATTATATGTTTATTACATTGCTCCTCACTAGAGTCATGACATATTGTACCCACCTTCTCATTCGTAATCTCAAAGACCACGTTTCTTCCTTGAAATTATGAATTGAGTCTAACGATCATGCCCTCTTGGTTATGAACTTAACTTTTTCTATGCCAAAAGCTAGTTATTTTATTAGCTATGATTCTTCTACATGGTTACGTTATTCAAAATTAAAGCTTCGCCCTAATATGTGTTATTCCACATATTAATAAGGTTGGAAGTATCATAAATTCCTATGGAAAGAATTGGTTATATGTGTGCCATTTACCCTTTGGCCCCCATTCACTTGGAGTTATATTATTATTATATGATGACAAAGCACGGCGCTGTATCGAAATGGTCGAATTCTCTGCTGGAACATCTACGTCCTAAATTCGAAATATTTTACACAATGGTACTCTCAAAAACACAGGATATTATTATCTTCCCGCAGTATGGAGAGGTAGATAAAACCTCGGGCAAGTCTTGTATTTACCTGCGCGCAACCTTTGGAGGAGATCAGGCGAGGAATTGGATTGAATGATTACGGAATACAACAGTGACGTATAGCGCATATGCGCCTTCTAGGAGATCTATAGAGTCATCGCCTTATTGACTTATCTGTGATTTTTGTTTGGTTCTTTTCTTTGGACATGTTACCGCAGAGCTTGACACACTGGATCCACCAGAGGATTGTTTTCGCATTCATATGATGATAACTTGTATTCAGACGTATGGCCACCTCCTTGACATAGGTTATTCTTCTAACGAAGGCTTGACAAAGCTTTTATGATATTTTCTTACCGAAGGGACCATAACCCTGGATATTGAGTTCGATCTCCAGGATATGTTTCTGAATTGCGGCCAAAAATGACTCGGTATTCACCCATTAAGGAAGCGGATGCTGCTATAAATGAGTTAGAAGAGTAGTAGCATAATGTATTTCTGAAAAGATGGGCAGTGAGGAACATTCTGATGCAGAAGGAAAAAAGGTTGCTTCCCATTCTGCTGGTACCGTTGTAGAAAATGGACAATCGACAGTGAACGGAACAGAGAAAAATGGTATGGGCATCGATGATGAAGGTGATGATGAAAACGAAGATGAAAATAGTGAAAAAACTGCGAGGCAATTCTTCTTGTTGTGGAACATTAACTGTATCTGCATCAGGCTATTGGTAAAACACCCTATGGAAAATAACACTATTAGGAAAACACAACAAACGTCACCGGTCTAATAAAAAAACGAATTAGTTTGTTAAGTAATGTGTTATTAAAAATTTAAAGTTAAAAAACGAATTAGTTTGTTAAGTAATGTGTTATTAAAAATTTAAAGTTCGGTTATAAAACTACCAACTGAAGGAACGATCCACGCAGGGAAATAAAATAATGCAGCGTGCAGCATGGAGAGGGGGTAGGATCGGATTCTAGAGAAGTCGCAGGCAGACAAAAGTTTTCTGAAGGGATATTATCCCATAAATTAAATTCAGAGAGAGAGAATTTAGGCAGAATTTTCAGAGAGCATGTTGTGAGTGTTGGGAGGACTTCTTTATTTCATTTCATCTTCAGTAGAGATTGATGAAATCCTTGGTGTAGGTGGTTTTGCAAAGTAGTGAAAGGAATAAGCGAGGTTGAGCTTGCTGGTCTTCATGAGGTAAAGGTTTGCTTGTTATTTGTTGTGTTTAAGATCGATTTTATGTGATGCTAATCAGTTTCTGTTTGCAAGTTTCCTCCTTGTGATTTGTCACCATTGCTCTATTCCACTTCTAGCTCAGCTCCTTCTTCCTTTTTTTTAAGCTTGGTCTTCCTATTGTACATTTAATCTAAGAAAGCTTAGAAACTTATATCTGACCCTAGTCCAAGCAGGGACTTGCATTTGTAATTTGTATGAAAGTTCTTTGTAATTTGTAATTTGATTTCAAAGATTTGTAATTTGTATGAAAGTTCTTTTAATGAAAATCACTTTTTCCTAGCTCTGTATGTTTCTTTGAATTTTCTTTAAAATCCTTAGTTCTAATTTCTTTATTTATTTCTAAAACTTTGATTTCAAAAATAATTAGACAAAATCCAAAAAAAGAAAAGAACAAATTAATTGTACTTATATTGTAAGCAATCTTGTTCATAAATTTTATTTATTATCTATTTCTTTTACATAAACTTGGTTTATCCTTTTAAAATTTCATTATCCTTACATCCTAAACTTAAAAAAAAATAAAATCATAAAAGTTCTTAGTTTTCACTCATTACAAATTTTAATGTATATAAACCCTTTTGGGTTTTTTTAGTGTTTTGAATTATTATAGTCTCATCCTAATTTCTAAAAGAAAAATGTTATATCAAACTAGTGTTATGTAATAGGTTTTCTTTTGGTTAAATTACTTTAAAATCTAATATAGTTATTTTTTAACTTTTTTAGCTTTTTAAACTTTTATTAATTTACTTTTTGCTAAAATAAATAAAAGATTTCCTTTAATTTTATCATTTATCCTTTCTTTATTAATTTTAGTTTTTCCAATTGTATAAAACTATATATGAAAATGATTAAATTGTAAATAGCATAAAATCTTAAATCAAATAAAAATTAAATATTGTTAAAAGAAAAATTACAGGACAAAGGGATCTATGTTTGGACTATAGGTTAGGAAAAAATTAACTTAGATTTCAATGCACATTCTTGTCTAGGGCTTTAAGCCTAGGGTGACACATTCTTGTCTAGGGCTTTAAGCCTAGGGTGGCATTCCCGCTTCTTCTTGCTTAGCCCAGTGGGAGGTTGAATTTGTTGATGTTGGAGACCCCTTAGTCTTTTGGCATCAACACATCCCTTTATCCTTGAAATTCTAAACACATTGTTTAGCCTCCAAGCTCTTCCTTCTTTGATGGAGAACTTCATTGTCTCCTTCATATGAGCTTGTCTTTGGTGGAGGATTGAAGTGGTAGAGGCCCAGCTAGAGGGACTTAGTTTCTCAGTTCCGATTTGTGTCGTGACAGAATTTTGTCACTCATACACTTTTGTTGATAATTTTTAATAGAAATACTCTTTTCTCGTACCATTGATATTTTGCAAATATTTGAATTATTATTCCATGGGCGTATTTTTCATGAATGTTAATGTATTATGCTATTTTATATGCTAAAATTATATATTATCAACATATGCTTGTGTGTCTTGGTTATTGAGGACAAGATGTAGGTATAAATCTTTGAGTTGTGTTCTTGATGGTGGTATTCATCGAACGTCCAAACGAGGTAGGCTCTTGATCTTGTCCTCTTAGAATTTCATTTATATAGAATACTTGGGATTATAGTTTATTTATCCCTGTCATTCCATATGTTGTGGTTTACCCCATGCCATAGAGTGATTTTCCTCATAACAGATTTGGTGACCATACCAAGGATTGATCTTCTTTTTGGGGGTTTGGAGGGTTTTTCTTCTTTACTTTCTCTCTATTAGCCTGAGTTTCCTTGTTGCCTGATTGCTTAAAAGCCTATTTTTACTTTGCATCTGAGTTTTCTTGGCTTAACCTCTTAGAATTTCATTTATATATAATACTTGGGATTATAGTTTATTTATCCCTGTCATTCCATATGTTGTGGTTTACCCCATGCCATAGAGTGATTTTCCTCATAACAGATTTGGCGACGGATTGATCTTCTTTTTTTGGGTTTGGAGGGTTTTTCTTCTTTACTTTCTCTCTATTAGCCTGAGTTTCCTTGTTGCCTGATTGCTTAAAAGCCTATTTTTACTTTGCATCTGAGTTTTCTTGGCTTAATCCTTTCCCTAACATTGTTTTACTACATATACATGTTTTTTCCTGAGTTTGGTGTTTGTTGGGTGATTCTGGTTGGTTGTTGAGTCTTCTTGGGTCTTTGTCCTAACTGTTGAGTGCCTACAAAGTGATAGGAAACCTTCTTATTATTGAATTTTCGGGCAATATTCTTTCTTATCATATTTTTCATTGGTTGTCCTTGCATCTTGGTCTGAGTGTTTTCTTCTTGGTATCCTTCTTGGCTTGTCTCTTTTTTCTTGCAGTAGGGTCTGTATATCAAGTTGCTAATTCAGTCCTTTCATTTTCTTTTCTTTATATCAAAAATACAAAAACAAATTGCTCATTTTACATTATGGCATTTTCTCTTTTGGTTATTTAGTATCGATCTTGACATATGTGAAAAGATTGCATCGTATTGAAATTGTAGAATTGCATTGAAAGTTGCATTTGAAAAGCTTACCATCTTTTCAGAATTTAAGATTAGGACTTAGCACTATATTTATATTCATTTCTTTGATATGTTGATTTATAATATCATCAGTTTCATGACCACGTCTCTTGAGTAAACAAAATCCATTAAAAGTAATGTTGATTAATTAAAATTGATTAGAAACGATTTTTCTTTTTAGGGTACACAAAGCATAGGATATAGGGCCTTGGAATAGGATTTTGTGAGTAAACTTATCCAAGGCTATTGAACTAAATATATGTGTCTCACCAGGGAGTGGTGAAATCCATTTTGTAATTAATGACATCAGGACACTCCGCTCACACCGAAGTTAAGCATGAGGTCACGCGAAGTTGGTTCCATAGATATCCCTCTAATACCTTCTTAGCGTCAAAAACATTTATGTGGATCTATTCATATTTGGGGGTCTTTCTAGTACCTTTACCTCCATGAGAGGAGGTACTTTCAATATTCTAGGCTTTGTTACCTTGCCCATACGGTGGACCTGACAGACGACTGTTTTCTTGCGGATTGGTTACATCATGGTGGCTCTAGTTGCTTGACATAGGAGGCCACATAGGTTACTTGCATGGTTTATTATGCAGGTACCCTGAGTTAGATAAGGGTCATACAACACAAAGACTTTATGGAGGATTACCTCTCCGAGGGGATCTGACTGACTGCGTTCTTAAGCCCACGAGGGCCCACATAACTACTTCTAATACCTCAAATATTTTGAAGAGAGTCTCAGGACCCTCTTGGGAGAGACATACCTACTCCAGTGAAGGAGGCCCCTTTTTCATCCACTATATCATTTTTGTGTGCATTGGCCTTTTTTCTTGACTTTGGTGTGCTTTCTGATTAATAGTTGGCCTCAGGATTTTGTATTGCATTGTGAGTTTTCATTGCTATGGTTAGTGGAGCCCCCGTGACTCCCTCACTTGGTGATACCCAGCCCATGGTCTTTGCTCATTATATGGGGACGAATCATTTTTTATTTTCGAGTGGTACCTTGAATCATGATACTCAACCAATACCTTGGGCCTCTAATCATTTTTCTCTTGGTATGCCAAACATGTCTTCACACTTTCCATCCTTTGTATCATCTTCTTATGTGAATCCTAGTTTTGGGTCTAGGGGCATGATGCCTCCTTTTTCTCTCTTTTTGTTTGGTGGGGGTCATATCCCTCAACCAACTCCCATGGTTGGAGGTTGAAATCCTCCTTCCATTGGACCCAATCCTAGTTTCACTTTTCCAGGAGAAAGTGATCAAATGCAAGGTCTTTCTACTTATTACATCTTGTCCTTCTATCCTTATTCTGATATGTGGGTTCCTATAAACGCTTTTATCATGGAATACCTCCTTCTTTCCTCTGGTGTTTCATCTAGAGGAAGTTATTTTTATAGTATGGGAAACCCCCTTCATGAAGTTCCTTCATCCAGGGGCAACATATATCCTTACCTGAGTGAACCTTTCCATGTTTCTTTCTCTTCGCAAGCAACTTCCTCGGCGATGATGCCTTTAGAACCCTTTATGAATCACTTTGGAGAAGGATATTATCCTGTCGAACATGGCCATGGTGTATACCAAAACCATTCTATATTTCAATCTCTCAAAACTAGTCATTCCTGGAACCTTGATCTCAGATGTCACAACCAACCACTGCAAGTCATGTTGGGGGAACAAGTCCAGTCACTGCGAGTCATACTGGCATTGTATTACCAAACTATTCTAGTCATGTTGGAGATAGGTCAACAACCTCTGCAAGTCATGTTGAATACCAACAACCAACCGTTGCAAGTCATGCTGGGGGCACAAATCCAGTCACTACGATTCATACTGGCATTATATCACAAATATATGCTAGTCATGTTGGAGATAGGTCAACAACCTCTACAAGTCATGTTGAAGACTAGCAACCAACCGCTACAATTCATGTTGGGGCACAAGTCCAGTAACTACAAGTCACACTGCACATACATCACCAACCTCTACTAGTCATGTTGGGGATTCATTACCAACCTCTGCTAGTCATGTTGGAGGTTCGTCAACAACCTCTGCAAGTCATGTTGAAGACAAGATACTAGCCTTTGCGAGTCATGCTGGGAGCATGTCACCAGCAACTGCAAGTCATGATGGGAGCATTAATATGATTAAGAAGCCTAGGCATATAGGTCGTAAGCCCAAGTTCATTTGTATACTTTGTAAAGGATATCATCTAACTCATCTGTGCCATGCTACTATCGTGGTACAAGAAGTGCAGTCCTTGTATGATATCCCTTCGGGTTCTAAGTCGCCTTTGGTTTCCCAACATTATAATCGTTCTTTGGTTGATACAACGGTCATGCCAATGCAATCTTCATTTGACACCACTCTTATTTTGGGGGGTGATGCATCTCTTGACCATGTTGTCTCGCATATTGTTCAACCAACAATCATGTAGGTGCAATATTTTACCGACACCACTCCTTTTTCTCAAGGTGATGTGTCTCTAGACCATGTTGTCTTACATCCTATTCAACCAACGGTTGAAGAAGTGGTCGTGTCGATTCAATCTTCGGTCGACCCCACTTTTCTCTTAGAGAGTGACAAGTCTAAGGATGTGGCATTGCCGATGCAATATTAGGTCAATCCCACTCTTATTTTGGGGGGTGATGCATATTTCGACCATGTCCTTAGCATTTCTAGTCATGTACCTTCTGAACAAACAAGCATTCCACTCTCTCTGAGTATGCTCCCTCCAAGTCCTAGGATGATTTCCTTTGATTGGAATGATATTGTAGATGAAAGATCCTCTGCAAGTATTTTATTCTCCTCGGATTGGAAAGTTTTGGGTTCTCCCAAGCTTGTGTCAGCTACCTGTGAGTTGTTGACTTTCGACAGAAGTCATGCATGGGAGTCCTGGCCTCCCCCATGATATCCTTCTTAGAAAAACATCCCTGAGTCTTAGTTATGCTCTTTTCTGACTCTCTAAAAAATCAAAAATATTGTCGAGCTAACTTGCCTCTTTCACACTCATTAAATGGATTTGAAAGGACATCTATTTGGTGTAAGTTTAACCATTTTTCGGACCAAGTAGACTAATTTTGAAAATGGAATACTCTAGTCAACATTGGCTAGAAGAGTTCTCCTGGGTATTGTTTTATACTTTTTCGGGCCTAGGGGAATAAATCTACGAAAAAGGACATTCTTTGGAGTTAATTTGTAATTTCATTCCATTATCTTGCTTGCAGTATTGAGCCTATTGTTGGTTCCCTCTTTTTCGTTATAATCCCATTACCTTAACAATTTGCATCACTGGCCAAGAAGAGCATTGTTTATATCCTTTGTAGGTTGAAACCCTATACCCTAAGAGGAAACATTCCCCCGAGTGTCCATGCCTTGCATTCACTTCCTTGCATTGAGCATAGGCATGTTCCACTTTTTGGAGCTAGTTGCTTAATCATGACACTCATTTCCTCTCTGGTATCATAGTGTTTATTTTCCTATGAAAAAAAAAAAAAGATGGACGGGAATAGAATATTATCTCATATTGGCAGGAGTCGTGTCACCTTTGAACAAAGCACAAACTTTTGAGTCCCTTTTCATCCAAAGTTTGAGTTTAGTATGACCTTAGGAAGCTGAGCTCATTTCTTAGAGTTTACTCCTCTAACTAGTTATTCTTCCAGTCCCTATGGCGATTTTGTTTATGCCTTCTACATCACAAAGATTTATCATCAAGTCAATGTTGCATGATTTATTGATATGTCTCATGCTCTTTTTAAAAGGAAGTCTATAATCTTGTGTGGTCCATTTCTCAGAACTATTGACTTTTCATGTCGGCCATACCCTCAGTGTGTCTTAGAGTCATATGAAGTTGTAGTCCTACAGTGCACCCTCATCCTACTTTCATTTTGGGTAGGCAACCTTGAACTCAGCAATTGAAATCTCCTCATTGGTCGTTGACAGTGATCCAGAATTGGATCGAGGAGGTTTCCCAGGTCTAGAAAAGGATAAAAAATGAAAGTTCTCGGAATCGGATGAAACCAATTCCATTGTGATTGGCTTATCACACTGATTTTGTCCATATATTTACTTTCTCAAACAGATCAAAAAACAAAGTCCGTATGCAAAAGTTATCGCAATCTAAAGTTTGGGTCAAACAGGTAAAAAAGTCAAACTAGTCAAAGAGTGACATGGCAGTGGAAGAGTTGGACCTATGGAATTTTGTGGGTAGGACACGTGGTAGTGGAAGCATGACATGTGATAGGTGATTTGGTTGCATATTACTAGTTAAAATCAAAATCATGTGGCAAATTAATTAAAACTGTGTTTCAATTATTTGATATAAGTTTAATGTACAGGATATATACGATATCAAATGCCATTACTTGTTTTGTTGACATGAGGTTTCACATAATGGTTGTTATTAGTCCCTATCATAGGCATAGAGGGACTATAGCGATAGATAATTTGTTGACTACATATTAGTTTGTTCTTTGACCACAATTTTTTGCATAATATCTATTGTTGGAGCTAGGGAACTAAAAACATTAGCTTTTATATAATAGAAAGTACAATATGTGTACTAATCTGATTGGATAACAGATTGGAGGTCTTATTGTCGGCTTCACTATTCCCAATGTTTTATATGGTAACATATCCAAACTTTTTTTATCGTATACAGTCTTTTTGAATCATATATTTTTCCTATGTATTGCTTGAAGATGGATTAATGCTAGCATTAGTTCGAATGTTTGCCTTAGCATTTTCTGCTAGCTGAATATATCCCAATGTTTTTATTTCTACTAATCATATTGAAATGTTTAGATATCCAAGATTTATAGTGATCGATAAGTCCAAAGTTTATAACGTCCTTGCCGCATGTATTTGTATTGAAATGTATTGATGCATTTTTTGAGGTGCTTGAATAGGCCTGACAAATTAAATATTTACATGACGTGAAGTCCTCCAACAGGCCTAACAGCTTAAATGTTTGCATACTGTGAGGTCCTTAGACAACCTGACAATGTTAAATGTTTATCTAAATACGCTTCTCAGAGTACATTTTTCCTCAAAATTTTCCATACAATGTTGCAGTGATTTTGCACAATATTGTTGTCCACCACCAGTTGAATAGGCATTGTATGTTTCATCCTTCTTCTAGCCTTGCAATGCAATTTTGTCATCGTTGAAGCTACATACATTTTTTACTAGTTCGGTGAGTGATTCTTCTTCGTTGGTTCGTCGGTTGTTGCCTGTTGTTGTTTGATTCACAATTCGACTTGCGCTTCTACCTTTCATCATTTCGGAGTAAGTTTCCATGCCATAGTTTCATTTTCTATTCCTTGTTTCCTTTTTAGTGTTTGCAGTTTGCAAGTAAGAATGTTTGCTTATTTCTACTGGCATGCTCGTCGTATGTTTTCAGCTCCTTCTGTGCTTCGGCTGCAATTTCATAATCGTTGGAGATACATATGTTGTTTACTGGTTCGGTGGTTGTTTCTAGTTTGTTGTTTCGTTGGTTCATCGATTGTTGGTTGTGTTTGTTTGGCTCAGGTTTACGCTTTGGGGCCCTGGGGCTGCAATTGGGCATGTTCGTTCTTTCTCGTTGGTTTGGTGCTTGCTGTTTTCTTTTGTTT
>ML790979.1:133918-159072 GCA_009831015.1 Picea engelmannii
TGTTCATCCCCTATACCCACGAATCGAAATGCAGTTGTGTTATTTTCCCTATCTGGAGGTCGATATTTGTTTTTCTGTGAGATTTTGTTGGTGCTTCAGTGATGACATGAAAGAAAATAGTTGCATGAAAAATAGTTCGAGAAGTGCATGTGAAATTGCAATATCCGTTGTTTTTTTGTTAAAATAAAACATATGCGGGCTGCATTTATAAACCATGTATGGTGAAATGTGCCCATATGACAATACATGCTATTTTTCCTCTACACAGACTGGTGTGCCCACAATACAATTTGTCTTGTACTTGAGATATGATATGTACAACAAAGATTCTGCAAAATTATATTTCAATGTCTGGAAGCATATCTGGGTAGTTTGCCACGGAAAACCAAAATCTTGTATCGTGGGCACAACAGTCTATGTAGAGGATAAAGAACATGCATTTCCATCGTTGGAAGCATATCTGGATACTTTTCCATGGAAAATCATAACTCATTTAGCTACGGCCATGCAATTTTGTAATATTTTGTGGCTTGTAATATATTTTGGGTAGGGTAAAAAAAATTACATATTTACAGCTATGGATGGAGAAGTGCAAAGGTTCATGTTCCTACCTATCTTTTAGACTATTCGTTGAGTCTCTTTTACTGTATGTACATATTACTTGTTCTCCGATGCATACCAACTTCCATTCATGTTCATTGTATTTTGTGCATTCCCACATTCAAACAAATAGAATAGCTAGAGAAAACGACGAAGTCTTGACTGCATCGGTTGAAGAGGATATAGAAAGGTGCATGCTTGTACTGTTATTTCATATTGTGCTATTTTGTATTTCATTTATTGTCTGTATATGTGTTCACCTAGTTTATTGTATGTAGATGTTGCGTACCTTCCTACATGATAACTTGTCTTCATTACATGTCTTCCTGCATACTAACCTACCTCATGTATGTTGTATTTTCGCTGCATTGCTACATTTAAACAAATAGAATGGCTGGAGAGGATGATGGACTCTTTGACAGGAATGTAGATGAGGAATTATAGAAGTGGATACCTATACTCTTATTTCATATTCCAGTGTTCATTTTTTCATTTACTGTCTATATATTTGTTGTGCTTCTTCTGCTTCTTTGCACCTTTTTTTTTCTTCTTTTCTTCCTTCAAATATAATATATTTTTGTGTATTCTCATGTGAATCGTATTCAGTTTGTTGTTACATTGGAATAAATAGACCTGTTTCTCTTTCTTTCACATGTCTGTCTTCATACTAACTTTCCTTCATGTCCATTGCATATTTGGCATTGCTACCTTGGAAGAAACGTGTACAGGAAGATGAATTATTTTGTGCAACAACAGAGGGTTCTGTGGTACAATCTTCTAAAAGGTATACCAACTGTGTTGGTAAATTAAATATACAACTCGGGTGGGTGAATATAATATTAGACTAGAAAACGATGGCTTGGCAGCAATGGGCCTTTCTGTCCTCCCTATTTCTACTTTTTCCATTTTCTATTATCTCTTTTTTTTCCTAATTGATCTGCTTAGTGGTCTTTCTGAAAATGCCTTGGTACGCCGGTTGGTGGACTAATGGTTTCACATCTATGGTCGTGCTTCTACCTTATTCCATACTTACCAACTTTGTTGATTGCAGGTGTCGGGTTGGTGGGTTCAAGATTGCTCCCTTGGCTTTCGGGGGTCTGTGATATACAGATTGGTCGTGGTCCCCCGCCCTCACACCGTGTTTATTGTTACACATTTTTCCAGTCAAAAAAATCAAATGCATACAATTTTATGCTTGTTTAGTCCTTCTGATGGACAATATACATTGCATATGCTTGTTTAGTCATGATGTTCATCTACACATGCTTTCATCAGAAAAAGTTGGACTAGTGACATGGCCATGAGCAGTCAGTCATCCCAGATATCATCAGACCGACAAGGCCAAAGGTAAATATGTATATGCTCTACTCTTAGTATGTTTACCAAACAAATATCCTCAGTTATTTATTCATCTATGGCATGGTGAATATGTTGATTTCATCTACAATACATGGTTTGCAGTTCACAAGAATTATCAACAAGTACAAGCGAGATGCCAAACATAGCACAGGTTCTGCAGGCTAAGAGGTGGTTGCAAAACTTTGGCTCCATAGTTCGTCGAATCTATGTGTGTACTTGTAGATTTATGCTAGTGAAAGAAGAATACAAAAAAAAATGCACACTACCATTCACTTTATTTTTCCTATTCAAAAATTATCACCAAGTCTAGAGTTGTAACACCCAAAGTACTATCAATAGAGGGCTTGAATAGCTGCCGAACTAAACAAGTGTTCATCGAGGAAATAATGGTCATCTATAGCACCTACTTGGACAAGGAAAACAAAAATAGATTCATTATGCGTGCTAACATGACATACAAGGAGGCCATGATGACAGTGACACCGACTATTCCTACACAGCTTGTCCAGAAACATGCAAAAAATATATTGCCAGGTAATGGGATATCCATTACAAATTTTAATATATTGCCCAAAACAGTATATGACCATGGTGATTGTGATCGAATTATTTCACTCAACAAAACCAGTATTGTGGAAAAATTCTCATTGTTTGTTCAGAATATTGTTTCATCTCAGATGCAACTATCAGCCAGCTTTCATAGAGCAATGATATTTACCCAATCGAAACCATTGGAGCAACTATCACACTGGCGAGAAAACTTGGCTTGCAACACATTCTCCATTTAAAGGATGGAGAGTCGGACAACTACAAGGCAATGGTATCTCTTTCCATATCCATTTTTTTCCTTTAATTTCACATGCACATGTATCTCAGGTAAGTTACACAAATATTGCACTATTCCATGTTGCAGCTGCAATTGTTAGATACCTATTCAAATTTGTTTCCATCAATGGAACAACAATTGCATAAAGGGAAGTTTCCACTTATGCTCTTCAAAAATATAACAAAGAAAAGGAATGTTAGAGAAAGGATCTTTCACACAACCCAGGCAATGTTTGTAACATAGTTACAAGCAGATATAGTACAGGATCTGAAGAAACTAGCTAGCTCTACAACTATTGTGCATATACATCCACAAAATCATCCTCACTTTGCTTATACGAATAGCCTTCACCAAATTTCTGCAGCTTGTTTTATTTTTATTTTATTTTTTTAAGGGGGGAGGGGTGCAATTTTGTATTATGTTGTTCAATGTATTAATTCCTATGCTCACATTCCTAGGTTGAAGGTGTTTTGGTTGCAGTGAATGCGTACTCGACCCCCTTTGAACTTGTATGTGAGAAATGAAACTCTCATGCTTCTTCCTTCGCTTTGATAAGTGATGATACAATTGATTGTCTACGATGCTGTGAAAAATGTCCATATTTATATGGACATTGCCTCAATACTGCCATCCGAACCGTGGGAAACTAGGTAGCCTTTGTTACAAAATGTCCTTCCTAAGTTGGTAGAATTGTAGTATGAAACATATCTACATAAAAATCCAAGAAGTGTCTACATGCTGCGCGACTTTTAGATACACAACAAATTTACCATAAATGAGGACAATGCAATTTTGCATATCGACTAAAGAAGGAAAAAAAAAAACATATCAAAATTTGGCAAGAAACGAAATATCTCATGTGTCTCTATAATATTTCTTCAACATCCAGATGAATGTTTGTCGGACTCGACTACTTGGGATTGCATGTGCATAAGATTGTTCAGTCCAAAAATGGGAAGCATGGCAGCAAACCCCATATATCCCATGGCCCCAATTATTTTCTACTGGGAACATATACCAGATGTAAGAGAAAACGAATGTCGCAACATCTTTTCTTTGTATATCAAATTGTTTGATGCAAAGGTCGATGCATCCTTCTCTATGGAACCTTGTGGGAACTTGCTTGCAACCTGTTCGGAGTTTAGTTGGTTCTTGGTTGTATGCTTCATCTGTCAATTTGTATATCGCAGAACTTTGAGTGTTGTTTGGAGCACACGGAACAATAGAATTGCAATTTTTTATCCAACTAGCCCGCAAATCCACCTTATAATTTCTATGGCACTGTGACACAAATGTAGTATGTGGCTTGTTTTATCATTTTTCCTTGATCGATGAACTTGGTAAAATTAATATCCTGGAATAATTTGAAATCAATGAATATATACTGGTCCAATTGTGTTATCATATCAACAAGAGGCCCTTAAAATTCAAATTGGTCGTTGTTATGCTTGTGGTGATAGAGTTTTAAAAAACTTTGTTTTGTTTCCTTCATTTTTTTATAATAAGAGATTTAGCATCCTTTGATAATTTTATGTAATTAAATTGTACAATATCAATATTTAATATTAATAATTTAGTATTTGAAAATAATGTTTTTAGATAATGTTAGATAGGATGACCATTCGTAAACAATCACAATCTTGAGCCCACCAGTCCTGGAGTCCGTCTGTCAATTTGTATATCACAGAACTCTGAGTGTTATTTGGAGGACACGTGACAATAGAAGTGCAATGTTGAGCCAGACAACCAACAAGTCCACCTGTCAAATTGTATATCGCGAAACTCTGGGTGCTATTTGTAGTGAACGAAACAATAGAGGCTCAATTTTGAGCCCGCTATCCCGAGAACCTGCGATCCAAAAAGTGGCTAAGTATGGAATGCAAGATCCGTACATGCTCTATAAAATATCATGTCCATACTTTATAGTACATATTTAGTATGTATTACTCATTTTTCGGAAAATTTCTAGGTACGGAAGTTGGCATATTACTTTTATATCACTAGCTCGACCGACCGCTTCCTCATTTCATATTGTACAAACTTTTTGGCTCGCGGTTTTTCCTAATAGGTGAGTTACCAGATAAGAGGGTTCAATATTGATAATTTATGTAATTAAATTGTGCATTATCAATATTTAATATTAATAATTTAGTATTTGAAAATCATGTTTTTTGATAATGTTAGATAGTTGATAGGGATGACCATCTGTAAACAATGGCGATCTTGAGCCCACCAGTCCTCGAGTTCGTCTGTCAATTTGTCTATCGTAGAATTCTGACTGGTGCTTGGAGGACACAGAACAATAGAAGTGCAATGTTGAGCCAACCAACCCGCAAGTCTTCTTGTCAATTTGTATATCATGGAACTCTAGATGTTGTTTGTAGGGCACGGAACAATAGAGGCTCAATTTTGATCCCACCAGCCTGAGAACCCATGATCCAAAAAGTGGTTAAGTATGGAATGAAGGATCCATACATGCTTTATAAAATCTCATGTCGATAGTTTATAAAAGTACATATTTAGTATGTATTACTCATTTCCTCCAAGTGTTTTTTGTAAGACATGGAACAATAGAAGTGCAATGTTGAGCCAACCAGTCTGCAAGTTCACCTATCAATTTGTATATCATAGAACTCTAGGTGTTATTTGTAGGATATAGAGCAATAGAGTCCCAATTTTGAGCATGCCAGATCGAGAACCCACGATCCAAAAAGTGGCCAAGTATGGAATGTGGGATCAATACATGCTCTATAAAAATCTCATGTCCATACTTTATAAGAGTACATACTTAGTAGGTATTACTCATTTTTCGAAAAATTTCTAGGTGCATAAGTTGGGGGATTCACGTCCTCATATTTCACTTACTTTTATATCACCAGTCCGACCGACCGCTTCCCCATTTCATATTGTAATAAATGAATATAAACTGGCCCAAGTCCAATTGTTTTATCATATCAACACAAGGCCCTTAAAATTCAAATAGCCCGCAAGTCCGTTGTCAATTTGTATATCGCAGAACTCTAGGTGCTATTTGTAGGGAACGAAACAACAGAGGCCCAATTTTGAGCCCACCAACCTGAGAACCCGCGATCAAAAAAGTGGCTAAGTATGGAATGAGGGATTCGTACATGCTCTGTAAAATCTCATGCCCATACTTTATAAAAGTACATATTTAGTATGTATTACTCATTTCTCGGAAATTTTTTAGGTGCGAAACTTGACAGATAAACATGTTCAGATTTCCACCCACTTTTATATCACCATCCCTACTGAACTCTTCCCCATTTCATATTATACAAAATTTTTGGAATGCAAGTTTTTGAATATGCAGGTTTCTCTTTTAAATAAGATATTTAACATCCTTTAATAATTTTATGTAGTTAAATTGTACAATATCAATATTTAATATTAATACTTTAGTATTAAAAATAATGTTGTTAGGTAGTGTTAGATAGTTGATAGGGATCACCATCCATAAACAATCGCAATCTTGATCTCGCCAGCCCTGGAATCTGTCTATCAATTTGTATATAGCGGAACTTCGAGTGTTGTTTGAAGGACACAGAACAATAGAAGTGCAATGTTGAGCCAACCAGCCCGCAAGTCCTCCTGTCAATTTGTATATCACGGAACTCTTGGGTGCTATTTGTAGGACACAAAACAATAGAGGCCCAATTTTGAGCCCGCTAGCCCGAGAACCCGTGACCCAAAAAGTGGCTAAGTATGGAATGCAGGATCCGTACATGCTCTATAAAATATCATGTTCATACTTTCTAAAAGTATATATTAAGTATGTATTACTCGTTTTTTTGGAAAAAAAATTGGTGCGGAAGTTGGCAGATCCACGTCTTCAGATTTCAGTTACTTTTGTATCACCATCTCAACCGACCGCTTCCCCATTTCATATTGTACAAACATTTTTGTCTAATTAAACTGTACAATATCAATATTTTATATTAATAATTTAGTATTGAAAATAATGTTTTTAGATAATGTTAGATAGTTGATAGGGATTACCATCCATAAACAATCCCAATATTGAGGCCGACAGCCCTGGAGTCCGTCTGTCAGTTTGTATACTGTGAAACTTCGAGTGTTTTTTGGAGGACACATAATAGTAAGAGTGCAATGTTGAGCTAGCCAGCCCGTAGGTCCACTTGTCAATTTGTATATTGCAGAATTCTGGGTGCTATTTGTAGGCCACGGAACAATAGAGGCCTAGTTTTGAGCTCTCTAGCCCGAGAACCCGCGATCCAAAAAGTGGCTACGTATGGAATGTTGGATCCGTACATGCTCTATAAAATATCATGTCCATATTTTGTAGAAGTACATATTTAGTACGTATTACTCGTTTTTCAGAAAATTTCTAGGTGCAGAAGTTGGCGGATTCATGTCTTCAGATTTCACTTACTTTTATATCACCAGCCCGACCGACCGCTTCCCTGTTTCATATTGTACAAACGTTTTTGTCTAATTAAATTGTACAATATCAATATTTAATATTAATAATTTAGTATTGAAAATAAATTTTTAGATAATGTTAAATAGTTCATAAGGATTACCATCTGTAAACAATTGCAATCTTCAGGCCGCCAGCCCTAGAGTCCGTCTGTCAATTTGTATATCGCGGAACTCTAACTATTGTTTGTATGACACAAAATAATAGGAGTGAAATGTTGACCCAGATAGGCCGCAGATTTGCTTTTTAATTTGTATGTCGCAGAATTATGGGTGCTATTTGTAGGCCACAGAACAATAAGGGCTTAATTTTGGGCCCACCAGCCCGAGAACCCGCGATCCAAAAAGTGGCTAAGTATGGAATGTGAGATCCATACATGCTCTATAAAATCTCATGTTCATACTTTATAGTACATATTTAGTATGTATTACTCGTTTTTCAGAAAATTTCTAGGTACAGAAGTTGGCGGATTCACGTCTTCAGATTTCACTTACTTTTATATTACCAGCCCGACCGATGACTTCCCCATTTCATATTGTACAAAAAATTTGGCTCACTTTTTTCTGAATAGGCGAGTTACCAGATAGGCGGGTTCAATATTGTGTTTCCATTGTTTTGCCAGCTACAAACAACACCCTGACTTCTGCGACCCACAAATTAGCAAACAAATTGAAATAAAGAAATATATACTATGTGAATTCTAATGGAACAACCATATGAACAAGAGGAAATTAAAATTCAAACTCATCATTTTTATACTTGCGGTGAAGCTAACAGTATAGAAACTTTTCTTAAACATCCAAAAAATGATTTTCTTGTAACTTTTTGATGCTTCTCTTATACAAACAGATCCTGGAAACTATAAACATCGCTCACTGTATATATTCCTTGATTGAAGAACCTGTTACTCCATAGTTATTGTTAAGACCAATTCTCACTTCCGAAAATTGCCATCTGCTTTCTCTTTTCCCTCTTCTTTCCCTTTCTTTACTTACTCATTTTTCGGAAAATGTCTAAGTGTGGGATTTGGCAGATTTGCTTCTTCGTATTTCCATTGTTACTTTTATATCACCAGCCAGACTGAACGCTTCCCCGTTTCATATTGAACAAACTTTTTGAATCATGGGTTCTTGTATAGGCGGGTTTAACATTGTGTTTCCATTGTTCCACCGCCTGCAACTAGCACCCAGACTTCCGTGATTTACAAATTAGTAAACAAATTCCCCTTCATCTCGTATGATTTCTCTTTCTGTTTACTTGGTCCTTTATCTGAATGTCTCATGCTTTTATATACAGAACCCGAAGTTCAACAATATACAAATTTCCCTCTCGACATTGTGCTTCCGATGTTACCCTATGCACAAACAACACCCAAAATTCCATGACATACAAATTAATGACCGATATCTGTCACTGAGATGCAATATGACCATTGACCCCTCACATCTCTTGGGTATATCTTCTGCCCTTTTTTTTTTGTAACCCGCCCGACCGCTTTCCATACTTGGGCATTTCTTGGAATCTGTTTCACTGGTTGGTGGGTGGACGAAATGTACAATGCTTCATCACAATTCTCCATCACCGCTACCTTCGTACTTATTTCTAGATATCCAATAATTAAGCTTTAATTCTAGTAGTTCATCCTACAAGAACCGTTAAGATTGTCATTAATGTCCGAAAGGCCGGAGAATATTTGTCATTACTACAAATTAGACCAAGATTTGCGGAGAAGAGTTTTATACTTTCCAAGTATTCATTTCAAACATGATGCAATATGTTTCGTGCATCAACGGGTTGGCGCCTTTAAGAAATCTCTAATTCTTAATCTCTCTTCATCGTCACTGTGAACTTCACACTTTTTTCTAAATATACAATTAGTGAGCTTTAATGGTAACGACTCATTCCACATGAACCCTGGAGATTGTCATTGATCAGCGAAAGGCTCGAGGAGATATTCCATTGATACGCATTAAACCATAATTTGTGGAGGATTATATTATCCCTCCCCAATTTTCATTTCAAACATCGTCTAGAGAAAACAAAAATTCTCGTTAACTTGTGGCAGCAGTTCTGTCCAAATATAGTAAACACATTCGGGCATAATGGCCAGAGGTTCCACTATTCTAGGGCATATTCTTACTACTCGTCTCCCTCCACCCAGGAGCAAAAACAGAGATGGTCCCTTGGTACACCGAGAGATATATTTCAAGCCAAAGAATTCCAAGGCAGCCCTGCCTACTCAGAGAACCTGCCCAATTGCATTGATGGTTGGCGCGGAGGTTGATGTCATGGATTCTGAGCCATAAGAAGATGATATGATGGGCGATGATATGGCAATGGATGATAGCAATGTAGATATTGTTCCCACTCCTGCGCCCAAATTGAAATCAACCATAACAGGCGAAACTTCTCGGCTCAGTAATGGTGGTCCTGAGAACACCAAAAGGAGTTTTAGAAAAGAAATCGATGTTGAACGCAATATCCTCTTTGTCGCTCGAAAGTAGGAATTCCAGAGGTCCAAATTATTTTTTTCTGGGCGGAAGACTTTCACTGTAAAGAAATGATATGTTGATGCTCCCAGAGATATATTTCAAGCCAAAAAAGTATTCACTTGTGGGACTATTGTCATGTTCTCTGGATATACAATTAACATCTTCGAGAATCGGGACCAAAACTCTCATTGGTGCAAGGCATATTTCTACTAGTCATCTCCTTCCACCCAGAATGGACTAATTTGGGCCTCTGGAATCACACGTGCAACCTGTGTCGCTAATTTTTTTTCGAATGTGTAGAGGTGGTTTCTAGTTGTGTCCTAACTTTTAGTTAAGGGCTATTCCATTTTCCCTGCAACATTTTTTGTCTTCTTCCTCATGGGAAGCTTCTGAAAACTATCAATTTTACCACAGGATGATTCACCAAGGAGAAAACTCCAAGGATCCTACATACTGCGGATCCTGTGCCTGTGTTTGTGGCATATACGTTCAATGTTTTGGCCCAAAGAACTGGGTCCAATTTCTAAGGATAGATGTACAATACTCAGTGTTTTCCTTTTTTTTAAAATGGATTTTCTATTAAAAAAAATTCCTTGGAGTCTTCGTTGCTACTTCTTTTCTGGATTTAATGCATGTTCTCATTGGCATGGTTCGGTAGTCTCATAGTTCTTCGATATTTTGTTTACTTAGGTAATTTGTTCTAATGTGGAACATCTAACAATTATATGACAATGTACTTGTCAATCCACCAGGCTTTTATGCAAACAAAAAATGGATTACACACAGTTCCAAACCAACGTTCAATTCTATTCGTAATGCAGATAGAACATAGCAATACCAAAGTACAATGTTGCAGAAAAATCATGATTCTTGTTTCTATACATGCAATTATTAATTTTTAATGCTAAAAACCCATAATGCAAGAAGTTTAATACTTAAGTTAATATGTTACAGTCATGGAAGAATGTATCAAGAACACACTTACACCTACACATTCCAATAAAATCTAATCTTCAACAAAGCATTTGTTGACAATTAATAGAAAATGAAGTTTAATATTGAATTTTATATGTTATAGTCATGGAAGAATATATCAAGAACATACTTACACCCACAGGTTGCAATAAAATCTAATCTTCAACAAAGCATTTTCTAACAATTAGTAGAAAATGATGTACTTAAGTTAATATGTTACACTCATGGAAGAATGTATCAAGAACACACTTACACTCACACATTCCAATAAAATCTAATCTTCAACAAAGCATTTGCTAACAATTAGTAGAAAATGAAGTTTAATACTTAAGTTAATATGTTACACTCATGGAAGAATGTATCAAGAACTTACTTACACCCACAGGTTGCAACAAAATCTAATCTTCAACAAAGATTTTGCTGACAATTAGTAGAGAATGATAGTTTTGCAACAATGGAGCTTGTTTGAAACCAACTCACACTTACGAAAACTACCCTCTGCCTTTCTATTTTCCCACTCTTTTATCTCCTGTAGTTTCTCTTTCTGGTTACTTAATCATTTTTTTCTGAAAATGCCTTGCTGCACGGGTTGGCGGATTCACGCGTTTCGACCGAGTGCTTCCCCTTTCTCTAAATTAGCCCTCTAATGTTCAATGTCCTACAAGTAGCACCCAGATTTCTACATTATACAAATTGACAGGCGGATTTGCACACTAGCTAGCTCAACATTTCACTTCTATTTTTCCATGACCTCCAAACAACAATCAGAGCTCCATGATATACAAATTGACACACGGGCTCTAGGGCTGTCGGGTTCAAGATTTCCATTGTTTACGGATGGAAAAGTGATAAAACAAGCCACATACTACATTTGCATCATAGAAGCTATATTAAAGGGAAAATCATTTCCTCTATAGTTTTGTGTCCTACAAACAACACCCAGAGTTCCACACTGTACAAATTGACAGCCGGACTTATTGGTTGGCTGGCTAAAAAAATGATTCTGAGTTCCGTGATATACAAATTGACAGACGAAGCATACAACCAAGAACCAAGTAAATTCGCAGATCGTATTCCTAGTCATTGTTTTCTGTGCTCGCCACCTTCACACTTCTTTCCAAGTATATATCTTGGCAGGAAATGTGAATATATTGGCCCTTCTTTTCTGTCTTTTATACTTAGCCAAATATTCGTTTCTCTTTTCCCTGAAATTTATCTTTCTCATCACTTATTTGTTTTTTTCGAAAATGTTTGGCTATGCACATGGGCGGACTTTCGGGTTCATGTTTGCACTCGTGCTCTTATATCGTGACACCGATCGACCGCTTCCCCATTCCATACCCAGACACTTCTCCGACCGCGGATTCCTGGTAGGCGGGCTCTAGATTGGACTTCTTTTGTTCCATGACCTGGGAACAGTACCGTCACTTCCGCGATATACAAATTACAACTGGACTCAGATCATACCCACTTCCATAATACAGTCTACCTATCATGCCCTCTTTCGTGGTATACATTTTGCATTGAAAACTTTCAAGAAATACAATTGAACTGTCGAGTCCTCATGTCTTCTATGGAACTATTGTCACCCCATTTTGAAGCACGCTTGTCCGCTTTCCATACTTCGCCATTTCTTTGAATTTATTTTGCAGATCATCGGTTTGGTAGGTTCAAGAAATATTTAGTTCCTAGTCATTGTTTTCTTTTGCAATTAGTAATTACCAATTATATAAAAGATCTTATTTCTAGGAATGCAATTAGCAAGCGTTAATTTCAAACATCATGGAATGTCATTTGTGCGTCGTCGGGTTGGTCCATTCACAAAAACTTCAATCCTCTCTTTCGATACCGTTTCCCTATTCCATACTTAGACACTTTCCTGGAATTCCACAAATATACAAATCGGTCGTTGAACTGCCCCATCATGCTCTCTTCCATTTTACACATTTTGTAGTCAGAAATTTTGATACATAAAATTCGACCGTGGAACACTCGCCTCTCCTGAGTATCCCCGTAACCCTTTTTTGAATACCGTCTGACCACTTTTCAGACCTTTCCATTCGTTCCGTGCTCTCCCCTGTCTTTGTGACCTTCTCACTTGTCTATAATAAAAGAAAAAAAAATGTTTATATATATATATATATATAGTGTTTCTAAATATGCAATTACTGACATTTAATTCTAATAGATCATCATGTAGGAACCGTATAGATTGTCATTGATGGGTGAAAGGCTCGAGGATATCTTCTATTAATGCGCATTACACGAAGCTTTGTGAGGGGTTATATTATCCCTTCCGAGCGTTGATTTCAAAATCATGAAATGTCATTCGCACGTCGTCGCCTTGGCACGTTCATGAAACCTCCAATCCTTAATTTCTCTTCACCATACCCGCCACCTTCGCATTTCTAAATATGAAATAAGTAAGCTTTACTGCTAACAGTTCATCATGCACCACCCATATAGATTGTCATTAAACAACGAAAGGCTCCAAGAGCTTTCCCATTCATAAGAATTTAACCAATATTTAGAGAAGAGTTACATTATCGACTCTAATTGTTCATTTCAACCATCGTCTAGAGCAAACCAACATTCTCATAAACCTATGGCATAAAATTGACAGCAGTTCTGTGGAGATATAGTGAACATCTTCGGGCACGAGGACCAGAACTTCCAGTGGTCCGGGGAATATTCTTATTACTCAACCTCTGTCAGAGAGAACCAAGTAATTTGGACCTCTAGGATTTCTCGTGCAGACTGTGTCCCTAAGGTTTTTGACTGTAAGGACCTGGTCTCTTGGTGTGTCGATAAATTTATTTTAGATAAAATAATTATTCCACTGTGGGACCACTCTTCTATTTCTTTGTCACCTCAGGTCTTCCGCCAGATGTTAGGATTGTCAGATCCAACATTGACATTTAGAGGAGAATATTGCAAACAGATCCTAGCAAATCATAATAACGGGTTGGACCTCTTGTCCCATTTATTAGAAGACCTGATTCTAGTTCCTAAAGTTATCACAAGCTTGCAAGTTAGTTCATTTAGAAATCCATTCTGCGAAATTGCCTGGTTGTTTACAAGAATAACAGGACAGGAGTCCACAACAACTGTTTCTCGGATGGCTCTTTATATTTTGTATTTCACAGTCAACTAACAAGCCATTTTTTATTGGGGCAAGTTAATTTCCCATGAAATCTATTCCCAATTGTCAAGCTTCAAAAGGGAAAAGAAATTTTATATGTCGTCCTACTTAGTTTTTGCGATAGCACATTGCTGTCAGTTTCCATAATTGTCTCTATCCAAGAATGTCAACTGGAAATTCAACCCAGTAATGTTATGGTACCAGGCCTTGTGGAAGCATAAGGCTTCCCACTGTTTTTATGAGGTTTTTAATGGCTTCGTGTCTATTTTCAAATTTTTTTTGTTAGGAGAAGATGCTCCCCACATATTTGAACAGTCAACCAATTTTTTGGACACGAAGGGGACACTTGAACATTTGGATAATTACATTGTAATAAGAATTTTTGGCTCCACGGAAAAACCTTCTCTCCTTTCATGTCACATTACAAACATAATGTTTGTTGCAAAAGTAGCATGGAAATACAACTATTGGTTTCATCTATTGCAAAAGAAGAGAAAAAAACAGTTCATTCCTCTACCTTGGAAAGTAGGGGAGTTCGTGTTGAAAAACGTCAACAAAATTGACAAATTCGCAGTGCATTCTAGCAACTTCAACCTGAGATATGATGAAAGCATAAGAGGGTTCGACCCCGATAATATTTTTCGACAACATGTACAAACACTTGGCCTCATGGATTTTTTTTTCAAAAAACACCTGCCCGAAAACAGAGACACTCGAGGCAACGCTCCTCCTTCTGATGACCTAGACACAGTGTAAAGTTGCACTAAATTGTACAGGAAACAGGGGAAAGTCCCCGGTGACAAGAGTGTTCAATTTGAGAATAGGACTCCAAAAAGTATGACATCCCAAAGCATAGCTCCTACGGCCCACCACAGCAACAAAGCAACTCAGATTTCTTCAAACGGAGGAGGAGATAATGACTCTCCTCACTCTAAAATTGATATTTCTCACAAGCTTCTAGTAGACAAGAAGAGAAAAAAAATGTGGGACAAGTGGAAGAGCCAGAAATTCAGAGTGAGAACATGGAACTTGAAATTGATCTGGATAGCATGATATGCTACCTTGATCATCCCGAAGACGCCATCCAGTATAGCCGTCCAATGGACATATGCAATACCAATTTTTTTTACGAAGATGAATCCTTCGTGCTCCAGAGCGTTGTTTTTGACAGCCAGTCCAAAAAATTGATAATTGAGAAAAAATATGTAAAAAGTAAGAAAAGAAAATATCGTTCAGAGGTTGACCTTGCCAACATGCGGTCGTCCCAAATCTGTCAAATTCACAAGGCGAGCAGAGATGCACTTCATGATTCCATTAGATGCATCGAGGCCGAGAATGCCAGACTGAAGGACCAGGTCAAGGAATTGGAAGAGGCTTTGATTCCTATGCCATTGCTTGTCAATCCTTTGGCAATAGCCATGCCTACTACCCCTTCAGCCAACTTAAAAGGATCCTTCAGCCTCCTCGCATCTTGTAGAGGATATGTGGAGAATAATATCAAGAAAATAATGGAACTAGTTACTGAGGCATGGAAAACATCACAAACCATCACTTCCCTTTGAACCAGGGCACATAGTTTCCTCAAACATTTGTAGGCGGAGTTAAAAGATGAAGAACATTTCCATTTAAACACGGTCCTTCCTTTTGGCACCATTGTCAAAAATATGACAGAAACAAAAAGAAGACAACAAGATATTCCATCCAAAAACCAAATCAATCAATTAAATGCATGTTGGAAAGAAAAAGTGAAGAACCTACATCTCATTGTTCAGTGATGTGAACAAGCCATATCAAAGAAAGATAAATTATTCTCAAGGTTGTCAAAAATAAACTTAGCCAGAAAGACCAACGAATTCCAAGATGTCGACTTAATCTCAAACTCCTTTCCCTTAACTAGGCAAGAGTTCGATAAATAGGTTGATATGTTTAAGGCGTTGTCTCTGGAAAAGTTTTACAACATCCTTTAATATGATCAAACTCACATCCACGACTAGCTAGTTGACTATTCAATAGAGAATGAGGAAATTCATCAGGCTCTGTGTAATCTTTCTATCGACTTCTGGCAATTAGAAAATGATCTTTTCAACATAAAAATATGGAATGAGATCAACGTTGCCCCAATGAGAAGCTACATCGAAGAATGGCTCGAAAGGGAATTGAAGCAGGCCGTCGACGAAAGGCAACAGGTAGTTTCCAGGATTCCAACAGTCATCAACAACATCAATGAAACAGAAGCCGCAAGAAAATAGAAAAAGGGATCATATGTGCCATCACTGTAAGTCTATTGATCGCATCCTCCTTTCTTTATCAACCCACTTATTCCACTTTTTTAAATAGAAATGTGTAGCCAAACTCTTATACCTTTCAATTTATTTTTTTTTCACGTATTGCACTCTATCTTCTTTCTACAGTCCTGTTTCTTGTACATGTCTCTCTTATGGTCCACGGGAGCCTTGTTATCACATAAGCATGTCAAAGTCTTATGAGTTTTTGGTTCCTACCTAAGTCTATAATTTTTCCCGTCTCTCCTCCTTTTGCAGACCCAAGCGTAAGTTTTCCCTTTTGGCTTGTAGTTGTTCTTATGTTTTCCTTCATCCGTTTGATTGACCTATTTCCCTTGTCATCTTTCCTAGGAAGTATCAGCCCTAAGCCTTTCTGTTCTCTTCAATTTCGATCACTTCTCTCCATACCTCTTTCGCTAATCCTTTTGCCTTCCCGAGCCCTCAGCCAGTCATCCAAGCATTCATTTACAGAGACTGCAACCATAAGCACAAGTGCAGCACTTAGAGTGGTCTGATATGGGCTCGAATCAAGCGAGCAATAAGGGCTCGAATCAAGCGAGCAAGCAGGTCTAGTTTGGTGGGGAAATTCAAAATTCAGAGATCAACGGAAAATAATAATTATGGGAATCAGGAGTTTGAAACATTGTTGAAATTACTTGAAAATATCTGAAACCCTGAAATCTAAAATCAGAAGGAGCCTTTCGATCTAGCAGGGCACATGGCACCAGATCCAAAACGTGGAAAAAGTCATTTCAGGAAGACTGAAGTCAGAAATGTCGATATCCCGAGATCCTGAAATGTCAATATCCTGAGTCCCGAAATGTTGATGGGCCGAGATCCTGAAATGTCGATATTTATCTAGTTCATCCAATGCAAAGGGACACGTGTCATCCGATCCAGGGGATTGATATTTCACGACTCAGAGGTTTTAGTATGAAGGCTGACGTGACTTCGCGAAGAACGAAATCGTGATGTGCCTAGGAGTTGGGCCCATGGTCATAGCCCGAGGTCATATGGAAGTGGGTACAAAAGGAAGGATTGGCGCCCATAACGTAGAGCCGACCAAGGTGGAGTTCCAAGGAAGAAATCACAGCCATACGATGCAAAGCAGTTCCAACCGTCCATCCATGTTAGTCATTTCACAAGATCGAGCATCGAGTTATTTAAAATCAAGGGGAGTGAAAACTCTCAAAAAGAGAAATCCTAAAATTTCATATGGGATAAGCACGAGGTTATGGCCTGAGATCATGTGGGGCGATGAAAAAGAGTTGCGCGAAATACCAATGCGTCTGAATTGATCACAGAGAAGGACCTGTGTGGCCTCGAGGCACCAAAATTGACTCAAAGGAGTCGTGAGCTAGCCTGGAACATTCATGGGTGTTAGGATTCTTCGCAATCTCAATGAAAGTAGTTAATTAAAATGGGGAAGGTGGTTGAAACCTCGTTTCACCACATAAATGGAAAGCATGGAAGAATTGGTTGTGGAGGCAGACTGTCAGCCAACAGCTCCCTTGTCAATGGATTTTCCTGCAAGGCCCATATTGATCAGAGCTCACATCTAACAGAAGAATGTATGCATAGTCTAACAACGAAGATGCAGATGACAGGTCTTGGATGCAGTTGTCCAGATCACACTCCTGGTGGTGGCGAGTTGTTCTGAGTATAAATACTCAGTTTTGATATTTTCTTATGGTCATAAACTAGTTGAGCAGAGCTCCCTATTTTGTAATGTTTTGATGCCAGAACTGTTCTCTGGTTATGTATAATATTTGAGACTTTTAGATTAATAGAAGTCAGCCTCTTTTCATCTCTTTGTTAAAACTATGCTAAACACTTTGGCATGGAGGATCCAGTTGAGGGTTGTTATGTTGTTGTAATGTAGGTTTGATTGTAGTAGTATCACGACCAGTTTTAGTCAGGTTCCTTGTGATCTTTTTCCCTCTTACACTGAATGGCTCAGGCATGGATGATCCAGTCTAGTTGTTGTAGCTGCATAGTGATGTAGGTTTGATCATTTTTTTGTTATGATTGTGTTGTTTGGACATATTTAAGTGTTTGAAACTTGAGCTTAAGAGTGATCTTGAGCCTGATTTTTTCTTTTCCAAGATGCTTGAAGGCCTAATGCCCATAGTAGTCTTGTCCACCTTTATTACTAAGTCTTCCATCTACTCACATTTAAACTCAATTCACTGACTAAAGTTAGATGTGGCCCTCACTTCCTTGTAAATTTCCTGTCAAGTCCTATGTTGAACATCATTCATATATTGAGTTTTGTCCATTGACCTCCCCTCATATAAATCAAACATCCACCAAAAACGGATGGGTATTGGGCTTACCTCCGTCGCAATCCAGAGGTGGATTCTAGTGCTAACATTCTTAGCATCATTGTTGGGGACGAATTGAAGATTTTCCCTGGGATTGAACGACAAAATTTACTAGTTCTAAAGGTGCATCAGAACTTAGTACATAAAGGATTGCAACTGTATAACTGGTGACTCTATTGATTTGAATCCACTGGTGATTCCACTATTTCAGTTGTGGCTTCTAGAGGCAAACACATGAGGTCTACTCCACAGCTGTCTCTAGCAACTCCTGAAGCTGACCCAGAGAAAATTATCAAAAAGGGAAAGGCCCTTTGATAAAGTACTTCTACTATTGAACTAGGTATTCCTGATGATTTTCATTGTCCTCCTATAGAAACTTCGATATATTCTTCTCATTTTCCTATTATATCATCTATTGGAGTTTCCCAAAGTTTAAAGTTTGGGAGTGTTCATGTTGAGTTCTCCCCTCCTGGTATGGGATTGGATGGAGAAAGATTTGTCACTCCCATTTCCCCTGAAGTAGCACCATGGTTTAAACCCAGGACCTCAAAAGATTTTCCCACTCTGGGCTTTATCACCCCTCCTCCTGTTAAAGTTATTAGTTTTACAGAAAGGGAAACTTCTACTCCCTCAAGCCCTATAACTTTTTCTCCAAATCCTATGTTGTTTCTGTTTCCTCCCGAAAGCTTAGTTCCAGTTTCCCCTGTTCGAATCCCTTCTCCTCCTAGTTCTCCTCCACCTATTATCCCTATGGCAGGTGCCAATCCCCCTATATATAGAATGGATTCCATAGTGGCTGCTAGATATGCCCGTCTAGTCTTACCTCATCCCATGAATGCTCTCAGTGTTGGAGATTACCTGAAGTATATGCCCAAATTCACGGGAGAAGAAGACATACATATTGAAGAACACCTTGTTGCCTTCTACAGTTATGCAAACAATCTAAATATTGAAAACAAAGATGTGTGCATGAGAGTCTTTGTTCATATCCTTTATGGTGAGGTTAGAAAATGGTCTAGGGGATTAAGCCATGGATCCATTGTTGGGATTAAGGCTCTAGATGATGTCTTCTTGAGGAAGTGGGGGGATAAGAAAGAATTTATGTATTATATCACAGAGTTCGGATCCCTAAAGAGAAAAGAGGGAGAATCTGTCTTTGACTTCTCCAAAAGATTTAACAAAATGTACAATAAGATCCCTACTGAGATAAATCCTACATAATCCTCTGCCAAAATTACTTATCCTAGTGCTTTTGACCCTGATTTTTGCCTCCTGCTCAGAGAGAGAAGAGCTACTTCCCTAGCTCATATGCAAGATACAACCCTAGAAGTAGAATCTAATGTGTTGGCAGTTGACAGACTTAGGAACAAAGCTGATAGAGACAGAGGAAGGGGGATATATCAGGCTTCAACCTCTGGTTCTTCGGCATCCCATCCTTAAGTGGATAAATTGACCAAGATGGTGAAATCCCTGTCTACAAAGATGGAGAAGATGAAATTTGAGGGAAGGTAAGGTTATAAAGCTGCCCAAAATGGTGAAAATAGAGGCAAATTCAGAATACCAACCAATTCCCCTCAGATACTCTCAAGAGAACCCAGAAGTAGAGATAGGGATGATCAGAAAATCCAAACCCCTTTCCAAAATAACCTAGTTGTTGATGAGGGAGGTGAGGAAGAAGAGAATGACCCTGAAATTCATTGTCTGGGAGACACCTCCCCATTCCCCCATTTAACCCAATTTGCATACGAAGAGTCCTTCATGGACAGCCAAATAAATGAACTGAGTAAAGGGGAGAAGGCCAATAGAAGTCTCGGTAAATATAGCCTCAGATCTAAGAAGAAAGAAGGGAAGTCTAACATCCCTAATCAGCCTTTCGAAGTAGAGAATCCTGCTAAAGATGTAGCAAACAACAACAAAGAAAAGAGGTTTAAGAGCCCCTCACCAATATCCAAAGATCTTGTCCCAAAGGGGAGAGACGTTTTGAAGCCCCCTCCCTCCTTTATCTTTGAGCATGAAATTCATAAAATCAGGATTCATGTGCCCCTTGCAGAGCTAGTCAAGCATGAAGATTTTAAAAAATCCCTCTCTAAGTTGTTGTAGTATGAGCCATCTCTTCATTCCACGGACTCAGTAAACCTCCAAGACGAAAAACTAGCAGTCATCTTATGTACTATGGTAGAATATAGAGATGATTCATCCCCTCGTTTATATACATCGCTGAATATTCATGATAAAGTGTTGCACAATTGCTTAATGGATTCAGGGGCTTCTCACAATCTCATGCCCAATATTGTCATGGAAGAGCTTGGGTTGGAGGTTACAAAAACGTATCATGATCTATATTCTTTCGACTCCAAAAAGGTGAAGTGCCTTTGGGTTATCAAAGACTTGCTCGTGTCCTTGTTCTAGCTACCGAGGAAGAGCGTAGTCATGGATATCATAGTGGCTGATGTTCCTCCTAAGTTTGGGATGCTCCTATCTAGATCTTAGATAAAGATACTAGGAGGAACCTTGCAGATGGACCTTTCATATGCCACCATTTCTGTATTCGGGGGTAAGCAAAGGAGACTTTATAGAGAAGAACAACTTGCCTACATTATCAGTAATGAAGCCAACCCCATCAACCACCCCATTCTCTCAGTTGATATTGATTTAGGAACTAGTATTTTGCATCTCTCTGGTGTTCCCCAGCCTCCTTTTGAAATTAGAAAGAAGCCTATTACCTCGTGCAAATAGCCTCCCCCCAAGACCTCTGTGTGGGATTTTTTTTTTGATGGATCCTCTTCTAAGGAAAGTGTTGGTGTTGGTATATTTTTTATTCCCCCCACCCAAGAAACCATATCTCTATCCTGCAAGTTGGAATTTGAAACTACAAATTACATGGAAGAATATGAGGCTCTTGTGTTGGGTTTGAGAGCCACCAAAGACATGAAAATTGAGGAGCTAGCAGTGTTTGGAGACACTGAGTTGATTGTTCGTCAAGTTAGAAATCTATATCAGGCTAAGCACCCGAGGTTAAGAGCCTATAGAAATGAAGTATGGGATGTGATCGACAGCTTCTTCATGGATTTTAATATTTCATTTGTTCCAAGGGAGGAGAACTCTCTGGCAGATTCCTTGGCGGTCTCAGCAAGTAATTTCAAGGTCCCTTTTCCCCTGAAACTCAAGTATGAGGTGGAGATAAAATAAAGACCCTCTGTCCCTGACAATGTCAAACATTGGAAATCCTTTGAGGATGATATTGAGATTAAGAGGTTCCTTGAGACTGTGGATGAATTTTTTGATATGCATATTGATCAGGATCATGAATCTAAAGAAAGCCCTCATGCTGATATTTTTATGACTAAGATTGCTAACCATCATATTGTTCAGTTGCCTAGAAACCATATTCCAAAGGCGTTTCTCCCTTTGGAAATATTGTTTGACAGAAATGATGTTGTTGTAAAGGTTGAAGGGTCAACTGAAGGGGTTGGTGTGACTAAATGCAATCTAGGAAATGAGGTGGATCCCAAATGGGTCAAATTGTCTAGCAGCTTGTCAAAAGAACAAAGAGCTAAGTATGTCAGACTCTTGAAAGAGTTCACTAATATTTTTGATTGGACATACAAGGATTTGAGAACGTATGACACCAACATCATTGAACACAAAATCCCTTTGAAAGAGGATGTCAAAACGTTCAAGCAGAAGCTCAAACAAATAAACCCCATGTTGTTGTCGATTATGGAAAAGGAGGTTAAGAAGTTGTTGGATGTGCAGATCATCATCCCTTTGAGATTTTTAGAGTGGGTAGTTAATTTAGTGCCCGCGAAGAAGAATAATGGGGAAATCAGGTTGTGTGTCAATTTCAGAAATTTGAAACGGAGCTCCAAGAAAGATAAATACCCCTTGTCGAAAATGGAGAATATCTTGCAGAGAATGACTGGTTCATCCAGGATGTCTATAGTCGATGGCTTCTTCGGGTACAATCAGATCTTTGTCTGGCCTGAATATAGAGAGAAGAAATCTTTCACAACTTCTTGGGGCACATTCATGTATGCTAAAATTCCCTTTGGGTTGATAAATGTAGGAGCAACCTTCCAACGAGCCATGGACATCACCTTCATTGGAGGAAAGGACAAATTTGTAGTCATCTATATGGATGACATTACAATTTTCTCCAGGTCTGATAAAGAGCATTGTTATCATATGAGGAAAGTCTTCTTGAAGTGTCAAAGGTTTGGCCTTTTGCTCAATCCTAAGAAATATTTATTTTCCATGCAAGAGGGAAAATTGTTAGGGCATATTGTGTTAGTTGGGGGGGTGAAAATTGATCCAAGCCGAGTAGAGGCCATCCAATCCTTGTCATTTCCAAAAACTAGGATAGAGGTTAAGTCTTTCTTGGGTAAAATCAATTTTCTAAGAATATTCATTTTTAACTTTGCTGAGTTGGTTAAATACATTACAGCCATGCTCAGAAAAAGGAATGAAGTAAAATGGACTGTTGAATCGAGATATTATTTCAACCAAATCAAGAGGGCATTGATTGAAGCACCTCTTCTTGTCAGCCTGGACTATTGCAAGGAATTTTTGATATATTCCTTCGCTTTATCAGATACATTAGCAGTTGTTTTGCTACAAAGAAATTCAGATGGGTTGGAACAACCTATTTCCTTTTTCAGCGGAGCACTGAGAGATGCAGAAATGAGATACAATATCATGGAAAAGAAGGCTTATTCTAAGGTGAAAGGCCTTAAGGATTTCAGAATCTATATTCTGCACTCGAAAATTATTTCATATGTCTCTTTGGATTCAGTAAAGGAGATATTGATCCAGCCCGATATAGATGGAAAAAGAAGCAAGTGGATCCAAGATTCTTGAGTTTGACCTGAAAATCAAACCCACTAGGTTGGTGAAAGGCCAAGGTTTGGCTAGGTTACTAGCTGAATCAAATTGTGAGGCATTGGGGGTTAATTTCATGAATACAGACTCGAAATATCAGTGAGTTGAGATAACTGGTGAAGACTCTCATGTCAGCCCCAACTTAGTAGGATGCCCTTGGTATAAAGACATCATATACTTTCTGCAAAAGTTGAGGCCCTCTGATGGTTTGGGTAAAAACAAGGTGAGATCTTTGAAGCTCAAAGCAATTAATTGTTGTATCATCGATCAAATTTTGTACTGGAAGGATCCTCTAGGAGTCTTGTTGAGGTGTTTAGACCCACAAGAGGCCCAAAGAGTTATGTCTGATTTTCATGATAGCTCATGTGGGGGGCATCATTTTTGGAGGACCATAGCGTATAAGATCCTCATCATTGGGTATTTCTGGCCCAACCTTTTTACTGATGTTTTTGCAAAGGCTAGAGCCTATACCAAGTGTTAAAAGTTTGTTGGAAAGCAACAGCTCAAATCTTTGCCTTTGAAACCTGTAGCGGTTTCTGGACCTTTTCAGCAGTGGGGTCTTGACTTCATTGGAGAAATCCACCCAGCCTCAAGTGGCCAACACAGGTGGATTTTGACTTCCAATGATTATTTACCAAATGGATAGAAGACATCCCTATAAGGAGTGCCTCCCACAAGGTCATCATAAATTTCCTTGAAGACAGCATATCCAGATTTGACTATCCGAGTAGGATTGTCATAGACAATGCTGCCTCTTTTAGAGCTGAGCCATTAATTAATTTTTGTGAGTAGTATGGGATCACACTAGTTCATTCTACTCCCTACTACCCTCAGGGAAATGGTTTAGCAGAGTCATGTAACAAGAGTGTTAAGAACCAAATATCAATATATCTTAGAAAAACCTCAGAAAAAGTACTCAATGCCTTGAAAAAGAGATAATTTCAGATAATAAGCCTCTTCAAGGGGGAAACCTCCTTTTACCCCAATTAAATGTTCAAGTACAATATGATTCAGAATGAAAATGTCTCCTTGGTATATATAGGAGACTAGGAGGTATAATTACAACTAATAGCCTAAAGCCGACATAAATAAAATAACATTACTAATATAATATGCCTCAATTAAGGGGTAATGAGACAATATTAGCGATTAACATGCCCCTCCCCTTGATACAAGTGTTGTCTGCAACGCTTGAGTAACTCTGGATGATTCTGTATAAAACACTCATCTTCCCAAGTGGAATCTTCAGCCGGTAGTTTCCTCCATTTAATGAGATACTCTGAAATGGATCTATTCCTCAGTTGGCTAATTCTTGTGTTAGTGATGGCTTCAGGCTCCAATATGATTTTTCATTCCTCATCAAGTTCTAGAAATATAGTTTGAACTGGGATCTTGTTGCCTATAACCTTCTTTAAGCATGAAACATGGAAAACTGGGTGTACTTGTGAAGATGCAGGCAACTCCAATTTGTATGTCATAGTACCAATTTTTTGCAACACCTTATAAGGGCCATAGTACTTTGGTCATAATTTATTATCCTTCTTGGCTTGCTTGAGGTACATCTATTTGTATGGTTGTAGTCTTAAAAACACTCAATCCCCTACTTCAAAACTTCTTTCACTACGATGTTGATCTGCTTGTTGTTTCATGTGATTTTGTGCCATGGTCAAGTTTTCCTTTAAGATTTGGAGAACTTTTTGTTGATTCTCGATGTGATCTTCCACTGCTTGAACCTTAGATTTTTCTTTTAGAGAAGAAGTGATGGAAGGAGGGTGGTATCCATAAAGTTCCATAAATGGTGTCATTTTTGTTGCAGT
>ML790979.1:162331-206545 GCA_009831015.1 Picea engelmannii
TAGGATTTTATGGAGGCTTATTTGGTGTAGAAGTTCCCTTTTTGGGTGGCATGTTGGCCAAGTATCACTTTTGAACCTTGATTTTGAGGTGGTTCTGCTAGACAATATTTATTTTGTTGTATCTCCCAAGTTTCGGCCCTTCTAGGTATGAAGCTTTCTTTTATTTAGTTCTCTAATATTTCTTCTCTGCAATTCCATAGGTCTTATCAAAATTGGATGTGCCAAGTGGAATTTACGGTAACTTCCCCACAACTTGCTGATTTTTGGACTTTTCAAGAGAGCTCACTTGTATAGCGTGCCCCACAAAAAATAATTGATATAAAATTATGAAAACACACCATAAATACTAGAGACTATCCATGATCCAATGAAACCAGTCCCACTCAATTTGGATATGCTAGGAAGAAGTTATGATTGTTTTACCTGGAACACCTTCTTGAGACTAGTCAATAGGACTAGTCAGATACCCTATCTTACACAAGGTGTATCTACAAATTTAATATGACCCAGAAGTTGAAATTTTTTCCATAGATACCTTACTAATGTCTATAAATATCCTCCATATTTCAAGGTCTGAAACATTATAGAAAGGTTTTTATAGTGAAAATTCCACAATGACTCAGTTCAGGATTATTCCAGAACCCTATCTTGTACGGGTTGTATCTCTGAAAGTGTAAGGCCTCAGGAGAATAAGTTTGAACCCAACGTACCTTGATCCGTCTACTAAATATCCTCCAAGACGTTCCTTCTGAAACATTGTAGAAAAAAAGTTATAGCAAAAATTACAGGGTGTCTCAGATGTAGCAGTGAAACCCCAAGACCTTGAGCTCTAATACCATATGTTAAGAACCAAATATCAATATAACTTAGAAAAACCTCAAAAAAATTAATCAACACCTTGAAAAAGAGATAATTTCAGATAATAATCTCTTCGAGGGGGCAACCTCCTTTTACCCCAGTTAAATGTTCAAGTACAAGATGATTGAAAATGAAAATGTCTCCTTGGTTTATATAGGAGACTAGGAGGTATAATTACAACTAATGGCCTAAAGCCAGCATAAATAAAATAACATTACTAATATAATATTCCCCAATTAAGGGGTAATGAGCCAATATTATGGCTTAACAAAGAGCCTCATAAAGATCATCAAAAGATTGTTAGAAGACAACAAGGAAGCCTGGAATTCGAAGTTGAAGTTTGCATTGTGGGCTAACAGAGTGACCACAAAAAGATCCCTGGGCATTTATCCATTCTAGATAGTGTATGGCATTGAGGCAATATTTCCTGCTCATCTTGCCTTGCCTGTGGCGAAGTTCCTCCAGGACTACTGAGGGGAACCTAATTGCATGGTCAGGAGGATACTGCAGCTGGTAGAAGTGCAATAGACCAGGGAGTAGTTGTTGGATAAAGCATGAGACCATCAACAGAAAAAAAAAATGAATTTTCGACAAGGGCACAAGCAAGGAAAATTTCCAGTTGCGGGATCTGGTGCTCAAATGGGATGAACCCAAGCAAGAAAAGGGAAAACATGGTAAATTCAAAGCCCTTTGGATCGGTGCCTTCAATATTTCTGAGGCATTTCCAAATAATACTTACAGGCTGCAGAGTTTGAAGGGTAATGAAGTTTTGGGTGGCCCTGTAAATGGGCACTTCCTGAATTTTTTTTTTGTTTGAAGCCGTAGTCCACATCCCACCATTGCAAATATCGTTCCTGCTTTATGTTTATTTTGTTTTTGGTAGCCCGCGGGGAGCATGTCATCCCCTATGGAGCCAAATGTTATCACATAAGGTTGTCAGAGTCTTGTGAGTTTGTGGTTCCTACCTAAGTCTATAATTTTTCCCGTCACTCCTACTTTTGCAGACCCAAGCTTAAGTTTTTCCTTTTGGCTTGTAGTTTTTCTTCTATTTTCCTTCATCCATTTGATCGACATGTTTTCCTTGTTGGCTTGCCTAAGAAGTATCAGCCCTAAGACTTTATGTTCTCTTCAAGGTCGATCACTTCTCTCCATATCTTTGTCACTAACCCTTTTTCCTTCTCAAGCCCTCAACCAGTCATCCAAGCATTCATTTACAGAGACCGCAACCACAAGCACAAGCACAACACTTAGAGTGGTCTGATATGGGCTCAAATCAAGCAAGCGAGCATGTCTAGTTTGGTGGGGAAATTCAAAATTTAGAGATCAATGATGAGTAATAATCGTGGGAATTAGGAGTTTGAAACATTGTTGAAATTACTTATAAAGATCTGAAACCCCGAAATCTAAAATTAGCAGGAGTTGTCCAATCTAGCAGGGCACACAGCACCAGATCCGAAAAGTGAAAGAAATCATTTCGGGAAGAATGAAGTGAGAAATGTCGATATCCCTAGATCCTAACATGTTGATATCCCGAGTCCCAAAATGTCGATGGTCCGAGATCCCGAAATGTTGATATTTACCTGGGTCATCCGATCCAAAGGGACGTGTGTCATTCGATCTAGGGGATCGTGATTTTGCGACTCGGAGGTTTTAGTATGAATCTTGATGTGACTTCACGAAGCATGAAATCGTGATGCGCCCAGGAGTTGGGCCCATGGTCATAGCCCGAGGTCATATGGAAGCGGGTCTAGAAGGAAATATTGGCACCCATAGAGTAGAGCCGACCAAGGTGGAGTTCTGAGGAAGAAATCATAGCCATACGATGCAAAGCAGATCCAGCTGTCCATCTGTGTTAGTCATTTTGCAGGATCGAGCATCGGGTTATTTGAAATCAAGGGGAGTGAAAACTCCCGAAAAGAGAAATCCCAAATTTTAGTATGGGATAAGCATGAGGTTATGGCACGAGATCGCGTGGGGCAATGAAAAAGATCTATGCAAAATACCAAAGCGCCCTAATCGATCATAGAGAAGGACCTACGTGGCCTTGAGGTGCCAAAATTGATTCAAAGGAGTTGTGAGCTAGCCTGGAACATTCATGGGTATCAAGCTTCTTCCCAATCCTGATGAAAGTAGTTAATGAAATAGCGAAGGTGGTTGAAACCTCATTTCACCACATAAATGGAAATCATCAAAAAATTGGTCGTGGAGGCAGACTGTCAACCAGTAGCTCCCCTGTCAATGAATTTTCCTACAAGGCCCATACCAATCAGATCTCGCATCGGACAGAAGAATGTATGCATAGTCTGATAGAGAAGATGCAGAGGACAGGCCTTGGATGTAGTGGCCAGATCACACTCCTGGTGGTGACGAGTTGTTCTAAGTATAAATACTCAGTTTTGGTATTTTGTTATGGTCGTCAACTGGTTGAGTAGAGCTCCGTATTTTGTAATGTTATGATGCAAGAATTGTTCTCTAGTTATGTATAAGATTTGATACTTTCAGATCAAAAGAAGTCATCATTTTTTCATCTCTTTGTTAAAACTGTGCTAAAACACTCGGGCATGCAGGATTCAATCGAGGGTTGTTATGTTGTTGTAATGTAGGTTTGATTGCAGTGGTATCGCGACCAATTTTAGTCAGCTTCCTTGTGATATTTTTCTCTCTTACACTGAATGACTCGGGCATGGAGGATCCATTTGAGTTGTTGTAGCTGCATAGTGATGTAGGTTTGATCCATTTTTTGTTATGACTGTGTTGTTTGGACATGTTTCAGTGTATGAAACTTGAGCTTAAGAGTGATATTGAGCCTGAGTTTTTCTTCTCCAAACTGCTTGAAGGCCTGATGCCCATAGCAGTCTTGTCCATTTTTCTTACTAAGTCTTCCCTCTTCTCGCATTTAAACTCAATTCACCGACTGAAGTTAGTTGTGGACCTCACTTCCCTGTACATTTCTTGTCCAGATATGTGTTGAACATCATTCATATATTGAGTTTTGTCCATTGACCTTCACTCATATAAATCAAACATCCACCAAAAACTGATGGGTATTGGGCTTACCTCTGTCGCAATCTAGAGGTGACTTCTAGTGCTAACAAGCCCCAATCCCAGTCTACATGACAAACGCATTGAAATTTTCATCAATATGTAACAGACTTTTTTTTTATATATATTTCAAAATTTCCAGTAGTGTGTATCAAACTTTTATTTTTTGACATATTTCAAATAAAATTGTTTTCTTATCTCCTTTTAAATTTATGTCCTCATACATTTTTATCTTTCACTGGTCTATATGACAAATGCATTTAAATTTCCAATTTTTTTCTTCCACTATGAACAAATTGTATTTTGTTATATAGTTTCAAAAACTAAATGGTGCTCTACATGCCAAGCATCATTTACTGCATGGATACCACCTGTGCTTCATGCTTCTCTACGGGGTCGTGCCTTAGCGCTAATGAAATTTTATGCCCTATGTTTCATGATATACATGTTGCACACAACATTTTCGTGATATACATTTTTCACTGAACACTTATGTCATTTACAATTCGATCCCAATTTCTACAATTTATCTTGCTCTGCAGGGTCTCACCTTAGCGGTAACGAAATTTTATGCCCCATGTTCCATGATATACATGTTGCACACAACATTTCCATGATATACATTTTTCACCGAACACTTCCTTCATTTACAATTCGACCCCATTTTCCACAATTTACCTTATAACCTCCTTGGCAAGGACTACGCTGCCACATAGCCTTGTTAAACTAGCATTCAAATACCTTTACTAAAGGATTGAATCACACCATATCTCAAAATTTATGCCATATAATATGATTATTAAAAACCATATCGTATCATTCCAAAATTTATGCCACTTTAAAATATTTGAATCACCCATATATGGAGACTTTAAAACATTAAAGTGGATTTAATAGGTGTGGTGATTTGAAAATGGGTCGAAGACTTTGTAAAATGGTTATTTTAACCATATTTAATATCCGTTACCATATAATATGGATATTTCAACCATATATGCAACAGTTTTCAAAAACGTTTATGCCAAGTGGATGGAAAACCATAAAATATGGTTGTTAAACCATATTACAAGAAACTAAGATATGCGTTGTAAAGGCCATGAATGTCATATGCACTCCAAGTGGGTTTAAAGTTAGGATATGGTTTATTTAAAACCATATTTAAAGATTTAACCAAAGATTGTATGCACAATATTTGCAATTTGATGCCAAGAATTGGGGTCTGTTGGGATTCGATCCCTGAACCAACTCTTTTATAAGCAAAAGGTTTACCACTGTACTATAGGTTGATTTTATGTAGTATAAAGAAGAGCAATGTTATTTATGCAGAGAAAACCAACAAATTAGGAGAACTTTGGAGGCCATTTTTGGAGGCTATACTCAACCTTTTTCAGTGTCGTCGGTTGCATTGGAATTCTGAGATCTAGAAGAACACGGTGAGATCATTATGAATTCCATTTGATGTACTTTTCATGTACTTTGTAATAATTGAAGAATTAATAAAGAAGCTTCCACCAATGATACAAAGGCTCAGAGACATAGGCAATTATGTGTTGAACTCCTTTATCAACTTATCTTGTTATGGTTTTTTGTTGTTTATGCTTTATTTCAGATCTGTATATGTGCATATGGATGTTATGATTCTTCTATATTTCTTCTTATTTAATTAAGATTACTAATTGTTTAATCAAAACATGCTTAATAACTCAACCATAGTCATGTAAAAGATCTTTTCAGATCAGACTAGTGGGTTTCCCTTGTGTTCGATGGCAAGAAATATATTCACACATTGGGATTAGTGAAGTGTCTTGGATTCCATTAGTCTTATTGGTGGTTTCCTCTCATTTGTCAGCAGTCTTCCTCATTGGTTTCTATTCAAAGGGTATCTTTCATGCACTACTTGCATCGGGTGCATGCGGGAGATGCACAAGGTCATTGGTTCGTGAACATCCTCTTCGTCCAAAATCCTCCAAATCATCAAGATATTTCTTTATACCTCATGCTGACTGATGAGAGATGCCTTAATTATCTCCTTTCAGTGGGTCTCCTTCCATCGACTTCAACTCATCTATTCTGGAAACAAATCCTAGAGTCCTATGAGTACCTAGAGGCTTGTAGTCATTAGTGGTAGTTTCTCCTGCCATCAACAGTTGGGAATACATCAATGTCTTTTGATCGATGGGTTCTTCAAGTGTTTGACTTCAACACCTTTATTCACACTTGTAAGAATGTACTTGGTGCCTTGATACCTACTTTTATTATCGATAGTTTGTCTCATGTTTGTTAACAGTATACATTAATGATCGGTAATCAAATGAAGTCTCATTGTGTTCGACTTCAAACCCTCTATTCACATGATGTAGACTTGCACATTTGGAGGATAGTGTAGAAAACATTCAATTTACAGTAGCATATTTCCTAAGTTGTTTCTATCGTTCATTGGACCAATACTTATATGACTTCAGTGATCATGGGAGATCAGATTGTACTCCATTGTATACAGATATATTCATATTGATTTTGATATTGGTTTTCACTAGTCCTTGTTCATGAATATGACTGCCTATGCCATGTGTCTACTTTGTATTTCCTATTCATGGCCATGAGAATCTATTTGGTATATTTTCACATGGATACATAATGCAATTCAAATTGGAAGCCATGTGCACAAAGTCATTATGGATTGTAATATTCTCATGAGCAACTAAAACTTCCAGCTGAGTCTCCATTACTCCACTTCTGGGAATTATAATTTATTTTGGCCATCATAGATACTCCTTTGACCTCAAAAATTACAGGGCATCTGCTATAGGAAATTTTTCCTCACCCCATGAAACTTGTTGGGATGGCCTTTCCATTTCCCTATGTAGACTTGAAGTCCCCTTTTTGTACCTTACAGAGACAAAAAATCATATTTTTTCACATATATGCTCCCTACCAGTTAGACAACATGCATATACATAGGTTGATCCACTACAATCCATGTACATTGGGTTTGGTGCTCAAAATTAAAAATTGTGTCAATTTTCCATGTCACATCACAAGATCCATGATCCTTGACCTTCCATATACTGGAAATGTTTTTACTCGGCCCTTCAGTTCCATTTGAAGCGTATAAATTGGGCCATATCCAAGCCATGGAAAGGGAAGAGAATTCAACTTTTGAGAGAAAATATACTCTGGAGAAATTCACTTCACATTGATTATGCATCCATTTGACCTTGAAAGTATGAACACATTGTTCAACCCCCAAGCTCTTCCTTCTTTGATGGAGAACTTCATTGTCTCCTTTATATGATCTTGCCTTTGGTGGAGAATTGAAGTGGTGGAGGCCTAGTTGGAGGGACTTAGTTTCTCAGTTCCGATGTGTGCCTTTACAAAAGTTTGTCACTTATACACTTTTGTTGATCATTTTTAATAGAAATAGTATTTTCTCGTCCAATTGATATCTTGCAAATATTTGAATTATTATTCCATGGAAATATTTTTCATGAATGTTAATGGATTATGTTATTTTATATGCTAACATTATATATTATCACCATATTCTTGTGTGTCTTGGTTGTTTAGGACAAGTTGCATGTATAAAACTTTGAGTTGCGTTCTCAATGGTGGTCTTCATCGAATGTTCGAACGAGGTAGGTTCTTGATCTTGTCCTGTTAGCATTTCATTTATATAGCATACTTGGGATTATAGTTGATTTCTACGTGTCATTTTGTTTGTTTTGGTTTACCCCATGACACGCAAAAATCAACTCTAATCCCAAGTACTCTATATAAATGAAATGCTAATAGGACAAGATCAAGAGCCTACCTCGTTCAAACATTCGATGAAGACCATCATTGAGCACGCAACTCGAAGATTTATACCTTCAACTTGTCCTCAACAACCAAGATACACAATCATATGGTGATAACATATAATGTTAGCATATAAAATATCATAATTCATTAACATTCATGACAAATACACCCATGGAATAGTAATTCAAATATTTTCAAGATATCAATTAGATGATACAAGAGTATTTCTATTAAGAATGATCAACAAAAGTGTATAAGTGACAAGCTTCTGTAACGACACACATCAGAACCAAAAAACTAAGTCCCACCAATTGGGCCTCCACCGCTTCAATCCTCCACCAAAGGCAAGCTCATATAAAGGAGACAATGAAGTATCCATCAAAGAAGGAAGACTTGGGGGTTGAACAATGTATTAAGACTTTCAAGGATAAAGGGATGCAAAATCAATGTGAAGTGAAATTTCTCCAGAGAATCTTTGCTCTCAAAAGTTGAATTCTCTTCCCTTTCCACAACTTGGATATGGCCCAATTCATATCCTTCAAATGGAACTAAAGGGCTGAGTCGGAACGTTTCCAGTATATGGAAGGTCAAGGATCATAGATCCCATGACGTGACATCGAAACCTGACACAATTTTTAATTTTGAGCACCAAACCTGTTGTACGTACGCTGTAGTGGAGCAACCTGTGTATACGCATGTTGTCTAACCGGTAGGGTGCATATATGTGAAAAAATATGATTTTTTTTCTCTGGAAGGTACACAAAGGGGACTTCAATTCTGTATAGGGAAATGGAAAGGCCATCCTAGCAAATTGCATGGGGTGAGGAATTTTTTTCTATAACAAGTGGTAAGTATAGTCAGGAATGGTATGATGGCTCTTTAAGGGAGTTCCTAGTAGCAAACCCATCCCCAAGGAAAACCACTTCCTAGGGAAGAATGTCAACCACCAAGGTGAAGTAGGGAAAAAAACATAATGTCCAAGCATATATCTTGAGATCTAGAGCAATCTAAGATAAAACATACTCAACTAGCTTAAATATTGAAATTATGCTCACCATAATATTGACTTGTACCTCATGGAGCAAGGCCCACTCCCTTCCAAAATCTAGATGATGTGGTGGATTCTATCTGGAAATTTATGACCATTTGTTGTGGTGAGAGGGGTGTCCATCTGTGAAAAAGGTTATTGTAGGTCATGTAGTCTCCCGACACTCTGTATATTCAACTTGAGGGCCTAGAGACATAATCTCCTTACTTATCCACAAAATGGGGATAACATCTGGCTCCTACTTGGGGACATGTGCTCACCGTATAGTGCATGAGAACTGCAACATCTCCTGGTGGACCTGTTCCTGCAAGGAAACATCAAACTGTCAAGTGTAGGATGGCCTACTCATCCTTGTTCTCATATGATCATAATCAAAACCAACTAAGCTAGAAAAACAAAATTTTGACATTTTTTCGAAAAAATTCCAAGGTAGGCATGAAATCAATAATGCAAGTAGAGAAAAATGAAAATAAAATGCATCTAAACCAGTATGAGCAATCAAGATGCAAATGCAAACAATCAAAATGACTTACCTAATTACCTAGGGCACGAGCCCTGAAGAAGTCATGTGACCTGGATGTGAGGTTGGACAAGAGACCCATCTACTAGTAGTGGCATCATTCTCCCATCTAATGATGTTAGATAATACCTTTCTTTGTCATACTTCTTCCTGATGATGTAAGGTCCAAGCCATGAATTGTTATCTTTCTGGTCATATATGGGCTTGCCCTTTCTTTTGTTCCACGTGAGCACAATATTTCCTTCATTGAAATCGATGTAAGATGTATTCTCATTGTATGGAAGCTCTATGTGGATTGTCTCTTTGACAATTTGTCCATGTTTCGCATCTTATTTCTTCAAAATTTGGATAGACCCTAGTTCCTTCCCATGGTATTTTTCAAGTTTCTCTTTGTATTGATTTTTCCATGGAAGAAGCATGTCTATGGAGTCCTCCAACATAAAGGGTAGCTCAGATGGATCATTCTCAATGGTCTGTGGGAGCACATCATAATCACATTCACTAGCATAATAAGGACCATCAAGATCCACCACGTGTCTATCAACTTTCTCTTGATTGTATAGTACCTGAAAAGTACCATGTCCCATAAGAATGTGTGCATGGGTGAGATCCATGCTAAGGAAACCCCAAAGAGTAGTAGACCAGATCCTAGATAAGAGCATCCCCTAAGAATATGGAACATCAATCACTGCTATGTCCATGAGAATGTTGATATGTGGAAAATAAATTAAGAAAACCTCAATGTCCTCACATACCCTGAGAACTTTGAATTTTTTGGAATTAATTCCACACACATTCCCATAAGGTCAGGTTGTCTTCAAACCAAGATTTTTCTTTACCTTCAATGATATGACATTTGTCGAGGCCCCTGAATCAAGCATGCAGTTGTTCAAGAAGATTCAATTCATGCCTAATGAGAGATATAAGGGAGGGCTCTTGTCCCTTGGTTGATAAAGACACATAGTTTTCAATATGATGGGAGGATATTCCTTCTCGAATGGCACCTATAATATCCTCAAAATTTCCCTTTTTACGGAAGGGATATTACACATCTTTGTCACTGGAACCATCATATTCATTTTTCCAAACATGCTTGCAACATCTATATTCAACTAAATGCCATCTATAGGAGTTGTCTTAGGAAGAAACTCACATATCAGTGGTGGAGGTGGTGGATCCACCTTTTCTACTGATGGAAGAGGAGTATTAGGCTATGATGGAGGGGTTGAAGAATTTTTTCTTCTGTAGGTTAGAATTTCCCTCCTCCTCAATTCCTTCTTCTGATCATCTATCAATTTACTTAAGTCTCAGAGTCTTCCCTCTCTTTCTCTGATTCTTCTCGCTTCATTAATTTGTTCTTGGGTAAGTTTTTCATCATTGAAATTGAAAATCATGAAGTTTATATCATTAGGATAATCTTCGTTTTTTCAAGGGAACTCATCTTCCTTGTGGGGTTATTGGCATGGGAGACACCAAGATTCTATATCAACTTTCCCAACAGTTTTCAAAGTATCTAGGGCCTTTGCCTCTTGTTGACGTCTTGGTCTCCAACCAGTAGCGTCCCTCTATTGTCTAGAAAACTAACGTCTGGAAGGAGATTGATTTATTTCCACCATATTCATATAGTTCATAAGATAATTTTCCACTTGAACAAAATGAGTATTCATTTGGTCTATATTTTGAATAAGGAGAGAAATCGGATCAAGAACACTTTTGTTGGAAACCTTTGTCCTTGATTTTGTCTTGTTATGAGGGTACTGAAAAGGTTTTATTTTTGAATCAAGGAGATTCTCTTCAATTTCGATACTAAACTTTTTGTCCTCTACCAATGATGTGGGGTTTTTATATTTAAGAATGTATCAAAACTTCCCTCAAAAGAATTCATGTAAAGGAGACAAACTGATTATGTTGTAGGATGGTAATCTATTGGAATTTGATTGTACAACCTGTCAAATTTGGAAATGAATTCCCTTACCATTTCATTCTACTTTTTATTTATTTGATTGAACTTAGTCCCAAGTGTCCCACCATCTTCTTTTCTTGACCATTTTCTCTTGAATAAGTTGGAAAAAGCATCATAGGATGTGATATGATTTTCAGGGAGTCCTTTGAACCAATCAAGAGATTCTTCAGTCAACAATGAAGAAAATAGTCTCATGGCCACATCTTCATGATCAATACCTGCATTTTCCATGTCCCAACCCATGACATAAATGTGGTCTTTAGGAGTTATTAAATTGTTTCCTAGGAACTTTGGCAATCACTTGTTGACTTCTATTGGCATTGTTTTAGGGTAACCTTGGATATTGGCCATGTTAAGGGGTTTGTAGAGGTCCCTTTCCCAAGGGCGAGCCATTGGAACAAGAGGAAGGGTATTATGGAAAAGGGTTTTAGAAACGAGAGACTTGAGAGGAGGCCTCATTTGGTAAACCTTAGAAGGCTTGAACCTCCCAGGGGGCAAAGGTTTGGGGAAAGAAGGATTCTGGGAAGGTGGAGTCACCAAATGAGTTTCAAAATGAACTCATCAAAAAAGGTGGAAAGGGAATGTCCCTCGGGTGGAGTTGCCCGGTAAGCTAAGGGAAAGGCTTTGGGATAGCTTACCAAAGTGTCATTAGGGTACGAAGAAGATTCAAAATATTCCCTGGAAATGGTGCCAAAATGTTATAGCGCAAGTTGTAGGTTGGGAAAAGCTTGACCCCACCATAAATCAAGTGCTACAACTTGGAAATCCTACACCCAATGTGAACTCGATGTAGGTCTCAAACTTCAAGGGTGACTAGGTCACTCTAGGGAAGTGATCCTGGTGACCCTGGGTGGATTGAGATGGATATGGGGAGAAATGGAAGTGAATCCCCTAGAGGTGAAGTCTAAGTGGAGTGAAAAGTGGGAAGAGATTCCTTGTAAGTCAAGTGATTGTTTCCCCAAATGTATAGTACTTCTCCGAATGATTGTACCTGCCTGAGACACAAGAAAATCAAACTTGGAATGATATATGTTACTATGGATCAGAAAGTTAATCTTATTGTCCCTAATTTGTAGTAGTAGATGATAGTTTATATCAGCAAGTAAGACGTTCAAATCAGCATGTAAAATGTGATATCAATCAACAATATTATCAATGAGTATGACAATCAATTATGACTGAAAAATGGAACTTTAAGGATGAATAAAGCAAGTTGTTATAACATGTGTTTTCTGCAGAAACTTTCAGCCTTATGGATGTATAATTCATTCTCTTTTATCATAAAATTACACCATCAAAATATTCCAACAACTATCCCAAAAGATGTGCCCTAATTAGTAGAGTAAATGAGAAAAATTTAGGAGCTAGTCTAGGGTTAGTTTAGGAGTTACGGTTAGTAGTTTATCTAGGTTAGATAATCCCTAATGGATGTAGGTTAGGATTTGTAAAAGAAATTAAAGTAGTGGGATATAGGGGACTCCCTATTAGGGGAAGAGTCCTCTCAATGAGGAAAACCGGCTTCAAGCAAGAGACCTTTCAAAAGATAAAAATTCATGTTTCCCAAGGCAATGATTTTATATCTCCAATGAAAAAGTATATGACTAGTGCCTTTACTATTGGGTTAATGGAGTCAAATAAAAAAAGAGCTAGAGAATCTACCTCCTTGGGGGTGTAAGCCCTTTTACTTCACAAGGCAAGTTTCTCTAGCTAGGGTTTAAGCTAAGAGGGTGTATACCCTTATACTTCTCTTAGAAAACCCTTGTTTAATAACATGAAGCATAAAATGATGAATACTATGGTGGGGGTGTATTCCCTTATAATTATCACCTAAATCCTAGCACAACAATACTTGACTTGAGAATAATGATATCATAAGTGTAAAAGACCATACCAAAATCAATAAATATACCAAGATAATCCACCATAAAAGATGGAAAGCATTCATCCAATGCTAGCGCCTCACTCCTCCATCAACCATTAATCAAGATAGAGATAAACAAGTGCAAAAGAGACAAATAGAGCCAAATACAGAGAAAATTTCAAACCAATACTTCTCGCAATGAGGGAGAGTTATGTTAAAATGAGATCTTATGATCTCTTATTTATACAAAATGTCACCAAGGTGACTTGTGCATAGATTAAGGGGTAAACCAAAAGACTAGGGGTCAACAACCCTAATATTTCCCCATTTAAAAAAGTAATATTAAACAATTCAATTAAATTTTCAATTTTGCACAAATAAACCCTAATTTTACATGGATGTCTCCCCTTTAGGGGACGTTTTTCCACTTTGAAGAAGTCAGTGTTGAAGAATCATGGGTAGGCCTCCAAATGACACATGAAAAGCATCTATACAATCTCTTCATGGTGAATACCCTCTTCTCCTCAAAACATCCATGTGTGAATGAGTGTTACCTCACCACCAAGCCCTAAACCCCCTAGGTGATGCCCCTAGGTGACGTCATGCCTCTAGAAGTGACATTTTTCCTCTCCTAGGAAAAAATATTTGCATGTGGGGGATAGGCTATGTTGTCCAAGTCATCATCAAGGCCTTCCAAGTTTTATCTTTCTCATCCGACATGCAAGCCCTTTCCATCCAACTTGTGGGCTTGCATCCCCATGGAAGCCCAAGCTAGGCTTGGTCTCCCAAAACTGTCCACCAAGTAGGTCCTGCAAACACAAATAAGCATGCCCTAAAAGGATATCAAGTCATAAAATCATGATAAGTGAATCCAATAAATCAATAATCCATATAATCATGTGCATCAAATATCACTATATCAAACAATTAATTGCTCAAAGACACTATGCGACTTGTCAAGCTTCAATATTGGAGGGTTGATGAGATGTCTTATTGGGTATATTTTTCCCTAGGTCAAGGAGTGTTTCCAAGAGATCCCTCTCTAACCCATGTAAAATGGATAAAGTGGTTTGGGTCAATACTCAATGGGCATAGGGCTCATGACATACAAGGGGTCGTAGTGTCTCATTCATGGGTGCCTTTGTAGAGGGTGTGGTACCTTCGTCCGCAATGCACTTTTTCGAAGTCCATCAATTGCCTTTTATCTTTCTTTCTTTGTATTTTATTTCAATATAGCATAAGGAGAGGTTGAAGGTCACTTCACTAGCATGGTGACCAGATGATGACAATGTCACCCACAAACACCTAGTGGAAATCAGAAGGTTAGCTCGTGATGAGACCCCCTTTCTCTCAGCCATGCAACTGAGAGCCATTACCCTGGTTTGGTGACCAGATGATGGAAATTTCATACCATTAGATATTCATGAATGTGATAGATCGGCTCGCGATGAGACCTCCTATCCTTCAACTAAGCTTTTAAGAATTATTTATTATATTTTGGGTCCCCTTTACTCAAAGATAAGCCTTTCGTTGACTTCTTGGGTGATCCCTGGGAGAAGCATCCAAAAGGTTTATACAAGGATTTTATATTTTACCAAACATCAACCCCTCTGGGCCTTCAACCCCTTCTTCCCATAGAATGAGGGACAACCCCTTCTTGGGTCAATACACCCTAAAATCCCAAGAGATAAGGAAATGGAGGGGAATAATGATGGAAAGTGGTAAGTATGGTCGGGAACGGTATAATGGCTCTCTAAGGGAGTTCCTAGTAGAAAACTCATCCCCAAGGAAAACCACTTACTAGAGCTGAATTTCAAGCACCAAGGTGAAGCAGGGAAAAAAACATAATTCCCAAGCATATATCATGAAATCTAGAGCAAAATAAGACACAACATACTCAACTGGATTAAATATTGAAATGATGCTCACCATAATATTGACTTGTACCTCATGGAGAAAGGCCCACTACCTTTTGGAAGCCAACTGATGTGGTGGATGCCATCTATAAATATGTGACCATCTATGGTGGTGAGAGGGGTTTCCATCTCTGCAAAAGAGTACTTCTAGTCATGTAGTCTCTTGGCACTCCATATATGCAATATGAGGGCCTCGAGGCATAATCTCCTTCTTTGTCCACAAAATGGGGATAACAATACTCATGACCTCGCCATTCATGCACATGAAATTGTCCATCCAATCGATCTAGAGAGGCATACTAACATGGACTCCTCTTCGTGCTTGTGGGCTCTGGAATCCCTCCAAATCCACTCTTGAACCAATTGTGCAAATCCTCTGCAACGATTTGTTTCCATTATTTCCACTCTTCAAGCAAATTACATATGTAGTTTCCATCCAAGACTCACCATATTTGGTTTGATTCCAACCATTCAATGCTTGAATCTTGGAAGGGACTGACGTTGATCCCATCATCGATCTAGGGTATTATGGGATGAAAGGAGTCTTGAATCTATTATAAATCTAGATAGCATATCCCCAGAAAGAAAAAACCATTCAAATATTTGGTCATGTAAGTTGTGATGTTGTGGCTGGAAAATTAATGCATTTACAATACATGTTTATTTTGTTATCATGTTGTCCATATCTACTAAAAATGGGAATATCACACAACACATGCCCTTCTCTTAACAAATATTTTAGTCTCCCACCATCTCCATGAATCTTATGGACTTCTTCAAGTCTTGTGCCACAAATGTAAAGTTTGTTATTAGAGAAACATAATCCCCATCTATAGGCTCACCTCTAGGTAGTTGAGTTATCATCATTTAAGTCTCAATTGATGAGCATCCAACCTAAGTGACAGCACAAACAACTTTCAAGTCAGTGTACACACGAATTGGATTCTTCAACACATCTTAAGTGTGTTGGGTTTAGGGATTGACACCTTTTTTCCACCCTTTTATTGATATTTCATCCTCTTTTCTTATATCATCCATGTTGCTTTCATAGCCATTACTGTCCAATATCTTGTATTTTGTCCAAATATGATAAATTCCATATGATGCCTCAACTCATTAAGTTTTGCTTGCATTTGGGAAGGATAATGGTTGCTTTGGGTATTTACTAACAAAGTGATAAGAACCCTCTATAGAATAATTGGTTGTTATAGGTGTTGTTACTCTGAAGTGTTGTTACTTCAAGGTGTTGTTACTCCTAGGTGTGGTTACTCTTCTAGTGCTATTACTCCTACAATGATGTTTCTCCTAAGAATGTTGTTACTTTCAACTACCATTACTTCCATCATATTGACGATGTTATTTGAGGATCATTCATGTTGATGTTGATAAGGTCACTAATATGTGTACCCTCGTGGTAATGAATTTTCATCTTGATGACATGGCTATTCTCCAAGTCAAGATTATTGTAATTGTCATAATCAATTTTTTCAGCCAAAAATATAGGACAATTCAGTGGGTGAGATATGTAATTAGTCTGCTCAGTTACAACTGGTTGTAAGAAATATTGAATATATTCCTAGTTAAGACTGTATTGAAAATATTGGGAATCCAAATACTCTCAAGGTTGTTCATAATGGTTAGTTTTCCGTGATTAGTTTAGAGGGATATTTAAAAAGAATAACATTTTCCACTCTCAAACTAGTCTAGTTTTGGAGATCAATTAGTCTAGTCAATGAGAAACAACATTTGTACCTGTACTTCTTGAGTTGGATTAACAAAAGTTCAACAATCTTGTGATTCAATTTTTAGGTGAAATTAAGTTGTAGTTTTTGTGTCTTTTCCAGCCCATGCTAAGGAGGAAGGCCCCTCCTCTTTAGAAGAGTCGTTGTTCCTATATTACTAGGTATATTTGTATTAAGATTGATTGTTGTAGTGTGTTTCAAATATTTGTTGTTATTGTTGTTCATTATCAGATTATGAGGCCTTCTTGTGTGTGTGTGTGTGTGAGTGTGTCGAGCATTGTTACTCATGTTGCATTGTGAATATGGTTCAGTTCGAAAGATTATTGGTGTTACAAATATTTTGTGTCGGATTGATTGAGGATTGATTAAGTTATAAAATTAGCTAGAATCTCATTGTTGTATATGGTCTTCTTTTATGAATCACTAGCTTGTTTCTGATTCATTTTGTTCCAACAATGTGTGTTTATTTCCAGTTAAATAAATTGCTTCTTTTGCAGAGAGTGAACCCATTTCATTTTCAACAGAGTGTGATTTTCTTCATTCTTCAACAAGAGTGTGGGTTGTTTCCTTTCAATCAATGATTTCCTTTTTTTTCAGCAAGATTGGTTTATTACATTTAAGAAAGCATGATTTCTAATTGAACAAGTCAGAATTGATTTCATTTACAAGCAATGTGTTTCATTTCAATGCAAGTGTGATTTGTTTTTAGTTTTTTTCCGTAGAAAAAAAAAAGTAATTTGCATTATGATAATCAAAATTACATTTTGTAGATACACCTAATAGTGTATTCCTGATGTAGTATGCCTGCATACTTTAGATCATATAGTTTTGTCTTCTTCATCCCATAGGATTTTACAAAAATATTACAAAAAACTGTAATGCTTTAGAGCATGTAGTTCTGTCTTTTTCATAGTGTCCTTCAATGTTTTTGCAAACCAAAATCTAGAAACATTAAATGTTTGAGTCATTTACAAAAATGTTCTTTTTTGTTCTTGTATTTGTTCATTTAATAAATTTTTGATCTTCCATTGGCCCACCTCCATGTGTGTGCCCTCTTTCGATGCCCTATCTTCTTCTTCATTTCTTTCCCCGTAGACATGTTGACAGGAAAAAGAATCAAAAACTTTTTAAAATGTTTTTATGTCTTCCACTATATTGACAAGTCTAATATTGTTGCATCTTTGTGTTCCAATTATCTAGTTTATTTCATTTTTTGAGTCTCCAAAAAATATTATCTTTTTGAATCCTTTTTCTAGTGCAAAGGCCATGAGTAGTTTGAGGCTCATTAATTCAGCAAAATTGTTTGTTCTGATTCCCAGTCCAGACGTTAAGATGTAGTAGTGAGTGTCTAAGAAATATAGTAAACCTCCTCCTCCATAGTTGTATTGTTGGGAAGCTCCGTCAAAAAAAACCCAAGGTGTTGATTTTTCAATTATAACTTCTTCTATCATTCTGTTTTTTATTCTTCCTTTCGAAGGAAAGGAGGAGAAAATTGCCAGACTGTTTAGTGAGGTTTTTCCTAGAGTTATAGTCACCTCATTGAATATGGCTTCATTCCTTGCTAGCCATACTCCCCATGTGATCAGCAAAGGGATTAATCTATATCTTTTGTAAGAAGTGTTTTCCCACCAGTTCTTCCAGGCTTGTTCTAATGTGTGGCCTTCCCACCAGAAAGTTTTAACCAGAGTGACTGAAACTTTTGTCCAAACCATTTTTAGGTATGAGCAGTCTAGAAAAAGGTTTTGTGCAGTTTCTCCCTCATATTTGCAAAGTGAGCATCTACCTGGTCCAGCAAAATTTCTTTTCTGGAGTATGTCCCAGGTTGGGACTTTGTTAGATAGAACACTCCACCAGAAAAGTTGTGACTTAGCAGGGCCATTGATCTTCCAGATATTTTTCCACCACCAGACTGGTTCATCTTGAGAATGTTCTTGTATTAAGTATGAATATCCTTCCTTTGGGGTGTAGATGCCTGAATCATTTCTGTCCCACACCGATTCATCTTCTTGTTCTCTTATTCTGATTTGGGAAGTTTTTAGTGTTGTTAGATAACGCTCCAGCTCTGTTGAATCCTCAACATTTAAATCAAGTTCGGTGTCGTTTTTCCACCCTTGAGCCCAAAGGGTGGTGGAATACCATTCAATAAGAGAGTTTAAGGAAGCTAGTCCTTTTTGTTTTAAGGTAAATAAAATATGGTCCGAAAGTAAGTGTTTTCTTTCACTACCCATCTAGGAATCTGTCCCTAATCTTACCCAAAGTCCCTTTCCTACCTTTCAAGCAAGACCATCCACTATAATAGGGAAAGAATTTATAACTACCTTCCAAATCCTCAAAGCTCCTCTGAGAGGTTTATGAGCACGTATGATCCAAGATTCCATTGAGTCTGGTTCAATATACTTTTTTGTGACAACCTTTGTCTAGAGGTTGTTTGTAGAGAGTAGGCACCCTCCCACTTTAGTAGCTAAGGCTTTGGAGAAAACATGTATATTTTTTAAGCCCCAGCCTTCTAAGGCCTTTGGGACTGCAATCCTTCTCCATCTTACCCAAGGGGTCACATGTATATATTTCTTTCCACTCCATAGAAATTTGAAAGAGAGTTTTCTAGCTGCCTCCAAAGTTCCTTTTGGGATCCAAGACAGTGACATCCAAAACACTGGAATGGATTCCAAAATTGATTTTACTAGGACTAGTCTGCCAACTCTAGAAAGTCATTTATGACTTCATGAACTTAACCTTTTCTCCAATTTTTTGAGAAGCCATGTCCAATCCTCCTTCCTGCAATCATTTGGTTTCAAATTGAACCCCAAGTACTTCAAACCTTCATCAATAGTTTTCTCTTCGAAAGGGAAGAAAAGTCAAAAACGTCTTTTTTCCATTTCTGAGAGGTGAAAGGAGGTAAGGGTAGACTTTCCTTCATTTATAATCATTCTTGTGGCTTTGGAGAAAATCTTCATAGTATTATTTAGAGTCTCAGCCTCCCCTCTTGTTCCTCCAGTGAAAACGAGGATGCCGTCTACAAAGAAAAGGTCTGTAATATGTAAATTATCGGAGATATTGATACTTGGAAAGGACCCAGACCATTTTTTTGTTGCAATATACCTTCTTAGCCCTTCAGCAACGAGGAGGAAAAGTAGTGGAGAAAGTGGACATCCTTGTCTTAAGCCTCTTTCAAGACTAAAAAAAGTCGTAGATGAACCATTTATGAGCACTAAGAAGGACATCATTGTAATGCAACACATAATCCATCTGATAAAAGGAACTATGAAGCCTACATGTGTTAAAAGCAGTCAGATGTAGAGCTAACTGACCCTGTCATAGACTTTGGATAGATCAATTTTTAGCACCGCACTCTTTAGCTTCCTGGTTTTTATGCTGTGTAATACTTCTTGTGCCACTCATATTGCTTCATGAATCTGTGTGCCTTCCAGTAACCCAAAATGTTCATGTGATATTTTATCAGAAAGTACTCTCTTAAGTCTTCTTGCTAATACTTTGGATATGATCTTGTAGATATAGTTACACAGACATATTGGACTGAAATCATCCAAGGTGTTCAGATTGTCCTTTTTTGGAATAAGGGAAATGAAAGTAGAGTTTAAAATAAGTGACATTTGTCCAGAAATCCTTGTTTCTTCAACTAACCTTAGTATGTATTGTCCAATAACATCAAAGAAGCCAAGAAAGAACTCAATTGTCCATCCATCTGGTCTTGGGCTTTTGTCCTTTTGAAAACTATTCATTACAATCTGAAGTTCTTCCAAGGTTACCTTTTCCATAAGAATTTTGTTTTCTTCCTCACTTGTAAACCGAGGAAAGTACTATGCCACTCAGATCAGTTCTTCAATAGTGGCCTTGTTTTCTGCTTTGTAGAGGTCCTGAAAGAAATTTTTTCCAATTCTTGCCAATCCTTCAAATGTATGCTCCTTTTTCCCATCATGATCTTTTAGCTGCCAAATTGAGTTTGAGAATTTCCTTCCCTTTGCATAAGCTTGGAAGGGCTTTGTGTTCTCATCTTCACTCTTCATCCATGTGGCTCTGCTTTTTAATCTCCAGGTTTCTTCTTTTTCCTTTAAGAGCCTGTTTCTTCTTTCTTCCAATTTAAGAAGATTTAATTTGGCATTTGTCGAGTCATAACCTCCACCTTCTTCTTTCGAGATAAGTTTTAACTGTGATTCCAGTTCTTTTAGTTCCAAGTCCTCCTTTAGAAGTTTCTGATGAGCCCAACTCTTTGTTTTCTCTTTGATTATGTGAAGATTTTTTACAAAATGTAAACTTGCTGCCTTGTTTCTCTCGGGGTTGTATACTCGCCAATTCTCTTTAACCCATTTTTAAAAAGTGTCATCATTGAGACAAGTTTTGTTGAATTTGAAAGGACTGGGTGGATTATTCCCCCCAGTTCTTAATTCAAGGAAAATCGGGTAATGATCTGAGAGTCCCCTTTGTCCTATCCATTGTTTCAATTGAAAGGATTTTTCAAGTAGTGTATCCTTTATCAAAAAATGGTCCAATCTTTTAGCTATGCTGTCTTCTCCCACTTTATTATTTCTCCACATAGGTTTGAATTTGACTGGCTCAATATCCAACAAATTGAGTTCCTCCAGTTTTTGTATGAAGTATCTAGAGAGGGGATCCGTTCTCACATGAGTTCTAAAAACTTTTTTAAAACCCAAGGAGAAATTTAAGTCTCCTCCCAAGATTAAGAGTTTGTCTTTTAAAAAGGACTTGGAGAAGATACTGTCCCAATGGGGGCCTCTGTTATGACAGGGTCCATAGATTTTTACGGTATTGAGGTTTTCTTCAAGTTCCTTTGAGGTAACTGTGATACCAAGGCCAGAGTAAAAACCCCAAGAGTTGATGACTTTTATAGTATGGGATATCCATCCAATAGCTAGTCCTCATGATCTCCCGATAGAATCCAATGTAATGAAACTCCAGTCTGGTAGTAGCACAGAAAGTCTGTTGTAAACTTCAACCCCTTCCCCCAAGGTTTCTTGAAGGAGAAGGACATCCGGATGTTATGTAAGGATCATCCTTTTTAGGGATGGTCTTTTGAGGGGGCCAGCCAAGCCCCTACAATTGTAAGAACAACACTTCATCAAGGCCCCTTTCCCAGGGTTCACCTTGCTTTAAGCGCCCTTTCAATAGAGACCTGTTTTCCTACTAAAATATTGATCTTGGATTTCTTATGAGCCTTAGAAATGAGGGTTTTCCTGCCTCTCCCACTTTTTTCTGCTGGAGTCAGGTCCAAGGCTAATCCTCCTGAGTGTTCTTTATTCATGGATTTTAAAAAGTATCACCTTGAGGAGGTATTAGACGAGGACGTAGTGGAATCCTCCAAGGCTGGGGTAGAAGGCATAGAGGGAGGTTCCAAGGGTATAATGAAAGACGAGGGGGCTGGGGAAGGAGCAGGGCAAGGAGGGAGGGAGGAGGGAGGCGAAAATGAGGGGAGAACAGAAACCGGGGGAGGGAGTGGGGGAAGGGAAGGAGAGGTCATCCACTTAGGGCCTTTTATAGACAAATTATTTATTAAAACTATAATAAAAGGGACATGGTTAGAGGAGGTACCCGCATTCGGGAAAAAAGTGGTTTCTGCCAAAGATGGACTTCGATGAATCGGTTGCAGAGGAGCTATATCTGAGCAAGGTTGGAAAAAAGCTACAGACATTTGTTCTGTAAGGTTATTAGTTTGGCATCCCTGCTCCCTTTGTGAGTTGTGAGTAGAATACGATGAGCCAAAAAACTTCTGAGAATCCTTGTACCTTCCATACACTGTTCCTTTGGTCCTTAAAGGGAGCTTGCAATTCTTGATAAGATGTCCATACTGGTGACACCTTCGAAACCTGAAGGGTATGTTCTCATAGTCCAATTTTTGAACAAATTTGTATCCTCCCCGGTTGAGATCCAACTCTTCACCGAGACCTTCCATGACATTCAAATTTACCAGAATTCTTTCTACCTTCCTCTGTTTTGTTTCTTCAAAAGTCATGTCCACGTCCAAGAAGTCTCCTAAAAAATTCCCATTTTTTTTGAAATAATCGAAGGACCATAGATGGAATGGTAGTGTTGAAAATCTTACCCAAACCGGAATTTTATCAAGAAATTATGTTCTTGCGTCAAATAGCAGACTCCAAGGTTTGAGAAGAAGCAGAGAGTTGTTGATGCTCCAAGCTTTACTTATCACCCATTTGGAATGCTCACTATTCTAGAAAGTGAAAGCATACCAGTTTTTGTTTAATTCCACCAACTCCGGTAGATATCCAAGCTCATCCTTCCACGTAGAATGTATCTAGTCTCGAATATTTTTCACTGCAAAAATTATACCATTCACACGTCCAACAAGAATTTGATTTTCCATATGGGACACCTGATTGATCTCGACGTCTTCTTCGAGTGCCAGATTTCCAACCTTTCCTTTATTTTTTAAGATTTTCCTCCTTAGCCTGGATCCTACTTCTCTGGCTCGAGTAGCTCCTTCCAAGGTAGTTGGGTGCTTATTTAAGGGTTCCCTGGTAGAGTTGGGTTTCTCCTATCCACTATACTCATCCAGTTCAAGCTGAGCATAAATGAAACCCTTATTTGAGGGAAAAACGGGGGTGGCAACATGTCCAGTCTTAGAAAAGACTAAGGGGTCTACTTCATTGTTGGAGAGAGGACGATCAAGGGAATCCTCCAAGGGGGAGTGGATAAGTCCTCCTTCAATGGAGTTTACCCAATCTAAGTCAGAAGCTTGTAGAAGACTGAGCGGGGGTAAAACGACTGTTGTAGTATTCAAAATCCCTGGCACACAAGGTTCTGTAAAATATCCAAATAGTAGACCGTCGAGTAGAGAGGGCAAGGGAGGGGAAACTGGTTCAGCTTAAGAAGGATAAGTAAGGAAAAGAGGATAGTCTCCTGTGCTCTCCAGCTGTTTGAGTGGTCCTCCACCCGCCAAAAACTTCGTAGCCACGACGTCCACCGAAGTTGTTTCCATAGCGCCAAAAGTCCGCGCTATCATCGAAAGATCCTCCATTTTCTAGAAGGTGTTGGGAAAGGCCACCGAGAAAGGGGAGTGAGAGAATTTTAGGATGGGAGTAGTAAAGGGATGGGTTAAAGAATTAGCCACAGGATAGAGGTGGGAATTAGTAAAACCACAGCCTCATGCGAAAGAAGCGTTCCATACTAGAACCCCAAGTGTGATTTGTTTTAGAACAACACCTTCTCAATTTGATGCAATTGTGAAATTGGTTTTATCTTCAACAATATGCTTTGGTCTCAATAGTATTTAATTTCTAGTAGTGAGGTTTATATTCAACAGTTTGGGGATGTTGTAAAGTAATAAGAAATTGTGATTTTCAATTCAGCAGAGCAATTTATCTAGTAAAGTGTGGCTTAGATCTCAAGATAGTGTTAGCTATGAAGTTGTTGCCTACATATATTTTGCATGATAACACTGCAATAAGAAAATGAACCCTGGGTTCACAATCAAATATATTGGATGTTTTAATAAAGCAATTAAATATACCAACAAATTGTCGTTGTAACTAGTAATAATCATCTAATTGTGTTGTCATGATCAGAACAATGATTGAGAGCTATGGTATTGGACAAGGCATCTAAATTCCCCAAGAGCTTACCGATGCTGGAATCATTGCATGGATCCCTGTACTACTCCTTTAGTATATGATCGATGGAGAAGTTGTAGAGTATGTTGGTGCAATTCTAGCTGGGCGTTTTAATTTTGGGCACCAATTGGATATGGTCATGTGCATTCATGTCTACTCACGTTTTCCTACTATAACTAGTTCAAACCATAAATGGGATAGGGGACATGATAATATGATATAAGGGGATTAAACATCGAATCGAACATGAATATTCATGTAGAGCTATCACAAGTAGGATGAAGGAAGAATTGGATTTCATGAAGAACTTCATTACACTTTCATAATGTAACGATCCCCTCATTACGATGACAAACCTCTTATAACAAGTGCAATTTTTATTTTTATTTTTGTGTACGTGTGTACAAGGATAACAAGACATTACTCTGCACCGCCACATGATGACGAATCATGACACATACAACTGCGATATCAACATAAGGATTTACGATGCACAACAACATCTGCCAGCAATGAACAACAATCAACCGAAAAAATAATAAGACTGACTACCCGCCCGTCCTACCTTGCAATGGTTAGGACCTCCAAGACACATAAGCAACGCTCAAGCCTAGGTTCCCATTGATTTTAACCATTTAAGGTCTCAGGGCTGGCGACTGTTCTAATGAACAAGGAGGTGTCTACATCCCAATGCAACCAAAATTATTTACACAAGATCTAGAACCCTTGTAGTGAGAAAATAATCACATTAAATGTTCTTACAACCTAAAACAAACATTAATTAGTAAACAACACACCCTCAATGGGAAGTGCCAGCTGGAAATGATTTTTCCAAAATCCCGATCAATCGTCGAGTCAAGCTAGTCAATAGTTACCATCATTTTAATCATCTATTGCAAGCCCAACTTAGTAGATCTAAAATGTGGAATATCGTTAAGGTACGATCTAAGTTATCCTTAAAACAATTCATTACTCAGTTCTAAATTATAAGTAACAAACGAGTACCATCTAAATCAACATTTAAAGGACATTACTAAGCAGGTCTAGATATTTGACTAGATTAATAATTAAGAAATATAATTTAAACATTATTTAAATTCTAACTAGTTTGTCAATCATAAACTAGCCATTCATTATAACTCGCCATATTTTTTTTTTTTACCTAGAAATGAATGAAGCATGTACCCATCGCCACATAAAGATGACAAGGCATGTTAGAAAAATTAAGAAATTGTACTTAGCTTAAAGGACATTACACTTTATAGTATCCAATAACATTAAAAAAAATCCCTCCTTTTTCTTTTTAATTCAACCTAGATCTATTAGCTATGGAAATTATATCCTTGATAGAAGGGTAAGTGTTTCTTTAACCACTCTATTTATAACAAGATTTATGAATGTGTCAATTCTATTCTTGGATGTAAAGGAATTTGGGTATGTATATGTATCAAAGTTTAAGAAAATATATCTTGTAAGGTTTATGGAATAATAGTAACACCACTAAAATATCCTCTTTATCATAAAACTAGATGATTATTGCACATAAATCAAAGTTAGTTGAATAACCCCCAAACCTAAATTTGCCATAACTGTTGTCGCAAAAGTTGCATCCATAAAGATAGCCGTAAAAATTCCTACCATAATTATGCTTACCAAAAAAAAGGGGCCATAAAGCTTGCCATAAAATTTCTTACCAGTTGCACCATATGGATGGCTGCAAGTCTACGTTAATAACGGCTACCAAAAAAAATGCCATGCCTCCTTTCGCAGGGTTTCTATGATTATGCTGACATGGTCCTATTTCAAGGGTGCAGTTCTGGCATTGTCGGAAGAAGAATTTAACAACAGCACATCCGGGCATCAAGGCGAAGGCAGATGAAACTTTCAAGGATAAGGGCGAGAGAGTAAAAGTGGTCAATCCCATCAAGAGACTTTGATAAAATAAAATTCTAAATCCTAGGGTGGAACAACACGCTCAGGCAATGTCTTAAAGCCCCCAAATCACAGGTAAAGGTGGCTAGATTTGGCAACTCATTAGAGCAACGGTGGTCAATTAGAATAATAAAAAAAAAATGCAGAGAAACAGTCACATGCCGAGTTTGAAAATCATAGGTGGACAATCGAGTTTATACAACAATGCGTTAGGGAGGGCACTCATCCGCAGGGATTGGAAATAAGAAATTCCTACAGTCTACGCATCGGGTGTACCACGGGCTATAAAATCATGAACACTACACCCTCTGATATGAAATCCATTTTCTGAAACAAACTTGCCTCTCTCACAGAGGACATTAATCTTTCTACCCGCTACCTTCCTTCGGGAAAAGATCTGTTCTCAGGAAATGAAAGCTCTCGTTGCTACTATGGCACCAGTAGATGTTAAACCGGAGCAAGCACAAGATGAGGAGAATATTGGATTTTGCATTGAAGTCGCATTCATATAAAAGGTATAGATGAAGTTAAAAATGAATGGGTATAAATGACAACCATCGATCAATGTGGTTTGATACTTGATCAAAGGTGGTGATATCTTTTCCCCTACTTGAATCAATGAATGGGTAAAAATGATAGCAACTTCAACGAAAGTCTTTCATCTTTACTTTAAATGATGACTATCCTGCCCGCTTTCTTAAGGTAGGTAGGTCGATAAGCTAATCAGCTTAATTTGTTCAAAATCGATACAACTAATCATCAATATCTTCATACGTATTGATTGAGTGTGCGACTATACTACTGGAAGTCGTAGGGGATGTCATTAACCCTGTCCCTCCTTTACGATTAATCTTGAGTTGTTTAAAGGAGAATTAATAATCCCTCTATTCTATCGAAGGATAGAAACTTTTTTGCACATAAATTCTTCACGCTATACAAAAATGCGCAGTAACAAAAAGAGATCAAATATGAAATAGGGGAGGCTCACCACTACCCACTAGTCCATAAGATGTAAATTTTCACCCATACCGTACCATAAAGATTGCATTCAAGGGCAGTATCAATTCCTGTGTGGCCATAGTAACATTTAATATAGTGAGACCAGTAAAGCAATAAAGGCAGTTTAAAAATTAATAAATTTCAGTGGAGTGCTATTTGCAATTCAAGCTAACCGGGCAGCTAGCAAGGCTGACAGTGCCTCGTTGGGAAGCCTAGTGCACAGGAGAAGGAATGAGCTAAATTAGGGAACGTTCTTCATACGAAAAACGATTAAGATAACCTAACACTATTCCACCAAAATCATTTAAGGAAAACGTTACACAGCAAAAAGTAATGTAGCAAAAGGGATGCAGCAAAAATGTTATTCAACCCAATCATGTTACAGTGATGCATTGTATAGGAGCTTAATCAAGAGAAATCAGGCTCCATCCAAGCATTAAGCACCAAGGGTTGAGGGAAAGATTATTCTCATTGGCTAAAAGATGTACTAATCAAGTAAAAGTTCATTGTTGTCAAGGAAAAACTTCACTATCAACAAGTGTAAAACAAAAGTGGGGGTGATGGGCGAACACATAATTCTTTCATTAACTAGAGATAAGGATAACAAACGAAAATGCAAGAACTGTAGCAGAACGTTATATAAAACTTAACATCAATTTTACTTTTCCAACATACGATCATATCCAAACATAAATCCTAATACCATCTACCCAACATAATTGAAAAGCGTATCGTTGCCTGTTCGCCTGCTCCGAGTGACGTCCGCACGCTTTGTGCTGCTCCTGCTCGCCGACCGTCGAGACCTCACCGGTACCTCCTAGCCAACGCTAGGGGTAATCTGCTTCCCCCTTAGCCCCCCAAGCCGCAAAGGGGCCACACACTATCCAGATGGTATGTCTAACTCCCAGATCGCCTCGCAAGGCCGAGCTACCACTCCTATCCAAGATAGGAAATCCCAACTCCCCACAAGTAATCAGTCAGGTCACTAATCCGACAGCGTAACGTTACGCTAACAACTGATCCCCCTTCTTCCTTCTCCTCTCTCTCTTTTATAGAGTTTTCGGACTTTCAATCTTTCCCTAAATCTCATTTAATTGAAGTTTTATTAAAAATTTCCTAAAAAATCACCTTCGTACAAGTGTCACCCATCCCCCACATTCCTCCAATGATTAATTTCTTTAATTTATTAAATTGTCTTAATTCCCTCACCCACCTATATTTACTCCTAAATTTACTCCTAGGTGTCCCTAGATTCCCTTACAGGTTTGAAAGACTTTCCTTATAATGGAGTTGCTAATTTAGTTTAATTTAGAAGGTTCTTAATTGCAGATTCTTTACTAAGTTGGTTTCCCGCTTTTTACCATAACTTCCCCTCCTTCCCTTTTTATGTTGCCTCATTCCTTAGTTTCCTAATTTTTTTATATTTTCTTCTTTCCCCTTTTTATTAGAGCCAACAATGACAATTGTGCAAGTTAACCTCCTTTCCCTTTTATTATTTATTTAGTACCTTTTAAACTATCAAAAGTTAAAATAACTAATTGTCTCTTTATGTTTTACATCCACACATTTTATTTAATTTGTTACCTTCTTCAAGTTACCAATTTTTTTTTTATGAAGACTAAATTATTACTTAAGTGCTTTTAAATTCTATTATTTTATTTTATAGAGATATTTTCTTAAGAGTAGACAAAATTTTACCCCTAGTGAAGTTTTAGACTTAGGACTTAGATTCTGAACTGGGCGACATTTTAATTAGGAAAGTTGTTTTAAAAAAAATTTAATGAGATATTTATCTTAGGGCCATCTAGGTTCGTTCCTTTATCATCATCAACACGATGTGCCCTTCAGGACGCACTACGTGCTCCAAGGGTGCCACTCGCCTTTTTTTTGTTTCTTTGCACGACGTGCCCTTCAGGACGCACCACGTGCTCCAAGGGTGCCACTCGCCTCTTGACTGATTGGTAGACATCAATAACCCCTGGAGTCAACACTCTTCCAGGTGAACTTGTGGGAGACTAAGGGATTCTAAGAAATACATCCCTCGCCTTATTACGTGCCCCTTAGAATCATTGTGAGTGACTGTCGCAGCCTGCCCTCGTGGCATCATGGGTCCTTTCGAACTAGGTAATCGTTAACCTACAGTTTGATCCATGGTGGGAGTGCTAGTAGGCTATGGCAGGGCTGTTGTCCACACCTCTCCCTCAACCTCTCTAGTAGTCATGTGTGGCCCCTTTACTCCATATGTGAGTCTAGTCAGCAAGCTATCATTAGCTTGCATCATCAACAAATCATGTCAGAGCATGTCCACATCGTATCATCATCTCAATGTACTAATATCACAGTAAATCAATCAAACCCAAATAGCACACTCCCTGACTCAATCCGAAGTCCAAGGGGTTTCATCGATGCCTATGCATCCTCAAGGTCCAAAACCCTGCACACTCAGAAAAACCGAGTCAATAGCACCTGTCTATGTCAATGTAGTAAAACAACATGTCATCTACCCATGATGCATCATAATCAAAGACAAATGTTTTAATATCATAATAATCTGGATCACTTGCGAGCAAGGGTCCTCAAAGAATAAGTTCGCTCAGTGCGCCAGAGAAGGATGTTACATACACCTCCTCTTGGTCTAAACTTTGTCCCAAAGTTTCACAATATAAATGCCGAAATAAGTGTATCATAGTATCATATGTCTATCTATCAAACAAAAATGGAAACTGTTGGTGCATATCATATGCGTCCTCCCAGGTCCCTAAGTGTGGACTATAATTGTCCCACTAGACCTTGACCTGATCTACCATTCGACATCGTAACTATTGAACGCAGTGATCTAATATGCGGACCAGCTCAGCTGTGATCACTCCCTCATCCAATACCTGTAAGGAACTCATGTCAATCACATGTGTAGGATCACTAATATAATGGCTCAAAACAGATACATGAAAAACATCATGCATATGCCTCGAAGAATCAAGCAAGGCTAGTCGATAGGCCACAGGCCCCTTTCTCTCGACAATCTTGAAAGGTCCCATGAACCTAGGAGAGAGTTTATCTCCCTTCCTAAACTTAATCGAAATCTTATGTGGTTTAATTCGCAAGAAGACTCGATCGCTGAACTCGTAACTACGGTCGACTCGGTGCGCATCGGCATAACTCTTCTATCGATCCTACACTTCTTTAATCCTTTGTATTAACATTTTCATTTTCTCTTCCATTTCTTGAATCGCTTATGGTCCCACCAGGACCCTATCCTCAAGTCGATCCCAACTCAAGGCATCTGACATGGTCGCCCATAAATAAACTCGAAAGGTGCATCTTAATGGTGCTCTGGTAACTGTTGTTGTAAGTGAACTCTACTAGCGGCAATAATTCTTCCCAATGCTTTTGTTGGTCCATCACGTACATGCGTAACATGTCCTCCAAGGTTTGGTTCGTTCATTCTATCTGTCTGTCAATATCCAGGTGATACACAGTACTAAAGTTAAGTTGGGTTCCCAAGGCCTCTTGGAAACTCATCCAAAATCGTCCAGTAAACATCAATCCTCGATCAGATATAATCCTCTTAGGCACACCATTCAGCCTCACAATCTCACTGATGAAAATTCTAGCTATGTCAGGTGCCTGATACGTCGTACGCATAGGAATAAAGTGAGAACTCTTTGTCAAAGTGTCTACTACTACAAAAATCGAGTCATGTCTCCTTGCCATCAGTGGCAATCCAACAATAAAATCCATCGAAATAACCTCCCATTTCGATTCCGGAATGGCATGCGGTTGAAGTAAATTTGCTAGGTGTCTATGTTCATCCTTTACCTGCTGATACTCTAGACATATAGCCACATAGTTGACTATGTCGGCCTTCATTCCCTTCCAGAAGAATAAGGGCTTAAGGTCTGCCCTCATCTTCGTGACTCCCGGGTGAGCCATGTAAACTGCTCTATGAGCCTCACTTAGGATCAACATCCTTAAATCGTTGTTTGGTGGTATGTAAATCCAAATTTTAAACCTTAATAAACCATCGCTATCAAATGAAAATCCCTCATATCATGGTACCATCATTGTGTTTTGTCCGATAAAACTCTCGACCTCTTTGTAGCAGTCATCGTCACGTTGTAAATTTAGAATCTTTTCACATAGATTCATTTGAAGAGGCAACACCGAAAAGATGTTTGGCCTCTGACTCAAAGCATCTGCCACTCAGTTCACTATTCCCTTTATGTAAGTAATCTCAAATTCGTACTCGCTAAGCAATTCCGACCAATGTCGTTGTTGCGCGTTCAGGTCACTTGCGTAAAAATGTGTTGTAGTCCACAATGGTTAGTTTTTAATTCAAATTTTCATCCAACAAGGTAGTGTCTCCAAACCTTCAAGGCATATATGATAGCTAATAACTCCAAATCATGCATCGCGTAGTTCTCCTCATGCCTTCTCAGTTTCCTCGAAATGTAAGCAATTACTCATCCATATTGCATCAAGACTCTGCCTAAGCCTTCCTTGGATGCATCAGTGCATACCAAGAAGTCTGCATCCATATCAGGCACCTTTAGTATCGGCACTATGGTCAACAAATCCTTAAGCCTCCGAAATTCTTCTACACATTTCTCGATCCAAACAAACTTCTTGTCTTTCTTCTGCAATTTCGTGATCAGATTTGCTATCTTTGAAAATCCCTCGATGAATTGTCGATAGTATCCTGCTAAACCCGTGAAGCTATGCACTTCCAGGACATTCGTCGGCACAAGCCATTCCATAATAGCCTCGACCTTGGTCGGATCCACGGTGATGCCTTTGCCAGAGATGACATGCCCTAACTATTGAATCCTCGATTGATAAAAAGAGCATTTGAACAACTTCCCATACAATTTGTGCTCTCATAGACACTGTAGTACCAAGAGCAAGTGCTCGTCATGCTCCTCCGTCGTCCGAGAGTAGATCAAAATATCGTCAATGAATACTTGGACGAACTTGTCCAAGTACTTGCAGAACACCCCATTCATCAAACTCATAAATACCCCTGGGGCGTTTGTCAGTCCAAATGGTAAAAAAGTAAACTCGTAATGTCCAAACCTCATCTTAAAGGCGGTCTTAGGGACGTCATCCTCCTTGATATGCAACTGGTGATACCTTGATCACAAATCAATCTTGGAGAACACCGTCGCACCCTTTATTTGATCGAAAAGATCATCAATTCTCAGCAAGGGATACTAATTCTTGGTCATAGCCTTGTTCAGTTGATGGTAGTCAATGCAAAGACTCCATGATCCATCCTTTTTTCGTATGAAAATAATAGGTGCACCCCACAATGACACACTAGGACGTATCAGTCCCAAGTCCAGCAACTCCTTCAATTGCATTTTCAACTCTTGCAACTCCGAGGTCGACATACGATAAGTCGTTCTTGCTATCGGTTCGGTCCCCGGTTTCAGGTCTATGGTAAAATCCAATTCCCTTTCCAGCGGCATCCCAGGTAAATCCTCTAGAAATACGTCCGCAAACTCCTTCACCACTGGAAGGTGTTCTAGACCTTCCGCTACTCCCTTCTCATTTAGTGCAAGGATCACATAAAGCTTGCACCCCTTGCGCATACTCTTCTGTAACTGTAAGGAAGAGACGAACCTTAGGGAAACTCCCTGGTTCCATCCTACAATCACACGTCTCTATCCCTCGTCATTGACCAAGCTCAACCGTTTTTTCTTACAGTTGAGTATCGCCTCATGTGACTGCAACCAATCCATACCAATCACGACATCATAAGATCTTAGGATCGTGACGTACAGGTTGGCCCTTGTGACAAACTCTCCCAGGTTAAGGATACAGTCAATAACCTTTCCCCTAACCTTCTGTTTGGCTCCCGAAGCCATCTCCACAAAGCTAAACTCATCTTGTTCGACTACCTTTACCTTAATCCTTTTTAGCATTGCACCAGAAATGAAACTTTCGGTAGCACCAAGATCTATGAAAATACTAAGGGTCTAGTCAGCGATAGTACTTGTCGTCTTGAGCACAGTCGACTGATGGTCTTCCTAGTGGTTATTCACCGCTACATGAATCCGATGGGCCTTGCCCATATCTACCATTGTAGTGGGTTTGGCTGATCCAGACGATCTGGTCCTTTCCACAGGACAGTCGTGCTGGTAGTGTGGCTCCCCACACATCCAACACCCCTTCTTCTACCCAGTAGTCATGGTACCCGAAGTAGAAGATGACAGCCCATTGTCCTAGAACCCTGGTCTGTTTTGCTGAACAGGCCTAAACTGTTGGTGTTGATGCAGTGGTCCCCGATAAGGTGTCCACTATTGAGGCGGCACTTGTCGAGGTGTAGTGAAAGTGGATCCCCTCTAGAAGCCAAGATATCCTGGCATATGTCTTGCTGGTGTCTGGTGCCACTGGGTTCCAGTTGAAACCTGCCCTGCTGGTCTCGTTGGATTCCTGGTCTGACCCCCACTGATAATCTCCTCCTCTGCCATGAGGGCCTTTTGGACGTCATTGTGCAAGGTTTGAGGCATCAAAATCCTAACCTTTGCATGCAGGCTACCATTAAGGTCGAATATGAACCTATTGACCTTGATTTTTTCTGTGTTAAGGTGCATAGCATACTGAAGCAACTCCATAAAATGGGCCTCGTACTCGGAAGCCATACGACCTCCTTTTCGTAAGGCATTGAACTCATTGAGCTCATGCTCAATGAATTCCTTTGAAAGGTACCTCTCTCAGAACCGTTCCTCGAACAGTTCCCATGACACGTCTTCGACGGCCATGTTCAGCTAGGGTAGGAGCATATTCCACCATAGAAGAGCGCTCCCCTTCAATTGAAGGACTTCCATGCAGACCTTCATGTTGGAGGTATAATTGTGACGTGTGAAGCACATCGCCATGTTCTCCAACCATGCCTCGGCGCCTGCGTCATCTGGGGCACCAAAGAACTCGAGAAATTTGACCTTCTCAAGTTCACGATGAATGCTACCAGTACCGACTGGAGCGCGTGGTGGAACCTCAGCGGGTGCCAGTACTCTGGCCTCATCTCTGTCCAAACAGCTGATCAGTGCCTCAGACATGCACTGAAAATATCTCATCATCCCGACAACATCACCAACTGCTATTTTCTCCTGTCCGAGAACCTGCTCGTCTCCCTGGGGGTTAGACCCCTCAGGTGTGGATGCTACTGGAGGCATCATGCCTCCTCCCCTAGTACCCCGTCATCTCCCTTCGTGGTGTCCTCTAACCATGATTACCTGCACGCACACAATCAACTCGATCAACAACAGTATAATCAAATCATGTCAACGAAATTCGTAGCGATCACAAGTCATGGGTCGAACCCACTCTGATACCATATATAACGATCCCCTCGTTACGACAAAAAACCTCTTATAACAAGTGCAATTTTTTTTTTTGTGTGTGCGTGTGTACAAGGGTAATAAGACATTACTCTGCGCTGCCACATGACGACGAATCATGACGCATACAACTGTGATATCAACATAAGGATTTACGACGCACATCAACATCTACCAGCAATGAACAACAATCAACCGACAAAATAATAAGACTGACTACCCGCCCGTCCTACCCTGCAATGGTTAGGACCTCCAAGACACATAAGCAATTCTCAAGCCCAGGTTCCAATTCTTAATAAAAATTAAGAAATTGTACTTAGCTTAAAGGACATTACACTTTATAATATACAATAACATTAAAAAAAATCCCTCCTTTCTCTTTTTAATTCAACCTAGATCTATTAGCTATGGAAATTATATCCTTGATAGATAAGGGTAAGTATTGCTTGAACCACTCTATTTATAACAAGATTTATGAATGTGTCAATTCTATTCTTGGATGTAAAGGAATTTGGGTATGTATATGTATCAAAGTTTAAGCAAATATATCCTGTAAGGTTTATGGAATAATAGTAACACCACTAAAATCTCCTCTTTATCATAAAACTAGATGATTATTGCACATAAATCAAAGTTAGTTGAATAACCCCCAAATGTATATTTTCCATAACTGATGTCGCTAAAGTTGCGTCCATAAAAATAGCCGTAAAAATTCCTACCATAATTATGCGTACCAAAAAAAAGGGGCCATAAAGCTTGCCATAAAATTTCTTACCAGTCGGGCCATATGGATGGCTGCAAGTCTGCGTTAATAAAAGTTACCAAAAAAAATGCCATGCCTCCTTTCGTAGGGTTGCTATGATTATGCTGACATGGTCCTATTTCAAGGGTACAGTTCTGGCATTGTCGAAAGAAGAATTTAACAACAGCATATCCGAGCATCAAGGCGAAGGCAGATGGAAATTTCAAGGATAAGGGCGAGAGAGTAAAAGTGGTCAATCCCAGCAAGAGTCTTTGATAAAAGAAAACACTAAATCCGAGGGTGGAACAACACGCTTAGGCAATGTCTTAAAGCCCCCAAATCGCAGGTAAAGGTGGCCAGCTTTGGCAACTCATTAGAGCAATGGTGGTCAATTAGAATAATTAAAATAAAACGCAGAGAAACAATCACATGCCGAGGTTGAAAATCACAGGTGGACAATCGAGGTTATACAACAATGCATTAGGGAGGGCACTCATCCGCAGGGATTGGAAATAAGAAATTCCTACATTCTATGCATCGGGTGTACCGCGGGCCATAAAATCATGAACACTACACCCTCTGATCTGCAACCCATTTTCTGAAACAAACTTGCTTCTCTCACAGAGGACATTAAGATTTCTACCCGCTGCCTCCCTTCGGGAAAAGATCTATCCTCAGGAAATGAAAGCTCTCGTTGCTACTATGGCACTAGTAGATGTTAAAATGGAGCAAGCACAAGATGAGAAGAATATTGGATTTTGCATTCAAGCCGCATTCATATAAAAGGTATATATGAAGTTAAAAATGAATGGGTATAAATGAAAGTCATCGATCAATGTGGTTCGATACTCGATCAAAGGTGGTGATATCTTTTCCCCTACTAAAATCAATGAATGGGTAAAAATGACAGCAGCTTCAACAAAAGTATTTCATCTTTACTTTAAATGATGACTATCCCACTCACCTGCTTAAGGTAGGTAGGTTGATAAGCTAATCAGCTTAATTCATTCAAAATTGATACAACTAATCATCAATATCTTCGTAAGTATTGATTGATTGTGCGACTGAGATACTACAGGAAGTTGCAGGGGATGTCATTAACCTTGTCCCTCCTTTATGGCTAATCCTGAGTTGTTTAAAGGAGAACGAATAAGCCCTATGTTCCATCGAAGGATAGAAATTTTTTTACCCATAAATTCTTCACGCTATACAGAAATGTGCAGTAACAAAAAAAGATCAAATATGAAATAGGGGAGGATCACCACTACCCACTAGTCCATAAGATGTAAATTTTCACCCATACCGTACCATAAAGATTACATTCAAGGGAAATATCAATTCTTGTGTGGCCATAGTAACATTTAAGACAGTGAGAACAGTAAAGCAATAAAGGCAGTTTAAAAATTAATAAATTTCAGTGGAGTGTTATTCGCAATTCAAGCTAACCGGGCAGCTAGCAAGGCCGACAGTGCCTCGTTGGGAAGCCTAGTGCATAGGAGAAGGCATGAGCTAAATTAGGGAACGTTATTCATACGAAAAACGATTAAGAGAACCAAAAGCTATTCTGCCAAAATCGTTTAAGGAAAACGTTACACAACAAAAAGTAATGCAGCAAAAGGGGTGTAACAAAAACATCATTCAACCCAATCATGTTACAGTGATGCGTTGTACAGGAGCTTAATCAAGAGAAATCGGGTTCCATCCAAGAATTAAGCACCAAGGGTTGAGGGTGAGATTATTCTCATTGGCTAAAAGACGTACCAATGAAGTAAAAGTTTGTTATTGTCAAGAAAAAACTTCACTATCAACAAGCGTAAAACAAAAGTGGGGGTGGCGGGCGAATACATAATTCTTGCATTAACCAGAGATGAGGATAACAAACGAAAACGCAAGAACTCTAGCAGAACGTTATATAAAACTTAACATCAATTTTACTTTTCCAACATATGAGCAGATCCAAACATAAATCCTAATACCATCTATCCAATAGAATTGAAAAGCATATCATTGCTTGTTCACCCGCTCCGAGTGACGTCCGCGCAGTCTGTGCCGCTCCTGCTCGCTGACCGTCGAGACCTCATCGATACCTCCCAACCAATGTTAGGGGTACTCTGCTTCCCCCTTAGCCTCCCGAGCCACAAAGGGGCCACACACTATCCAGATGGTACGTCTATCTCCCAACTTGCCTCACAAGGCTGAGCTACCACTCCTATCCGAGCTGGGAAATCCCAACTCCCCATAAGTAATCATTCAAGTCACTAATCCAGCAGTGTAACATTATGCTAACAACCGATCCCCCTTCTTCCTTCTCCTCTCTCTCTTTTATAGAGTTTTCAAACTTTCAATCTTTCCCTAAATCTCATTTAATTCAAGTTTTATTAAAAATTTCCTAAAAAATCACCTTCGTACAAGTGTCACCCATCCCCCACATTCCTCCAATGATTAATTTCTTTAATTTATTAAATTGTCTTAATTCCCTCACCCACCTAGAGTGACCCCTAAATTTACTCCTAGGTGTCCCTAGATTCCCTTACAGGTTTTAAAGACTTTCCTTATAATGGAGTTGTTAATTTAGTTCACTTTAGAAGGTTCTTAATTGCAAATTCTTTACTAAGTTGGTTTGCCGCTTTTTACCATAACTTCCCCTCCTTCCCTTTTTATGTTGCCTCATTCCCTAGTTTCCTTATTTTTTTATATTTCCTTCTTTCCCCTTTTTATTAGAGTCAACAATGACAATTGTGCAAGTTAACCTCCCTTCCCTTTTATTATTTATTTAGTACCTTTTAAACTATCAAAAGTTAAAATAACTAATTGTCTCTTTACATTTTACATCCACACATTTTATTTAATTTGTTACCTTCTTCAAGTTACTACAATTTTTTTTATGAAGACTAACTTATTACTTAAGTTCTTTTAAATTCTATTATTTTATTTTATAGAGATATTTTCTTAAGAGTAGACAAAATTTTACCCCTAGCGAAGTTTTAGACTTAGGACTTAGATTATGAACTGGGCAACATTTTAATTAGGGAAGTTTTTTTTTTAATTTTCTTAATGAGATATTTGTCTTAGGTCCATCTAGGTTCGTTCCTTTATCATCATCAACACGACGTGCCCTTCAGGATGCACTAGGTGCTCCAAGGGTGCCACTCGCCTCATCTGTTCCTTTGCGCGACGTGCCCTTTAGGACGCACTACGTGCTCCAAGGGTGCCACCCACCTTTTTTTTGTTTCTTTGCGCGATGTGCCCTTCAGGATGCACCACGTGCTCCAAGGGTGCCACCCGCCTATTGACTGATTGGTAGACATCAATAACCCTTGGAGTCAACACTCGGCCAGGTGAACTTGTGGGAGACTAAGGGCTTCTAAGGAATAAGGCCGCTGCCTTATTGCACACCCCTTAGAATCATCACGAGCAACTATTGTAGTCTGCCCTCGCGACATCGTGGGTCCTCTCGAACTAGGTAATCGTTAACCTACAGTTTGAGCCACGGCGGGAGTGCTAGTAGGCTGTGGCAGGGCTATTGTCCACACCTATCCCTCAATCTCTCTGGTAGTCATGTGTGGCCCCTTTACTCCATATGTGAGTTTGGTCGGCAAGCTATCGTCATCCTGCATCATCAACAAATCATGTTAGAGCATGTCCACATTGTATCATCATCTCAATGTACTAATATCACAGTAAATCAATCAAACCCAAATAGCACACTCCCTGACTCAATCTGGAGTCCAAGGGGTTCCATCGATGCCTCTACATCCTCAAGGTCCAAAACCCTGCACACTTAGAAAAACCGAGTCAATAGCACATGTCTATGTCAATGTAGTAAAACAACATGTCATCTACCCATGATGTATCATAATCAAAGAAAAATGTTTTAATATCATAATAATCCGGATCACTTGTGAGCAAGTGTCCTCAAAGAATAAGTTCGCTCAGTGCGCCAGAGAGGGATGTTACATAGAACCCAGGAAAACGTCCTCATTGCAGTTAAGAATTCTGCAAATTTCATGTCTACTTAAACATTGTTCGATGAGGAAGAAATGAGTTATTTATGTGTTGTTAGGTCTCTATGCACCTACAAATCTTATCATATGAGGTCTCTAGCTTGTGTTGATCTGGGACTAAAAATGAGAATGAGAATGACCTAAGTATAGCCACTCTCTCCATGGCTCTTTATGTGATACTTATATTGCTCCTATTCTTCTAACAATGATCTCAGCTAATAATTTTTTTATGAAGCTATTTACCTCCATATTTACTCCACACATGAAATTAGTTCCTTTATTCTTTTTCAACAATGGAAACCAAAAAATTGATTTGGAGGTGCTACATGTGCATGCTAAACTTAGCTATGAAAAAATGATATCCATTTCTTACAGGTCCATTCTAATGGATGCTCCTCTTTGGGTTGCTCCCTCTTGATGGAACATTCCTTGGATAGATAATCTTCTTGGGTTGGTACTTGAAAAACTCTTTCATCCACTACCTCTAAATTCTTGGTGGGTGCTTGCACAACTCCCTTTCCATGCTTTGGATAGAGTTTTAGATGAAGCTTCTAACACTTATCAACCCAATGACCACTCATGTTACAATGAGTGCAATAGTTCTTACCCATTCTCTTGGAAAGCAAACCCTTATTTCCATTCTCACCATGTTGACTTGGACAGTGGTATTTTCATCATGCTTCCTTCCTGAAGGACATAACCTTCTTCTATAATGAATTTCTTTTCCAACACATAACCACACAATGGTTATTTAATCCACAAGCAAGCCTACAACTTGCTTACCCTCCTTCAAAGAGTTTACGAATCCTCTTTTCTTCCCCAATAATGATCTCTCAATTCATAAGCCTACAACTTGCTTAAATAAGTTATTATTGTTGAGAACCACCTCAACATGTCAAGGAGGGAACATCTCTTAAGATCCCATAAATTAGGATATGGGCACAAATCAATGGATTGATTTGAAGAAATATCTCAACCATCCCCATGAAGATCTCAAGTTCTCATTGAGACTAGGAAACTGAAATGTTACATAGCTCTCACACCAATAAGTTTCCTATTATAATGAAAAATACAATAATACATGAGCACTTAAGCTCAAAATAAGTAGTAACCATTTCATTTTTTCTTTTTTCCCAAAACATCAATGAGCTTTTTCTTTTGCAAACAAAGTCCATTTAACCTCGTTCAAATTACATCAAAAAATTATTTGCAAGCTTTTCATTGTGCAAATAATTTTAGTAAAAATGAAAACCACTTGAATGTAAAAATCCTCCTAGATCAAAAGTACATGTACTTTTTTTCATGTATATTGATGAACATATGAAACATTTTATTTAAAACAAAACAAAACATTTTACCATCATAAAAAATCCCAACTAGATTTTTTATACATTTTCTCCATATAAAATTCTATTTAAACAAAGTTTTTTTTTCTAAACTTTAACATACGAAAAAGCCTCCCTCAAACTTGAGACAAAGACCATTATTTCCCAATAAATATTTCATTGTGCAAATAATCTCAGTAAGAATGAAAACCATTTGAATGTAAAAATCCTCCTAGATCAAAAGTACATGTACTTTTTTTCATGTATATTGATGAACATATGAAACATTTTATTTACAACAAAACAAAACATTTTACCATCATAAAAAATCCCAACTAGATTTCTCATACATTTTCTCCATATAAAATTCTATTTAAACATAGTTTTTTTTTTTTCTGAACTTTAACATACGAAAAAGCCTCCCTCAAACTTGCCTTTGCAATGATCGTCTAAATCATATTACAAAGAAATATTATTATGCTTGGAGTTGGCTCTTGTTCTTCCTTTAAAAACTATTGTTGTAAGTTTAGTTTAATAAATAAATAAAGTATCTCAATGTCTTAAATTTTCATTATCATTTTTTTAAAATTAAAAACTTAATTAATATTATCTTAGTAATTAAGTAATCAAAATTAAGACATTTATCCGAGGTCAATCCTTTTTTCATCTTTTATTAATGTTAAAAAGAAACTCTACTTTATCATTTCCTTAAAATTAAAAACTTAATCAATATTATCTCCCACATACTTATCAAGTAATCAAAATAAAGACATTTATCCACAAGTCATTTCCACTTTTTTTTTTTTTTCATATTTTATTATGTTGAAAGGAAACTCTACCATATGGTTTACTTGATCGTTTAAATTAGAAATAGCATGTTAATCCAAATTACGACATTTATGCACAACAAGTCACTTCCACTTATTTTTTATTATTAATTTTGATCGAAACTCTACAATATGGTTTAGTTGATGTTTTTAATTAGAAATAACAAATATGTTTCTCACGTTATAGCATTAAATCTAAAAGATAATTTTACAAATACCTTCCTAATAATACTTTGTGATTACACTTGTAATCAAGTTTTATTTTAGATACTTTGTGATTACATTTGTAATCAAGTTTTAGATTAATTATTACACTTGTAATCAAGTTTTATTTTAGATACTTTGTAATTACATTTGTAATCAAGTTTTAGATAATAATTAATTAGTTAAAAAAATTGCATATGTAAAATTTGTATTCTTTTCATTTTAACATTATTAAATATTGTGTAATTTTATATGTTATTAAAAATTATTTTTAATATAAATTTAATTTAAATTTTGTCTAATTTTTCATTAATTTATTTTAGATTTTTAATAATTAATTATAGAATTATAATATATATAATATAATAAATTAAAAATATATAAAAAAATATATAAAAAAATTTATTTAAAAAATTTCATGAAAGTGATCAAAATTATGGTAATTTTGAAACATTCTTCAATATTTTTGAGTATAAAAATACAATTAAAAAAAAATTAAAATAATCTTGTATCTTACCAATTCATCTCTCAATAAAAGTTAATTATCATCAATATCTTAATATTTCTACTATACCATTCTTATAATATAATATTATTATAATAATTGATAACATAATATTTATAAATTTATAATAATAATTATATATATATATATATATATATATATATATATATATATATAATTGATTTTTTCTTATAATTTATATATTTTCCCATTTTATTAAAAAATTTAAACAAAAAATATTAATATAAAAAATATATTTTTAAAATATTTATATTTTCAATTATACAATATCGTTTATAGGCCGAAAGGCGTATACCTATTGATAATGAGCACAATTAATTAGCTTTTATCTAAAATTCTAATCTGATGGTTAACAATTGAAGATGCTGATGCTGACATATTCTTAGTCGTCCTCCCAAATCAATGAATGTGATTTACTCTTCATAACTTCCTTGTATTTGAATGCATATTACTTTTTAACATTTACCTAATCATATTAAGAAATTACTGTACACTATATGATTGCCACGTTTAAATGATTAACCTTTTAGATTACCATTTAAATTTCCTCAACTGTCCAGAAATTTCATTTTCTGACTGCTTGTGCGTTTCATTTTCGCCACGGATTTCAACTGTCTGCCCTTTGGGCGTTCAACCGCGAGTTAGCGGCTGTGCTAGTAATAGTAATAAGCTTTCTTATTTCGTTTCGCCGAAACACAATATGATGTAATTCAATAATCATCATGCACGATAACGCCCATGCTTATATCGAGACGTCATTCAATTGTTAGAATAACTTCAATTTCTCCTCTTTGCTACAATGAATTGAATTGCTTTTAAATTTATATAAATCATAATCATAATAATAGGGAGGACCGTGTCCTCGTATCAGTGAAATTGTGAATAAACGTTATACATCGAAAACAGCTCTACCATAAAACACGCACACTATTCGTCCACGCCCAGCAGAGCGCCTTCCTTCAATATTCCCGCTAATTTAGGACATCCAGAGACATCAACTAACTCAGATCTCTCACTAACCATTAGCGTTCGAAGTAAGCTTTGTCGACTGCTGCAACCCCCGTATGCTCTTCAGCTTCACACAGGCTTATGTCCGCCATACCTCCAAAGATACCAATGTTTCCATACTTTGCAGCTCTTCTAACTCAGAGCAACCAGCCAAGTCTAAGACTCGAAGCTTTGTACACTGCGCCAACCCTCGTATGCTCTTCAGCTTCACACATGCCTCTGCGTGCAAATACTCCAGAGATACCAATGTTTCCAAACTTGGCAGCTCTTCTAACTCAGAGCACCCACTAACAATTAGTTTTTGAAGCTTCGTCGATTGCTGCAACCCGCGTATGTTCTTCAGCTGCACGCATGCCTCTGCCTGCAACTCCTCCAAAGATACCAATGTTTCCATAATCGGCAGCTCTTCTAACTCAGAGCAACCAGTTAAGTATAAGCCTCGAAGCTTTGTACACTGCGCCAACCCCCGTATGCTCTTCAGCTTCACACATGCCTCTGCCTGCAACTCCTCCAAAGATACTAATGTTTCCATACTTGAGAGCTCTTTTAACTCAGAGCACCCACTAACAATTAGCGTTCGAAGTTTTGTCAACTGCTGCAACCCCCGTATGCTCTTCAGCTTCACACATGTACCCGTCAACAGCTCCTCCAAAGATACCAATGTCTCCATACTTGGCAGATCTTCTAACTCAGAGCAACCACTCAAGTATATGACTCGAAGCTTTGTACACTGCGCCAGCCCTCGTATGCTCTTCAGCTTCACACATGTCTTTGCGTGCAAACACTCCAGAGATACCAATGTTTCCATACTTGGCAGCTCCTCCAACTCAGAGCACCCACTAACAATTAGCGTTCGAAGCTTTGTCGACTGCTGCAACCCCCGTATGCTCTTCAGCTTCACACATGCATCCGTCCACAACTCCTCCAAAGATACCAATGTTTCCATTCTTGG
>ML790979.1:214869-230940 GCA_009831015.1 Picea engelmannii
GGCTAGAGGATGACATTTGTCCCTCTCCTATAGTCCAATTAAAACACTTAATTAATATTTCGTAGAATATCATTCTTTGGTAATTAATTACTTAAACCTCATTAAGAATAATTATTCTCCACAAACTAATTATCCGGTAATTATTTTTTTCTTAGCCTAATACTCCTAGTCCAGTAATTATTGAGGTTTTACTTTCTCCCCTATAATTATATAATAACACAATGAGGTTAATTTCTCCATATTATACTTGAGTTGATTAACCTTAATTAAGGTATATAATTCAATCCGCCCCTGGCACACAACTCCATACCGAATTTTCACGTAATTTAACACACACACACACACACACACACACACACACACACACACACATATATATATATATATATTTACTAGGGAAAAGGATTAACTATATTTAATTTGATATTCAATATTGCAAATTTAGTATTTTATCAATTATATTATGATACAATTATATTTAATTATATTATAATATGATTAAACATAGCAAAGGAGCACTTAGGATTATTAATATCTATTAATACCCAAGCCTCTAGACTTCGAGTAAATTCCTCATCATGATTTTATGAACCCAAATCTCAAGAATGTTAGAGTTCTGGAGAGGGTCCCTCTCATATTGTAAAGTGCTGCAAATATAATTATTTATATTAATTTATAATATCATTAATCACTTTAAATTTTTACATCGATATTTGTGCAACCATTGAAGCATGAAAGGGTAGGTTCGGGCCTTCGTTGCTTGTTCATTCTATTACCCCAAACATTCGGGAGTCCCAAAGTCCTGAATTCCTAGAGATTCAGAGTCTCGAACTCCCGAAGGGTCCACACTTCATGTGATTTCACATTAAATATTAAATTAAAAAGGTAAAGATGGTTTTTAATTTATAATAACTCATTTAAGATATATATACATATTTCAATGCACCTTTTTGGAAATTGCATCCAGGTTTATAAGGTCTCCAATATTATATTTAATATTTGAAATTAGGGAGAGTGAGAGAGAGAATTTTGGGTCAACCCCTTTGGCTCTCTACCACATTGTTTATACTCCAATCTCCCGGCACCCCATAGTCCCAAAGCCCCGAAGTGGCCCCACGTATACACCTTTCCGCGTTATTTAATATTTAAAAAGAACTCGCTACATTCACGTGTAACCATTTTAATAAACCTTAAAGTAATATAATATAATATATTATATTCCTAAACAATTATGCCCGGGTTTTAAATTCTCCAATATTATAGTTAATAATTGTTATGAGGAAAATCTCTCTATGGATAGGGTGAACCATAACAGACAGGTATGACTATAGAAATCGACTCAATTCCAGCATATGTTATATAAACTAATGTGCAAGAGAAGTAAGAAAGAGGCTTACCTCGTCCAAACATTTGATGATGTCCACCGTTGAGCACTTTGACCCAAAGCTTTATACCTGCAACAAGTTCTCAACAAACAAGTAGATCAAGCATATAGTGATGATATAACAGGTTAGCACATTAGATAGCATAATCCATCAATATACAAAACAAACATGCCCATGGATCATAACACATATATTTGCAAGAAATCAATTGGACGGGAAATGAGTATTTCTATTAATAAATGATCAGTAGAAGTGAAAAAATTACATACTTCCATGTCGGAACGGTTCGGAACCAAGAAACCGAGTTCCTTCCAACTAGGCCTCCACCAAAGGCAAGCTCATATAAGGGAGACAAAGAGGTTCTCCATCAATAAGGGAAGATCTTGGGGGATGAACATTGTGTTCAGACTTAAAGGAAAAAGGGATGCAAACTCAATAATGAAGTAATAATTTCTCTAGAGTAACTTTTCTCTCAAAGTTGAATTCTCTCTCCTTTTTCCATAGCTCGGAATTGTCTTCTTTATAGCCTTCAAAATGAAACTCAAGGGTTGAGTCAAAACGTTTTCAGTATGTGGAAGGCCAAGGATCAGAGATCTTCTGTCGTGACATGGAAACCTGACATTTAATTTTGATTTTTTGGCACAAATCCCAATGTACATGGGTTGTAGTGGAGTAGCCAATGTATAAGTTTGTTGTATAGCTTGCAAGGTGCGTACAATTGGAAAACTATTTAGTTTTGTCTCTGGATTCATTAATCATGGAAAGTAAGTCTGCATAGGGAAATGGAGTAAGGCCCTCTCTGCAAGATCACATAGGGTGAGGAAAATCTTGCTTTAACATATGCCCCCTAATGTGTGAGGTCAAAGGAGAATCTGAGATGGTTGAAATACATTATAAATAACCTAGAAGTGGAGTGGTAGAGAACTATCTGGATGCACTCAATTGCTTATTACATTCTGCACTGACTTTGCATACATGGATGCCAAAAATACATTGCATATCCATGTGAAAAATATACCAAACAAGTGTCCGTGGCCATGAAATAGGAAAATACAAATGGAGTTACATGTCAATAGTTGTCATAGTCATGAATGAGGCCCAATAAAACCAATCTCAAAATCAATCTGAAGATATATGTATACCATGGAGTACAATCTAATCTCCCATGATCACTAAAGTCATATAGGTACTGGTCCAATGAAAAGGAAGCAATAGCTTAGGAAATTTGTGGCCACATAGTGATGTCTTCAAGTCTTGTACACAAACCGCTAATGGTGACAGTCTAGATAATGTGAACAAAGGAGTTGAGGTCGAAAAAAATGAGACATCGTTTGATTATCGGTCATTGATGTATACCGTTAACAAATGTGAGACAACCTACCGATAATGAAAGTAGGTATCAAGGCACCGAGTACATTCTTACAAGTATGAATAGAGGAGTCGGTGTTGAAGAGGAGTCGGTGTCGAAGAATTGAAGAATCCATCAATCAGGAGACATTGATGTATTCCCAACTGTTGATGGTGAGAGAGCCTGCCACTAATGACTGCAAGCCTCAAGGTACTCATAATACTCTAGGTCTCGTTTCCAGATAATGGGCTAATGTCGATGGAAAGAGGCCTGCTGAAAGGAGAGCATTAAGGCACCTCTCATCAATTAGCACGATGTACAAAGTAGGAGATTCATGATTTGGTGGAAATCAAACGAAGAACAAGTTCACGAACCAATGACCCTATGCATCTTTCGTGTGTCCCAAGTGCAAGTGGTACAGGAAAAAGACCCTCTGAATAGCAACCAATGATGAAAAACAGATGACAAAGGAGAGGAGACCACCAATAAGGCTAATGGCATCCAAGACACTACATGAATCCCAATGTGTGAATAGATGTCTTGCCGTCGAACACAAAGGAAACCACTTAGTCAGTGACCAATGATGAAATGTCGACTGTTGGGTTCAAGGTTACCTACCAATGATGGAAGTAGGGCCAGGGCTCATGATAAGACTAAAGTATCATGTGATTATAAGACAAACTGAGGGTATGGTCGACATGCAAAGTCAAGATTTTTGAGGAGTGGCCGACACAGGTTGATAGAATTCCTTTGAATAAGAGCAAGAGACATATGGTGGACCCTGACAACATAGACCCAATGATAAAATCATGAGATGTATGAGGCATCAATGAAGTTCTTTGTAGGGACTAGAAGAGTAACCAGTCGATAGAGAAGACTCAGTAACAAGCTCAGCTTCCTAAGGTCATGCTAATCCCAAAATTATAATGACAAATGGACTCAATAACTTTGTGCTATGTTCAAAGGCAACATGACTGCTGCCGATATAAGATAATTCTCCCTTCCCGCTTGTCTTTTTTTTTTTTCATAACAAATGAATGATATGATACAAAGGAGGAAACGAGTGTCGCAAGTAAGAAAAACTAGTTCCAGTAGTGGAACATACCTATGCGCAATGTAGGGAAGTGCATGCGGGAGATGGACATTTGGGGAATGTTCCCTCATAGGTATAGGGTGTCAAATTGTGAAGGATAAAAACAAGGCTCTGCTTGGTTGCGGATGAAAAATTGCTAAGGTAGACAATTTATAACGCAAAGAGAGAACTGACTATAGGCTCAATACTGCAAGCAGGGGCATGAGATGCAATTACAACTTAACGCCAAAAAAATGTCCTTTTTATGTATTTTAGTCTACTTGGTGTGAAAAAGGGATAAACTTGTGTCAAGTAGACGTCTTTTAAAATCCAATTTACGAGTGTGAAAATGACAAGTTCACTCAACTATCTTTTCTATTTTTGGTAACAAGTCAGAAAATACCTTAACTAAGACTCACCAACTTTCAAATTCATTTAACGAGTGTGAAAGGGACAAATCACTCAGCAATATTTTCTCTCTTTTAAAGACGAGATGGAAAAGATCTTAAATTAAACTCATTTGGGAGTCCACGGGGTAAAAGGTCGCATGTTTATGAATGAGAAATGAGTCTCATCATGAAGTCAAGTACGAGTTGTGAGGGACTCCCAGTCTTGATGAAAAAATCTTTGCATGGGCACCAAATGCAGTAGGGGATCTAACTAGGGTGCCCATGTCTGGTAAGTCTCTACCACTTGATAATGACACAACTTTATAGTAGATGGAGGGTTCTATGTCGCAACAAATGGGTTCGTTCCTAGGGAATAAAGAGTGATAGTTATCAGATAATGCGAAAAATGCACACTGGAGTGGATACCTATCCTATATGCTAGGTAATGAACATACCTTCTTGAGGTGACAAATGGTCAACAAAGTACTGAAATCTGCAGGAATCCCAGGTTAAAACTGCAAAAAACCAACTCGGTCCACTTTTGTATTAGTCCATTAGGTGCAAAAATGGTTTAAACTATATAAAGTGGGTAAAAATGATTTATAAATAGTAATAAAATAAAAAATTAACATACCATTTTGATTTTTTACCCAACTAGTGCAAATTGGACCAAATTCCTCCAAGATTCAAACGACAATTACGGGAGCATCCGGAAATAAAATCATGAGTCGTCTGGATCAGGTAATTCTTGATCTCTTCCTCTTCAATTTCAATAGATTACAATTTTGAATTAGGTTTTAAATTTTGAATTATTTAAAGCGAAAAGTATAGATTTTGGTGTATGCGGGTTGTCTATGATTAGTTCCCGTATACGACGAGGTATACTCTTATGTATTAATTACAGGGGGCGTGTATTGATCCCTACACACGACTATGTGCAAAGGAATCTATGTACAAGCACACAAATGACCAAAATGAGGGGTTCTAACTCAAAATTGTGTTTGTCTTTGATGGGATGGTGCTTGAAGGGCGAGAAAGGGAACATGAAAAGGTTGATGACATTGTATATCGAGATCCGGGGGCCCAAATGGATTTAAAGCGATGTGGTTTGTATAAGTTTTGGGCACGCAAAGGAATGAGAGCCCAAGTGAGGTTGTTGGATATGTTGGTGGGTTACTGGGACCCTGATAGCGAGAACTTTAATCTCGATGGGCAACCATTGAGAATTGAAGTAGAGGACATTTATTTTCTGACTGGTCTATGACGCTGGGGGGAGGTTGTGAACCTCAAGTTGCAGAGAGCAGGTAGCAGGATAAAGATAGAAGAATATATCGATGCCCACTATGTAGCAGGGACTCCTAAGGTAGGGAGTTAAGTCCCTATCCGGGAAACAAGAAACCTCAGTCTGAAGATCATTGTCCTAGTTTTGACCAGGATCACAGGTTCAGCCTTGTTGCACTAGGCATCGAGGCCTCTCATGTTCTATGCAGTGCAGTGTGCGAGACCCACAGTGTATGACTGGTGTACCTCACTACTAGCCAATATGAAGAGTCAGTTGACATAGTGTAAACATGGGGGTAAACAAAATTTTGGGTTTGCCTCCATCTTGTGCAGTTTATTTTTCGAGCGGGTTCCAATTTTGGGACCTAGAGTTGAGATTCTCACGAGAGGACCTCACAATCCATCCATGGAACGGTGGACCGAGGTGATGAGGCGGAAGGGAGGGGGTAGGGTGTCGGCACCCTACAACGAGGACTTTTTCTACTGGTGGCAGTGAAAAGTCATCACTCTGGATGACTATCCATATGAGGGGATCGAATTTATAGGAGATCCATACATGCCACTTCCACTAGGGTCCACCTACGGTGACATAGGTATGTCAAAACGTTTTTACATATTTTATTTTATTTTTGTATTTTTCTATAATTAGGAAAAACATATTTTTGGATGGTGCTTAAGTATTGACTAGACATTTGTGTGCCGCAGACGTGGGTCCACGACGGCCAGAGGGTCTCCCTCGAGATTGACGGAGGAACCGGGGAGACAAAGTGGTGGGAGGAGAGGCCGAGAGGGTCTTACAAAACATGTAGGGAAACCTGTCACCTCTGACTCATAGGATACCCATGGTCCAGGTAGAGGATCTTCCTGAGGCCATGCAGTGACAAGTGGTTGGTGTACCCAAGGCATGGGTATGACTCTTTCGGTGTCTCGCAAATGCTGTGGTTTTCTACCATGATACACATCTGGCGCCATAGGCATAGATGTCGTGGGATATTGTAATATTGAATATATATGTATTGAGGGTGTTAGCCCCATTTTGTACTATAAACACCATATTTTTTGAAATATATAAAAAAGGATCTTCAGCTTTACTTATATTTACAATGTGTACAATGATTAGATGGTTTTCTTTGCTTTTAATTATGTGATAAATGCCAATCTAAAACAAAGTTAGCACAAGCATCAGATACATGATTAGAACTCCTAGGAATATGATAATATGTAATAAAATAAAATTATCGTTCTAAAATATGTACTCGTAGGAATCGTTACAGTAAAGTAGGACCACGCATGTGGTAACGGTTGTTCAACTGACATACTATTAACTAGGAATCCAGGCGAACTTCCAATGAATGAATTCCATGTGAGATAGCATCGCATAAAAGTTATATAACGACGCTATATTCGGCCACATTATTCGTGGATGGTCTTAGGCATATGCCTCCTGAAGACACCAGTAGACCCTCGGGTGAATAAACCACCCAAGCGATGGAAGCCAAGTTCCATGTGTGATGAATGGACCCGTCTGCGAATTTTAAGTAGACCGACGACTCCGTTGATGTCTGTCAACCAAGTGAAAACTCGATAAGTAACACAAAGACCAAAAATAAAGGAGATATATACACTAAATTACATTAGTATACAAAGAGTTCCACTCAAGCCTGGGGCTCAAGCGTAGTATATTTTCAAGTAGAGACCATTTATGGGCTCAACCAACTTATTCCCTTCGTAATCTTCTAACTCATAGGCCCCTTTTTCTAAAACACATCGCACAATATAAGGACCATGCCACATGGGTTTAAACTTGCTTGCCCCCAATGGTTCTTTGGCTTGATCGTACAAGAGGACCAAGTCACCCTCAATGTACAACCGAGGACAGACAAACTTATCATACTAGACCTTAACACGTTGTTTGTTCACCTCAATAGCCATAGAGGCGTCTCGACGCTACTCATAAAGAATCTCTAGTTATACAAGGCATCGATCGAGATCGGAAGTGTCAGGTAGGAGCGTGATTACCAACTTAAGAGAAGGGATTTTTCATTTAATGGGTAATATCAAATCCACACCATGTACTAACTGGAAAGGGGAAAATCTGGTGGCAGTCTTGACCAAGGTTTGGTATGCCCAGAGTGCAGGATATAGCATGATGTGCCAGTCAGATTTACTCGGACTGACAATTTTTTTCAAAATGGTCTTGAGAGACTTGTTGATGGCCTCTACTTGCCCATTTTCCTGGGGATAATAAGGAGAAGAATGACCATGTTTAAACCCTATCTTAGCTGCTAGTTCTTCCATCATCTCATTCTGAAAGTGACTTCCATGGTCAGTGACAATCTCACTTGAGATACAGAACTGGGTGATAATATGATTGAATACGAAGAAGGTTGCAGTCTTCCCATCAGATTTAACTATAGGCATGGCCTCAACCCACTTAGTAAAGTAGTTGATGACCACGATAATGTGTTGATGCCCCCCAGCCAAAGTTGGGTTGCAATCGCTGAAGTCCACCCCTCACTTAGTGAAGGGACCAAAAATAATGACTGGATGAAGAGGGGCTGGATGTGAGTGCATTTTTCGAGTGAGCACCTAGTAGGGGTGACACTTCTTAACTGCTTCAATACAATCCTTAAAGATACTAGGCCACAAATAACTGGCTCGCAAAATTTTTTGGGTTGTCGCAAGCTTGGATAGATGACCACCACAAGCCCCACTGTGGAAATCGTTCAGAACAGACTCAAATTCTCCATGAGTTAAACAACGACGCAAGATATTGTTTATTCCTTGAAGATACAAAGTGTCATCGACGATAGTATATTTCTTAGCTTGGTATCTTATACGTCATCGGTCATCTCGTGAGAGATGATGAGGGAACTTCAAGGTCTAAAGATAGAGCACGATGTCTCCATACCAGGGGTTAGATGAAGAGACAATAAAAATGTGTTCGTTCGCAAATGAATCAACATGGATAATGTCCTCATCTAATTGTGGAAAATTGGATATTAGTTCTGCAAAGAATAGGGATTTCTTGGATTTCGCAGAAGAGAAATCAAGATCAAACCCACATAAAATGACAATCCATTTATTGTATTTTCCCCCTATGATATGTCGGGTAAGGACGTATTGAAATGTATTGATGTCAGCAACCACCATAGTCTTAGAAAGTAATATATAATGATGTAGACGCTGGACTACGTGAACGACATCCAAAGATAGATTTTCAATGTGAGTATAATTAAGTTAAGGACTGAGTAAAGTTCAACTAAGATATTAGATAATGTGCTCATGGAGCTCATCATCCTCTTGAACCAGAACCATACCAATCATATCTTTGGACACGGAGATATAAAGAAAGTAATATCTACTGTAGTCAGGAGGCTTCAGGAGAGGCATCGACACTAAAGATTTCTTCAAATAATCGAAGGACTCCTGGGCTCGCTCATCCCAGATAAAAGGGGTTTCCTTATTCAAAAGACGCATGAAACCTTTAGTGATAGTGGCATAGTTCACTATAAATCTACGAAGAAAGTTATATTTACCCTGTAGACCCTGAAGTTGTATAATTGTGTGCGGGGGAGGCAACCGAAGTATTTCCTTAACCTTAAGTGGATCTACCATGATCCCAGTCTCAGAAACTAGAAAACATAAAAGACGACTAGACTTAACGCAAAAGATGCATTTGTGAGGGTTCAACCGGATTCTATAATAATGACATCTTTCAAAAACAAGTCGAAGGTGAATAATGTGGTCCGCTCTCTTACAAGAGTGAACAGCAAGATCATCAAGGTAAGCTTCGACTAAGTTCTTAAGATCGTGAAAAGCGAAAGTCATGGCATGTTGAAAGGTTGATCCAGAATTTTTAAGTCCGAAAGGCATCTTCTGGTATGCAAAGGTACCCCAAGGACAAATGAATGTCGTCTTGTGTTGATCCTCGGGTTTGATTTGAATTTGACTATATCTTGAAAATTCGCCCATAAAAGAAAATACTTCGCTTCCCGCACACTCGTCGAGAATATAATCGATGAAAGGTGTGCAGAAGTTGTATTTCAGACAAGCCTTGTTTAGGCCATGGAAATCCATACATACATGGATGGTTCCTTGGTTCTTATCTACAGGAATGGGTTTGGATACCCTTTCGTTTAAGGGAACCAGGTAGATGAAGCCAACATTAAGTAGCTTATCCACCTCTGCCTTAATAGCAGAGGCCTTTCGAGGATTTACAACTCTAAGATGTTGTCGAACAGGTTTAGCATCCAGATAAGTTTTAATATCATGTTCGACAATACGAGGGTCGATCCCTGGCATATCTTCATAAGAACAAACAAATACATCTCGAAATTCCTTGAAGGGGTTGGTGTAGATTAGGATTTTTTCTGGCGAATAATCTGCACCGATATTTACATTTTCAACCTTACCAGGGGTATGAGAGATGTCAATTTGGATGGTAGGAGAAATAATCGCCATGTTTCCTTTGGCATAAATGTCATGCATATCAAGTGGAACTACAGTGTGGCTGACTATCTCACTCAAAGTAGATCGAAATCTATCTTGTTTGATTCTTTCAAGATCTGGGAGAAAATAGGAGCGCTGATGCATATCATCCCAAGGTTTTTCGAAACCATTCATGGGTTCGATGATGGCTTCGTTTGAAGGCAAAGTCCCATCGAGGAAATCATGTGAACAAGACTATGAGGTGGCCCACACGTGCCTAAAGACGATATCCTCCTCGTCCGTCGGTGAGGGAACAGGATCGGGATCGACGAAAGAGTCAAGAACAACTTGATATTCAATCTCTGTTGCTGATAATGGCATGGCCATCCCAGCATGTGACTGTCCTTCACTAGAAAAAGTCAGTGAAGGTAGGGTCCACGAATCATCAAAATAAGACGTGCGAAAAGGAATGGACCTCCCAGTCGAGATGAGCCTACTAGACATGGCATAAACTTAATGGTTCGGTGTCGAGAAGTGGAAAGTACCCATAAGGGAAGAATACATTCCGACACTGATATTCTCAGTTGCCAACTGAGAATTGTCGATCACAGTGATCGACTATCCAGGAGATGCATTAGGACTAGAGCACACAAAGGATAACTGATCGATCGTCACAATATTCCCTTCATGAGGGAAAAAAAGGATACAAAATACGAACGACATGATGTCCATCATAGCATAAGTCCAATTGTGACCTAGTAACTAGTTATAATCAAGAGGCACATCTACTACCTCTACCATCTTCCCACCTAACTGGACCGGAAAGGTGGGGAGAATACCGTGAGGGAAGAAGGAATGACAATCAAAACTAGTCAACATGTTCGATGAATTGGAAAGGGTCAAAGAACCAAGATCTTTCCAACAGGCCAGGGACATCACACATGTAGCAGTGCCTTCATCAATAACCGCACGTTTGATGGTATACTTGGAATACTCCACATGGATTTGGAAAGCCACATGGTAAGGCAGGCGAGGCTTAACATCTGTGAAGTCAAACTTGATGACCTTTGATCCATTGGGTTCTAGAGCTCCTAGAGAAAAGAGTAACGCATTCCTCTATGAAGGACATGTCTGTAGTACCTCCAAAGCTGACATCGCATAAGGGGTTTGTCCTAGGTCAACAATAGAGTAGTTCTAGGCGGCTCTAGCATTTAGATTATGGGTAGAGTGCTTAAGTACTCCTTTCAGAATTCATGGTGGTGACTCTAGTTTCTCAATCTGTAAATTCATTTCCAGAGGAGGAGGAGATTCTAGACCAAAATGAGTTTTTTTAGAACTATATTCTTGAGATCGAGTGGCTACATCTATTTTCGCATCGGCCATATTGATACATAAATAATTGCCATCTTGCGACTGTTGTTTTTGACCTCCACCAACTGCATTTTTGGCATTTGAGGAGCTCGAGGCTAAGTGTTGATTATGTGAGAATGAATTCGTCAGCACAGTAGGTGATTGAGCTAAAATCCTCACAGATTCTACAAGTTTGGGGCACAAATGGGTAAGGTGATCATCTGTTCAAAGTTTACACGGAAAATTCACCTTACGTTTTTCTCATTTTCCCTCTCCAACATTATTACCTATCTTTTCATTATTATTATTGTCCTTGGATTTATTATCATTTTTCCCACCCTTACGGTTATTGCTTCCTTTCTTTTTATTCCCTCCTGGTTGTTGGTTACCATTCGGGTTGGTCGACGATTGCACAGAGTGTACATCTACTGACTTAGTGGGATTGGAATACATATATGAGGTTGGTCCTCCTTTAGACTGGCTTAAATACAACTCTTTCAACTGGTTTGTCACCGAGTCTGCAGAATTTACACTAGTAGAACCTACAATGCCATCGGCATGAGGTCCGAGATTTTGCCTAGGGTCATAAGTAGACCATGGTGCATCAGGAAGAAGATGGTATAACATCCCAGACTGAGCATAAATCAAATATAATTGTTAGGCCCTAAAGATATCTTCCTCCTCAGTGGTAACCCCGAAAGTAGCAATGTCATTCGAGATAGGAGCGTACAAAGACTTAAGAAACCATTCTAAAAGAAAGGTCGAGGGTATATGGGTCTTAATCAACCTCTTCCTTCTACGCCACTCCTGGATATGGTCCGAGATATGAGTGGTAGTATCATGGCATAAAGTTGACAACAATTCTAAGCCAACATCATAACGAATGGGCAACTGGAAGTGGTTAAGAAAGACCATTACCAACTAACTAAAATTCCCATATGCCCCCTTGGGTAGCTCAATATACCATTTCTCAACAACTTCGATGAGGGTGCGTTGAAATAATATCAAATGAATAGAGTCGTCATTATGGGAGTTTGATGAGAACCAAAGGTGAAAGGCATTAATGTGGTCACCAATATCCTCTCCATTCTTACCCTTGGACTTTGGGATGTCTGAAGGAAGTTTGGTGGGTACCGGGGACCATGTATGATTTTGACTCATAGGTTCATTCATTAACTTAACCAAATCTGATAGATTAAGCATGGCTAGAAAAGGGAGAGGGGGTTGTGACATCTGGCCCCATCCTCCCAGGAAATATTGTGCTTGTGGATTCAGAGGCTATCTAGGGTTCTGGTAAACACCATGGCCTTATCCGGAATTATAAGTCCCTCCTCTAGGCTGATTCATATAAGGTTGGTTGGGCATCATTCTAGCTGGAATGTTCTATTGAGGGTTATAGAAATTTCCCCCAGTTGAATTAGATCCAGGTTGGGGGTTTCCCAAAAAGTGAAACTGACCTCCCCTAGGTTGGAAACTGGAGGATAGAGGCGGATTCGTCATGCCAAATGTATTGGTAGGAATCTGCACCGAGGAGGTAGGATTGTAAGATGGAACTTGAGTTGAAGCTTGTCCACCAGGTTGACTATTCCACCCAGAAGTAGGAGGATTGGACCCAGGGTTAAAAGCAGGCATACCTTCCATATTAGGAGTCATTTGAGGGATTTGAGATCCACCAAATGAAAAAGGAGTGTAGGGAGGTGTATTTCCCCCAAGTCTAGCTCTAGCATTAGGACCAATAGCTGGGATGGAGTTCGAAAAATGTGAAGTGAAGTTAGGAATACCATAAGAAAATGGACTAGATGCCATAGGGATGAACTGAACATTGTATCCCAGTGAGTGGCCAAGAGACCCAAATGGGTTCGAGGCAGTAGCATGAGCATTAACTATAGGATGGGCCATAGTAATGATAGGTGCCTCTGGCACTATGAACATAGAGGTTGCAGGAGTTGAAGGTGTTCCATTAACTATATTGGGTATGGGAGTCAAAGGGATCCCATAATTTTGAAGACCAGGTTCAGTACTCATCCTTGTAGAATCACAAGTCTGAATGGTGGATGTGTGTGTACCATGTATAATGACTCTACACCTTTTAGAAGGCAAGGACATGAAATATGGTGGTAACTGTAATAAGCGATGGGACCGGCGGGGCGACTGGTCCTACTCCACAATGACTTAAGACTCTAAAGATAAAAATATATCCTAAGGCCAACTAGTAAGCAAAGAGCACACCAAAAGTCAAACAACCAATATGCATGCAAACGGGGTAAGGTGGTTGAGTGGCCTCCCTCCCTAAAGAAGGTATGTCTCATCCAATAGGGACCTGAGACTCCTTGCTAATTATCATAGGTAAAAAAAGTAGTTATAGGGGCCCTCATGGGTTTAACAACCAGTTAGTAAGATCCCCTTGGAGAGGTAATCGTCCATAAAGGTTGTTTGTTGTTCGACCCCTATCTGACCTAGGGTACTAGCAGAATAACCCCTGCAAGTAACCTATGAGATACCTAAGTCAAACAACTAATAAACCACTGTATAACCGATGCACAGGTGAGAAGTCATAAGTCCAGATCACCATATGGGAAGGGTGGAAAATCCCAAAACCTTGAAAACACTGCCTTTAACGGAGGTATGGGCACTAGCAAGATCCCCAAATAATAATAAATGCATAGAAATATCTCTGACACTAGGCGAGTATCTGGGGGATATCCCTTCAACCAACTTCGTGTGACCTCGTGATTAACTCTGGTGTGAGCAGAGCCTCCTGATCTTACCAATTATACAATGGATTTCTCAACTCCCTTACCCAGACACATATGTTGATTTATTTTCCTTGGATAAGTTTACTCACAAAATCCTATTCCAAGGCACTAAGTCCTAGGCTAGTTTGTGTACCCTAGAAAATAAAATCGTTACTAATAAATTTTAAATTATAGCGTTGATCTTATGGCCATGATTACTCAAAAAGGTATGGTGATGAAACTCATGGTGTTATGACTTTTCAAGAAATTAAATAGGAAAATAATGCAAAGTCTAATTTTAACTTTTAATGTATGATATGCTTCTAAAAATGATGCGATTTTCAAATTCAACCCTGCAATTCAAAAGTAAAAAATTCAATCTTTCACTGTATGCACTAAGCTAATGATAAAAATTCAAAAGACAAAATATGCCAAGTAATGCAAAATGCCTATTTTTTTGTATTTTCAATATATCGAAACTGAAAATGCATGGAATGAAAAGTAACTTGATATATAGCCCTATTGTGTATAAAAGAGAGATAACTCAAGCAGGAGATCAAGCAATGAAACACCCAACCCAATGTATAAGGACAATAAAAATGAAAAGATGAAGAGAAAAACTTCGCCCAAAAATTCAACCAAAAGAGGGTTTCCTGTCATCCCACAGGTACTCAACAGGCACTATAGAGACCTAAGAAGGCTCAAAAAGCATCAAATCCCACCCAAAAAACACCACACCAAGAAAATAGGCAAGGAGAAAAGGTGTACATCACTGTTTGAGAAAACAGAGCGTATATATGCAGCTTGCAGTGAGATAGCTTGCGTGTATATGCTATTGTCAAGAAAAAAGGTGCATATATGCTTTGAAAGAAGGCCAAGCAAGGGAGAAAAGATGAAAGCTCAGACCCAGAGAGAACAAGAGTTGTCAAGCATTGATACGACAAGAACCACAATAGAAGCGAGAGAAATCTAAGGAGAAAAATACTTCAAGCCCTAAGAAAGAAGATTCATCCCCAGTATGGTCACCAATTCTATTATGAGGAAAATCCCTCTATGGATATCGTGAACCACAATAGATAGGTATGACTATAGAAATCAACTCAATTCCAACATATGCTATATAAAAAAATGTGCAAGAGAAGTAAGAAAGAGTCTTACCTCATCCAAACGTTTGATGATGTCCACCGTTGAGAACTTTGACCCAAAGCTTTATACCTACAATAAGTTATCAATAAAAAAGCAGAGAAATCATATAGTGATGATATAACAGGTTAGCTCATTAGATAGCATAATCCATCAATATACAAAACAAACATGCCCATGGATCATAACACATATATTTGCAAGATATCAGTTGGACGGGAAAGGAGTATTTCTATTAATAAATGATTAGCAGAAGTGAAAACATTATAGACTTCTGTGTCGGAATAGTTCGGAACCAAGAAACCATGTTCCTTCCAATTGGGCCTCCACCACTTCAATCCTCCACCAAAGGCAAGATCATATAAGGGAGAAAAAAAGGTTTTCCATTAATAAGGGAAGAGCTTGGGGGCTGAACACTGTGTTCAGAATTAAAGGACAAAGGGATGCAAACTCAATACTGAAGTAATAATTTCTCCAGAGTAACTTTGCTCTCAAAGTTGAATTCTCTCTCCTTTTTTCCATAGCTTGGGTTTGGCTTCTTTATATCCTTCAAAATGAAACTGAAGGGCCGAGTCAGAACGTTTTCAATATGTGGAAGGCCAAGGATCAGAGATCTCCTATCATGACATGGAAACCCGACATTTAATTTTGATTTTCTGGCACAAATTTCGACGTACGTGGGTTGTAGTGGAGCATCCAACGTATACGCTTGTTGTATAGCTTGCAAGGTGCGTACAAGTGGAAAAATATTTATTTTTGTCTCTGGATTCATTAATCAGGGAAAGTAAGTCTACATAGGGAAATGGAGTATGGCCCTCTCTGCAAGATTGCATAGGGTGAGGCAAATCTTGCTCTAACAATAATTGAAAAGAGAGATAGAGTTCTATGGGTCAATCTCATTCGGCTCTTCCACACAACTCTTCATTCTCAATTAACC
>ML790979.1:232586-249630 GCA_009831015.1 Picea engelmannii
AGGAATTCTCCCTTTGGTTCCACCTAAATCACAAATGAATCAATTATATGATTATAATCATGTACATTTTTCTTCAGCAATGAAACATGGAAAACATTATGTTCCTTCACTCTGGGAGGAAGTGCTAGTCGATATGCTACAAGTCCCACTCTATCCAAAATTTCAAAGGGCCCACAATACCGGGGTGCCATATTGGCACAAGCTCCCATTTTCAAGGAACATTTTTTAGGACTAACTCAAAGATACACATGATCTTCTGCTTTGAACTCTCTAGGAGTTCTCTTTCTGTCTGCATATATTTTCTGTCTATCCCAAGCTACTTTCAAATTTTGTTTTATTTGAACTACTTTTTGTTCCATTTATTTAAGCATATCTGCTCCGAGTGTAATTATGTCTACTCATTTATTCCAGCTGATTGGAATATTTCATTGTCTACCATAGAGGGCCTCAAAATGGCTCATCTTCAATGACTCTTGATAGCCATTGTTATAAGAAAAATCTATCAATGGTAGTTAGTCTTCCCACTTCTTGGGATGATGCATCACATGCATCCTTAACATGTCATCTAACACTTGGTTTACCCTCTTTGTCTTCCCATCCGTTTGAGGGTGATAGGTTATACTAAATACCAATTTAGTTTCAAAACCAACAAACAAATATTTCCAAAAATTTGAAGTAAATTTTGTATATCTATCTGATATGATTTCCTTAGGAATTCCATGCATTCCAAATATTTCTTTCATGAAAATACTGGCAATATCTATTTCCTTGCAAGTTAATTTGATGGGAATAAAGTGAGCAACCTTTCCCAGTTTGTCCACAACTACCATAATGACATCATTTTGATTGGTTTATTTTGGCAACCCTGTGATGAAATCCATGGAGATGGTTTCTCATTTCCATTCCAGGATTGGTAGGGGATGCAACAATCCTTCTAGATTCTAGTGTTTTTCCTTAACCTTTTGACATTCTCGAAAATTAACTAAGTAATCAACTATGTCATTTTTCAACTCGAGCCAGTAAAATAGTTTCCTAGTAGTTGTGATCATTTTCTGATAACCAGGATGACTAGTATATGGTGTTTTATGTATTTCATCTATTATGAACCTCTTCAAGTCATCACAATTTGGAATATACAACCTAGCTTTGTAAGTTAGAAGGCCATCATTCAACATTGGATATCCCTCATACTTCAGCCCTATGGGCTCTTGCTCTAGGTATGATTTCACAGTCTTGAAAAATGCATTTGTTTCTTGTGCACTTTTGACTCCCTCCATGATTTCTGATTCACAGGTGCTTACAGCTACCAAGTGAATCACTTTCATATTTCTACTATGGGAATCAACCACCCTATTTTATTTTCCTTTAATATGTTTGATTTCAAAATCAAACTCACTGAGGAGAGCCATCCACCTAACTTGTCTAGCATTGAGTTATGGTTTATCAAACAAATATCTCATCTCACTATGGTATGTCATAAGTACAAATATTCTACCTAGGAGGTAATACCTCCACATTTTTAAAACATGTTCTATGGAATCCAATTCCAAATCATGTGTCACATAATTATTTCACGCTCATTCAATTTTCTACATTCATAGAAAATCACATGCCCTTCTTGCATAAGGACTCCTTCGATCCCTTCCTTACAGGAATTTGTACACACAAGGAAATCCTTGTTTGGGTCTGAAATATTCAACAAAGGTGCATTGGCTATAAGGTATTTTATCTTTTGGAATATCTCTTCACATTCTGATGTCCAAATGAATTTAACTCTTTTTTTCTGAAGGGTCATGATTGGTAAACCAATATTGGAAAATACCCTTATGAACCTTATATAGTATCCTACTAGGCCCATAAAGGATCTAATATCAGATACATATTTGGGGTAGTCCAATCCATAATGGATTTGATCTTTTCAGGATAAACTGCCACTCCTTCTTTAGAGATAACATGGCCTAAGTAATCGACTTTTTTTTGGATGAAGTCACACTTACTAAACTTTGCATAGAGCTAATGTTCTATTAGCATTCGAAGCACTAAATTGAGATGTTATTCATGATACTCCCTACTCTTATAACATATTAGGATATCATCAATGAAATACAACACAAATATGTCTAAGAATTTACTGAGTACATTATTCATTAAGAACATAAAAGTGGTTGGTGCATTGGTAAGCCCAAATGGCACCACCACAAATTTATAGTGCCCATATCTTGTCCTAAAGTTTATTTTGTGGATGTATTCATCCTTAATTTAGACTTGATGGTATCCAGACCTCAAGTTGATCTTGGAGAAAATTTTAGCACCCCTTAATTGGTCAAACAAGTCATCAATCCTTGGCAAGGGATGCTTATTTTTAATGGTCATGTGATTGAGTTGTCTATATTCTATGAAAAAACTGAGTGTGTCATCCTTATTTTTCACAAACATATCTCACACTCCCCAATGAGACACACTAGGGTGAATGTAACCTTTGTCCAACATTTACTTTAGATATATTTTGATCTCAACTAGATGCAGTGTACTCATTCTATAGGGTGCTCTAGACATTGGCACCGCTCCGGGTCCAAGTTCTATTGAAAATTCAATATCTCTTCTTGGAGGTAGACCTGGTAGCTCTTCTGGAAATAAGTCTTTATACTCTCTTAATATAGGATGGCCCTCTAGTCTTGGTTTATTGTCCTCAACAAAGTTCAACAGTTGTATTGCATACAAAGGACATCCTTTTCTGCAATACTTCTTCACTTGAAGGGTTGATATTTGTCTCATTGAGACAACCTTTTGAATTCCTTTTAGGGTTATTTTTTTCCTTCTTCAACTTCACACTCCAAAGTTTTATTGTAAGAATCCAAATTGGTTTTATGGGCGACCGACCAGTCCATTCCAATCAACAGGTCATAATATCCTAAATGGAGCATGTTTATGGTTTTTTAGGTGGGTAATTCATTCATAATGAATTGGCATGCTGGTATGACCTATGTTACCTTTCTTTTTGTTTCAATGGCTAGTTGTACCAACCATGACTTAGCATTTTTTACTTGCTACAATTTACATTTCTCAACATTTTGAGGGGAAACATAACTCATATTATAACCAGGGTCAATTAAATAGAAACTATATGGTTGGAAATCATGGCTTCCATATCCACTACTTAATCTTGGTGGTTGGCTTGTCTATTATCCAAGGATGCATGAATTTGTGGCATCCTCCTAGCCACATCATTGACTATGGTAGCCTCCTGGATGTTGTAGACTCTTCGATTTTTTTGTCGTCTATATGGGAAATCTCTTAGCATATGTTCTTCTCCACAATCCCAACATTTCAAGGGTTCTCTCTTTGTATTATCAGTCTTACTTGGGGCTGATTTGAGATGGAAAATTTTGTTGATACACACATTTAGTAGGAAGGATCATCTTAGAAATTTTCCCATGATTCTTAAATCTTGAGGATTTAAACCCCTTCTTCTTGAATCCCAATTTTCTTTTCTTCTTCCAATCCTTAGGAGGTTCTACCTTATTCTTGAATTTCTCATAGCAATATCTTTCCTTTCGAATATTGTCTTCTAAATTATTAGGTTCATGAAACTCAATTTTGTCCCAGAAGGACTAAGGTAGTCCACTAATAAACCATTTCATATTTACCTTTTCATACTTTATGTAGGGAACATACCTCACAAACTCAAGAAATTTGTTGATATATCCATCTATTGTGAGTTGTCCTAGCTTGAGTTCATAGAACTCCTTGGTCTTTCCATCATAGTATTTTTTAGATAGATACTTCTTCTTGAAGTATTTCTCAAATTGTTTCCATGAAAATTCCTTCTCATGGATTCCTTTAACATTCCTAAGGTCCTCCCACCAAATGGAGGCCTTTCCATTCAATTTGAAAATGGATATTCGTGCCTTTAAGTTTTCAGCATAGTCATGGACTTTAAAGTACTTCTTCAATCCAAGTAGTCAAACTTCTGCTTCTTCCCCCTTTTTAATTTCTCCATCAAAAGTGGATGGTTTGAATTTCTTAAAATCTTCAAGGTCATGGCTCTTGGAATGTTTCCTCTTCTTCCTTCTCCTCTTGGAATGTGAACTAATCTTACTACTACACAATTCCTTGGAGTTGTTAGTTTCCTCACTAGAGGATTCTTTCGTTGAATGTATCTTGGCTCCATGTTGGGCCTTATTTGAGGTGCTCCTCCTTGTGTTGCTACTTTCAAGACTATGCTTTTCTATATCAGGTGAACTTTGGGTTTTCTTAGTATGATGTCTATCCACATTATTGGTTGCTGGCCCATGTTGCAACTTCCTTTGTATATCTTATAGGCTTTGCAGTAGGACTGCATTAATTTCAGTTTGTTTTTATTTTTCTCTTATCATCCTTTCATTGTCATCCTTACAACTCTATAATTATTCCATCAGGATTCTTACAGTTTTATCCAAATCCAGAGGGGTTTCCACCGCCCTCCTCTCATCATATTTTTCTCCTCTATTGTGGGATCTTTCCCCCAACTCATGGCATGTCACCATTCTTTGCATTGTAGTTTTTCTTAATGTCCACTGATTATTTGAGTGTCGATAAAACATTTTATGTTAGTTAATTATCTACTAGTTTATCAACATCACATGCAATTTCTAAGGTGAAGTCAACTTCATTATTTGGAACACTAGCAACACACAATTCAGTTTTTTTTTTGAGCATATAACAACAAAAAAAAGTTATGTTCCTCTCTTCAGTAGTGTCTTAAATAAGTTCCTTATGAATGGGGTAAGATAGGGTGTTAACCATTAAAAGTTTTCTAATAAAATTTTATGCGACTTGTTCATGAGACCAGGTAGGCCAAGTGTTCTTTTCCGCTCTGATACCACTATGTCACACACCCAACCCCTAAGTACCTTTTTAAGGGATGGGGTATAATTTTTTTGCTTACCTCCGACGAATATGGTATCAAGGAATATTCTCATTCTCTCGATGAACAGTCACGATGCATGCCATATCTCTCGAACTACGGTTAGGATCCATTCGACACCTAAGGTTCACCAATCCTACTGGACATCACTCAACTCATCAACCCATTGAAGATTAACATGCGCCATCACACTAATGTTCTTAGTCAACATCAATTCACCATGTCATCGTAGGGCACTTAGGCTTGCTCAACTAGAGGATCACATTTGTCCCTATCCTATAGTCCAATTTAAATACTTAATTAATATTTTGTAGAATACCATTATTTGGTAATTAATTACTTAAAACTCATTAAGGATAATTATTCTCCACAAATTAATTATCTGTAATTAATTGTTTCTTAGCCTAATACTCTTGGTCTAGTAGTTATTGAGGTTTTACTTTCTCCCCTATAATTATATCATAACACAATTAGGTTAATTTATCCATAATATAATTAAGTTGATTAACCTTAATTAAGGTATATAATTCAATCCCTCCCTGCCATGCAATTCCATACTGAATTTTCAAGTAATTTAACACACACACACACACACACATATATACTGGGGAAAATTATTAAATATATTCAATTTGATATTTAATATTAGAAGTTTAGTCTTTTATCAATTATATTATAATATAATTAAACATAGAAAAGGAGCACTTAGGATTATTAATATCTATTAATACCCAAGCCTCCATACTTTGAAGAAATTCCTCATCGTGCTTTTATGAACCCAAATCTCTTGATTTTTAGAGTTTCTAAGAGGGTCCCACTCATATTGTAAAGTGTTGAAAATACAATTATTTATATTAATTTATAATGTAATTAATCACTTAAAATTTTTATATCGATATTTGTGCAACCATTGGAGCAGGAAAGGGTAGGTTCATCTCTTTGACAGTTCATTGCTTTTTCATTCTATACCCCAAACATCTCAAAGTCTCGGAGTCCCAAATTCTCAGAGCTCCACAGTCTCGAAATCCTGAAGTGTCCACACTTCACGTGATTTCACATTAAATATAAAATTAAAAAGGAAAAGAGGTATTGTACTTTATAGTAACTCATTTAAAATATATGTATTATATTACACTTTTTTGGAAATTACGCCTAGGTTTATAAGGTCTCCAATATTATATTTAATATTTAAATTGAGAGAGAGAGAGAGAGAGAGAGAGAGAGATTTGGGTCAACCCCTTCGGCTCTCCACCACATTCTTTATACTCCAATATCCCAGACTCTCGAATCCCCGAAGTGGCCCCCCTTATACACCTTTCTACATTATTTAATATTTAAAAAGAGTTTGCTTCATTCATGTGTAACAATTTTAATAAACCTTAAAGTAATATAATATAATATATTATAATCCTAAAAAATTATGCCCATGTTTTAAATTCTCCAATATTATATTTAATAATTGAAAAGAGAGAGAGTGTTCTCCGGGTCAATCTCCTTCGGCTCTTCCACACAACTCTTCATTCTCAATTAACCCAGAGTTTCAGAGTTCCAGAGTTTCAAAGGGGACCCACTTGTAATTACATTGTGATTTAAATACAATGAAATATTTTGGATTATAATATAATACATATTGTATTAATGGTATATTATATTAAATTATGTTAATTGATCACATTAAATATAATAATTTAATTAATTATATTTCTTACCTTTACAACCTTGTGTAGGGAAGGAAAGGGTTCGAGAATTCAACGACTTTGGCTCGTGGAATCCCATCACCCAAACATCCCAGAGCCCCAGAGATACGAACTCTTGGAGTTCTGAAGACCACAATATGGTTAAAGCATTCGATCACCGATTATTCCTTGGTGTGTTTGACATTAAAATAATGATAATTATTATATTCTCTTTGGTCTCAGATCTTTTACACTCCAAGAACTTTAATCTCCATTTTCAGAATAAAATAATAATAATAATAATAATATGTATATAGACATATATGTATATATATTTCTATATCCATGCAAGCTTATATTACCTGGAGAATTTAAATGAAATTATTTTCTCTTACAGGAAAATAAGAAAAGGAGAAATATAAATTTCGAGTCTTTATAAAGGGAAATAAAAAATAGAATTATAATCTCTCCCTTATTGTGGGTAAATGAGTAAATTTTGCGTCATTATTATTGTTCTTTACTACTCTTATTAAATTTAAGGAAATTGGTCTTAAGACAAAGATTTACCTCCACAGTAAAATTCAGTATTTCTACTAGGATTTACTTCCCACCAAAATTTAAGGGTATTCTTCCCATAAATGTTTATTTATGCCCCAAACAAAATTTTGAGAACTTTTGTATTTTAAGTCAATTAGGAAAATTTCATGTTTATATTCTAATTATTTTTCCTCAATAATCATTTATAAGGAATTTTAACGTTTTCCCATATTTGGGATTATTTCCTAAACTCCACACAGATTTGATATCCTCTAATTTTTCTGGGATAGGATTAGAGGACAAACTAAAATAGAACACTATTATGTAGAAAAATCACTCTCTGTTCTTCCATATGTGTTATAGATATTTTTATCTGTTTAGTCATCATTTTCAAAGCATGGATTAAACTGTACAACACAGCCAACCACAACATCCACTCCCAAAAATATTATTTTAACACACATATAATCAAGAGATAAGGAATTAAACAAATGAGATTTAGCTAATACATTCTTTATTTTACTTAGATTTCTCAAGTCACTTTTGTCAGAAATTAAACTTACATAGTTATGAAACATATTATAAAATTTTCTCTGATCTAAACACTACAAAGATTTAACCAAATATACTTATCTAGAAACCATATAGTGATGCAACTACTAAAAGGGGTTCCCTTTTCCTCCCAACCATAGACATAGCAACTCCTGGATGGAGTTACCACTTGCCTCCCCCTAGCTAGATCATGATGCTCAGAGAGAGACTATTCCTCTTGTTAAACAACAACTAGGAATGAAGATCACTCTCTTGCTCCCACAAGAACTTGGCAGATTGGTTTTATTTCCACCAAGAAAGGGGCTCTACAATAAGTTCTTCCTCAGTCACTCATCTTCTTTGCAACCCTGCATATCAGCTTGGACTAAAAATGTTGCCCAAAAAATTCTTGTGCCCATAACATATTTGTTTCTGAGTTCTTTTCAAAACTAGAGAGCTTCACATGCTCTCCCTCCTCGGAAAATGGTCACTAGACTCATCTTCTTTCCTCTCTTCTTCTTCCCACAAATTTACTCTATTTTCTTTCCTTCCTCAATAAGATTTCGTGGGTTCAAATCCCCATTTCGTGGTCAAGTCAAGAAGTTTTTCCAGATGGGTACTCTTCCCATTTCCTCATTGACTCTTGAGGAGGACTTCCCCACTACCAACCTGACTGGTAATTTAGTTTTCTAGGTTAGAGGACTGTTTTGGGTCTAAATAATTTAAATCCAGTAGAGTATTGGTATGGTAGGGATCTATTATAAAACATGATCACGGAGAAATAAAATAAAAACAAATGTAGAAATAAAAAAAAAGATACACAATACAATAGAGACACAGATTTACGTGGTTCACCTAGTGTGGGCTATGTCAACCAGAGAAATTTCCATGTCCTTCATTTTTATTATCAAACAAATGAAGGGATACAACCTAAAACACACCTGTTGTAAATTCCTCTTCTTTCTCTCACTGACTCCTCTCTCAGAATACAATATTCACAATGATACATAGTTGCAATTCAATTCCCTCATAAAATAGGGTTTTATTCTAGGGAAAAAAACCCTAACATAACTTCTATCATCAGATCTACAACCTTATAATGAATGCTCCATATTTAATATGAAATTACAATATACATTTACAAAGGAATTTTTCCTTTGGGAGCTTCACCCTCGAACCCCCGACGGGGACCCGCTTTCCCTAGGACCTCGTAGGGAGGGAAGGCCCCCCTTGCAACACCCCCATGTGGAGGGGTGTACAATATTCCAGGGTGTAGATTCGTCATGGGGTATAAACACAGTTGAAAACAAAGACCTATGAAATAGGAAGATAATCGGGCTCCACAACCAACAATCTCCCACTTGGAGATTGATCACAATAACTTCATTGTTGTACTACCTGTTGAACTATAATCCACCTTAGACGTGGAAAATTTCTCATCTTCACCTTCATGCTTGAATACCAATTGAAACTAAGAAGGATCTTAGTTTCTCCTTGGTTACTCCCTTTGTTAACATGTTTGCAGGATTGTGGCTAGTATGTATCTTTTCCAACTTCAAATGTCCATCTTCCAAGACATATGATATGAAATGGTACATGAGTTGTATATTATTAATATTCGAATGGAAGGATGATTTCTTTGCAAGATGAATGGAATTCTCATTGTCAGAGTACAACATGCTATTCTCTTACTTCTTTCCCAATTCCTCCATAAACCTCTGTAACCAAAACATTTCTTTACTACCCTCTGTAGAAGAAACATACTTTGCCTCTGTAGTTGAAAGTGAAACAACCTTTTCTAGTTTTTAAATCCAACTTACTGTTGTTCCACCTACAGTAAAAACATATCCTTTGGTGATACTCCTTCTATATTTATTACATGTCATATCTAATCAACATATCTCTGTAGAACAGTGTCTGAACCTCCAAAACATAATGCATGAGTAGAAGTACCTCTCAAATACCTAAGAATCTAATTTACTTCCTCCCAATGCTCTTTACCTGGATTGTTTATATACCTACTCACAACTCCCACTGCATGTGCAATATATGGTCATGTACAAACCATCGCATACATCAAGCTACCAACTATTGATGAATAATGGACCCTGGACATGTATTCTATTTCCTCATGTGTCTTGGGACACATTTCCTTGGTTAATTTTAAATTTCTGGCCAAGTTTGTACTAACTGATTTTGCATTCTACATTCTAAACCTCTCCAAAACCTTCTCTATGTACTCACCCTGAGACAATGTCAATTTTTTTATTTTTCCTATCTCTTGTTATTCTCATACCAATGATTTTATTTGCAACACCCAAATCCTTCATCGCAAATGAATTAGATAATATCTTCCTGAGCATATTTATATCCTTCATATTAGGCCCTGCAACAAGAATGTCATCTACATACAATGGAAATATAATATAGCTTACATTTTCTATCCTTTTAAAATAAAAACAGTGATCAAAATGACACCTACTATAACCTTGTTATGTCATAAACCTGTCAAACTTAAAATACCACTACCTTGGAGATTTCTTTATGCCATACAAGCTCTTCTTCAACCTACATACAAAATTTTCCTTCCCTTTGACCTCATACCCCTGTCGCTGCTGCATATAAATATATTCATCCAAATCCCCATGGAGAAAAGTTGTTTTTACATCTAACTGTTCAAGATGCAAATATTCTACTTCCACAAGAATTAAAATAGTCCTAATTGAATTCATCTTAACAACAAGAGAAAATATTTTATCAAAATCTATACCTTTCTTTTATGAAAACCCCTTTACAACAAGTCTACCTTTGTGTCACTTTTTTCCTCCATTTTCTTCCTTCAACTTGTAAACCCATTTATTTTGCAATGCTCTTTTTCCTATAGGTGTGACTGAACCAAGTCCCAAGTCTGGTTATTTACCAAGGAATCCATTTCCTCTTTCATTCCTTGCTTCCACTTCTTTTTAGTGTCTACTTGCATTGCCTCTTCATAACTTTTTGGTTCACCAGAATCAATCAACAATAAATAATACAATGAAGGAGAGTATCGTTCAGGGGGTCTACTTAAGCTGGTAGATGTTCTAACAACACCTGCAGGAGTTTGAGGCACCTGTTGCTCCTGTTTCTTTCCCTGCAACTGATCTTTGTACATGACCTTCTCATTGAATATGACATCTATACTCGTAATAATTTTGTGATTTTCATAATCCCATAAGCAATAACCAAAATCATTAACATTGTATCCAATAAAGGTACACTTCTTGGATTTTTCCTCAAGATTTGTTCTATTTTCTTTATCAATATGGACAAATGCTTCACAACCAAAAGTGATCTAGATTTATGAGTTGAACGAACTGATTAACATATTGAATACAATAAACAAAAAGATATAAAGAATAACAAAATTATCTAGTGAAAAATATCTTCTATTAAATAATGAAATATGATGAAACTGTAAAACTGCAGAACTGAAACACTTGCTTGAATGGTGGTAGCTATCTCTGAAAAGAGATGTGGCTGCTACATGCATTTGTCTGATCATAATGGATTACAATGAGGCTCCATAGACATTCTTTATTTTACTCATGAATACCAAAACCCTAGACATCCAAAAACCTAACCTCAGAAGGTGAAACACCAAAAGTCATGTGGGCCCTATGGGTAAGTTGGTGTAATTTGGTACCTCAACTTCCAAGGGTCATAACGTTTGCATACAACCTTCTTTTTAGGTGTGTGATAGCCTGTTGGAAAACTATTTCAGAGAACTACACACTCTTTCATCAAAAATGTTTCTTAAGAATGACCATAATTTTCTCTATGCCAAAATGTCCTTCCACTCTACTATAGTGGGTTTCACAAATCATCTTTTCATGCTCACTTGTAGGAACCCAGAGATGGCCCGGGTGGCATAAGAGGTCATACCCATGAGTTGATATGTGGTGGTGAATTCATGATCTTGCTTATAAAGTTGGGGCCACTCAGATGCTTCATGTCCACAGGAATGGAGCACAGTGGTGAGTGTAGCCACGAGAGGCTGACTAAGGTAGTTAGTGACATGATTGGAGATACTAGTCTTATACTTGATGTTGAGATGGAACTGTTTTAGGTAGGTAGACCACTTATGATGGTGGTCATTCTGGAATTCCCCCTATGTCTGTATGAACTGCAGAGGCTTGTGATCAATGTGTATGATCATCTCTTTCCCCAGAATGTAATGTTTCCATTGATGACATGCTTGTAAAATGGAATACATTTCCTTATCATAGGTGGGGTATTTACAGACAGTATCAGAGAGTGTCTCACTATGGTATGCCACTAGATTCCCATGTTGAGTGATAATTTCACCCACGGCGTAGTTAGAGGCATCAGTCTGAATATCGAATGGTTACTGCAGATCAGGCAAGGAGATTACTAGAGTTCAGCACAAGCGATGCATCAGATCATCTAATGCTCATTGTTGATCCTTCCCCCACATGAACTTGGCCCTACCACCATCCTTGGTCACCTGGCTGAGGGCCCATGCAATATGGGAGAATCCCAACACGAACCGTCTAGAGAAGTTGGCTAGTCCCAAAAAGATCCAAAGATCGGTTAGTGTGGTCGGGGTTGGCCAGTCACCAATGACTTGGATATTATCTGGATCAACATGTACCCCATGATCATCAACAATGTAGCCCAAGTATTGGACCTTGTTCATTCCAAAAGAGATTTTTTCCAAGTTGACATAAAGCTTGTGCTACCGCAGAGTGCCCAAAACCTGTTGAATATGTCACATTTGCTCCTCCCAAATTTTGTTAAAGATGAGTATTTCATCCAAAATACTACCACAAAGGAGTTGGTGAAGGGTATCAATACATCATCCATCAACCTCATGAAAGTGGTTGGTTCATTTGTTAAGCCAAAGGGCATGACTAGCCATTCGTATAGACCTTCTTTAGACTTGAAGTTTGTATTCCATATATCAGTTGGTTCGATGGGAACCTGGTGGTAGCGAGAATTTAGGTCAATATTGTTGAAGAAATTTTCTCCTTTGAGTTGGTCAAGAAGGTCATCAACCTTGGGAATGGGGTAGCAGTTCATGACTGTGATTTTGTTTAAGGATTTGTAATCAATGCAGAGTCACCAAGTCTTGTCCTTCTTCTGTTCCAGTACAATCGGGCTTCCGCAAGGAGAGGAGTTGGGACAAATGTGCCTCTTTTGAAGAATCTCTTGGATGTGATGTCTGATTTGTTCATCTCCATAAACGAGTGTCGATATATTGGTCCATTAGGTAGAGGTGTGTCGGGGGTCAGATCAATTGGATGCTTGACTTGGCAGTGTGTCGGTACCCCTATAGGTGAGGCGAAGATGTCTCTGTATTCTTCCACGATCCCATCCACCTGCTTCTTCTACAAAGAGAGGCGTTGTGTAGAGGCCACAGATGTGGTGAAAACCTTCTTCTTAATGTGAGAATGGATCACAAATAAGATGAACTTCCCGGTCTTTGAAATGACCTTACTACATTGCTTAGTAGATATTAAAGAAATAATAGTAGGTAGTGCTACCTATGGGATATTGTACAATTGTCTACCCAAAGTAATAATAACACTGTGGGGTCTAGAATCATACACCACATGACGCTTACACAAATATGGTCATCCTAAAAGAACATCACAAACTTCAAGGGGATAAATATCAAACAATACCTTATCTTTCAAAGGATTGATGTTGTAGGGAAGACGACACTGTTGGCTGACACAAAGATCTCTTCCTTGGTGAAGAAAACCGATAGTGCAGGGATGTGGGTGTGGTGTTGTTGGCAAGTCCAACTGCTTGACAACCTCTACTGAAATCAGGTTCTTCTGACTACCATTGTCGACAATGAAATGAATTGGATCACCCTTGACCCACATTTGTGAGTGAAAAAGGCGTTCCCCTTCCTCTGGTTCTTCTGGTTTGCTTGGACAGACTTTGGTGGTAGCGACAGTGGAACTTGGTTCAACATTGATAATATACTTCCCTCCTTCCATATTTGACTCGGAATCATAATTGAACTCTGACTTAGAAGCCTTTAGCTAAACCAAGAGGGACTTCTTGGAGTGATATTATTCGATGTTGTGCCAAGGACTTTTATGGTACTCACAACATTTTCTCGTGTTCTTCTTTGTCTTCTCATTACCCTTCTTGTGTTGCATCTTGAACTGGTTGTCTAGAGGGTGACCATCTCAACTTGGTCCCTTGTTGTGTGGATTGGGGCTGGCTTTTCCCTGCTTTGGATGTGAGGGATTTGCAGATCCAAACTCTCACTGTTTCTTCTTAAATTTTTTCTTGATCTTGACAATGTATCTATAAGTTGTGCCCAAGAACGTGATATCCAGGAAATCCATTTTTGTTTGAATGTATCTGTGAAAAAAACCGCAGTATTTGAGCACTAGATGAAGCTCCGAGTCTTTGATACCCAATTTGGTGCGTAGGGTATGGAAAATATTGGCGAAATATGTTACTGTCAGGTCTCTTTCTTGATGTAGGGTGGTCCATATAGTGTTGGCACAGGGGCAGACCCAGGGTTCAACGCTTCAACAATGCACCAACAAAACCCTAACTACCAGCCCTTTCGGCAACACCTGCAAAGAAAATAAAGTCTCACCCAAGGTAGAGGCAGGGGTGGTTGTAAGACTCAAATGTCTGTAGCCTAGATGGGACATAGATCTATTATTATACCACTTAAGAAAGCACTTAGTAGTTAACATTCATCAGTAATTAACCCTTATTCACATCGCAGATGCAAACCCTAATTACGAAACAATGCAGTATTCTACTAGATCTAACACATCTAAGAACTCAGCACATGGAAAAATATTAGATCTGGCAGTTATTCATATCATTCAAGAACTAATATACCATACTAGATTCATCTAAACATTCATTACTGCACTAATCTTAAATTATATACACAAGACAATAACCAGAATGCACAAAGAAACCATAACAAAGAATATACGTGGTTCACCCCAGTGTGGGGCTATGTCCACCAACTCTTCATCTTCTTTATTATCTTATGTCGATCTCCTTACATGCACAAAGCCTCAAAACTCACTCCGCATAGGACATGAGATCTGCGTGCACCTTGCCAGATCCTCCTTCCCTGAGCTAGGTTACAACACAAAGCCTCTTTACAGTCACTTGCACTTAGCTCTGCAAGTTATCATGCACACAATATGCACAAAGCCAACTTAATCACATAGATCCAACTATTACATCACTTGCACTTAGCATAGCACTTAACCATCGACTATATCTTACATCGCCTAGATTATCTATTTATACATTACAAAATGGGCCTAAGCATGGCTAAACCCATGGGCCGACATCCCCATACCCGTTACATAATCCCAAAACCCAAAAACTGCCCTAAAAAGTGGCCGAGATCCCACGATCTCGGCTTCAAATTGCGTTTCTCCTTCGACCATCCAGTCGAAGTCCCAAAAAGAGGTTAAATAGGACCAAGGATCTCCAAAACTTGGTCAAGGGCCAAAAATCTCCCAACACTCACCTGTGACTCATCCCAGGACACTCTGATCTGGGTAACTCTGCCTCAAAATCCTCAAGCTTGGCTCGAGCTACTTCAACCTGTTGCTACACCAAAACCTCATGCTCGGTAAACTCTTGAATAACTGTCTCGTTCACAGGTCCTTCTAAGCATTGTTCTACCGAAGTGACTACTCGTTCCAGCTCTACTCCTTGGCCTTCAATCTCCTAAAAAAGTAGGCAAGCTGCATCTTGGATTGGCTGGAGCTTCTGAGTGACTTCCATGACTTTGCTTTGTATGGCATGGACATGTTGATGATTTGTGTGTTTTTCTTGGGATACTTTCATTCGCTCAACCGCTGACAAGTTATTTAATTGCGATTATATCATTGTTTCTTTCTTATTTTCTTCCTGGAGATGCGACTCCAATGTTTTCAGTTCAGGGTCCTCGGTAAGGCGCTCATAAGTATGTGCACTGCGACTACTTATATTTTTACATTCCACGAATAATTCTTTGATCCTTTCAATTATGCTTCAGGCGGTTGCTTCTCTATGGTCTCACACTTCTTGCGGAGTGCTTGGCCCTATTTGTATCTCCAGTTCTTCTATTATCTGTTGAAACTACTGAATGGCTTCCGCAAGCTTCGCCACTTGAATTTCCACCGGGTCTTCCTCCATTTTCTTTAAGCTCGTCATAGAGCAAAGTAATTTGTGGACTACTTCTTTAACTCTAGCCTTCTCTGTGAGCAGTTGTTCTTTCTCCTATTGGAGTTGTTCTCTATCTATTGGATTACTGAGAGGGAGGGTGAATCAGTAACAACATAATTATAATCCTTTTTCTTTAAATGTTATATCAATGTAGAATGATTATCCAATAATGAGCAGTAAGAAATAAACAATCACACACATACACAGTACACCAGTGTTTTATGTGGAAACCCAAATTGGGAGAAAACCACAAAACGTTTTTTCTTATATGTCTTAAAGAATTACATTCATTGGAAGCACCAACTTCCTTTGTTTTCCAGCTACAACTGGAAGGAGGCTCCAACCCCCTAGTTTCTTAGGCTACAACATGAGGGAAGCTCCAACTCCCTAATTCTTTGGATACAACCAGAAGGAGGCTACAACCCCCAATGTTCTTCGGCTACAACTGAAAGGTGGCTACAACCACCTGTCCTTTCCCCGTCCTGCCGCCATGAAGTACAAGTATAATGATGGAACCACTGCCACACTATCATTGTGAGATATACCGCTATAAACCTATACCAATAAATATGAACCATGCATCAACCTACACCTCAACCTATAATCAATCTGTACCATAAACAAGTGCATCAACCATGCACCAACCTGTAATCAACTTGTACCATAAACAAGTGCATCCAACCATGTACCAAGTATGTACCAATCATGTGTCAACTACTCATCAACTATGACTCATCAATATGTACCAACATCATCAAATGTACACCTCATGTATGTGCCAACTCATCAACTACTTGTCTCAACCATGTACTCAACATGTACCTCAACCAAAATCCCTCATCAATTTCATCATCCAAATCTGATTTGTAGCTTTGTAATAGACCTTAGAAAGCACCATCAAAAGAATTTATCCTTCCATGCATTTCAGCCTTCTTTTCTTCACCTTCACCCATAATTCCGGTTTAGATATCCTTGGTTACCCCAGACACATATAGATATTCAATATTCTCAAGTGTGTTTCAAATGAGAGAGCCTTTCCTCTTATTTATACTCTCCAAGTAGCTTCCTTAAAAACATCTTCTAGGTCACTTGGCCCACTTTCCTTCTTTTAGGGTTGGGTCCACTTCTAATTTCTCCATTAAATTTATTATTGAAATAATTTATCTTGTATTCAATTTGA
>ML790979.1:285806-322908 GCA_009831015.1 Picea engelmannii
CATAAGCGATAACCAAAATCATTAACATTGTATCCAATAAAGGTACACTTCTTGGATTTTTCCTCAAGCTTTTTTCTATTTTCTTTATTAATATGGACACATGCTTCATAATCGAAAGTATTTAAAAAAGAATAGTTTACCTTTTTACCTATCTATGCCTCCTCTGGAATACTACCATTCAAAGATCTTGAAGGTCCTCTATTTATTAAGTAAACAACAATATCTACAACATCTTCCCAGAACTGTTAGAGAAAACCAGCATGCAATCGCATACTCCTTGCACGCTCCATGATTTTCCTGTTCATCCTTTTTGATGCACCATTTTATTGTGGTGTTCCTGGAACTATCTTCTCTCTATGAATCCAATGGTATGAACAATAATCATCAAACTCCTTGCTGCAATATTCACCTTCATTTTCTGATCTGAGACACTTCAACCTTTTTCTTGTCTCTTTCTCAACCAAATATTTACATTTATTAAAAGTATCAAAACCATCATATTTTTATCGAATGCAATAAACCCAAGTTTTTCTAGTTGCATCATCAATAAAAGTAACATAATAACGAGATCCAATAATATATGATACCTGATATGGTCCCCATATATCTGTATGCACAAGCTCTAACCTTTCACTCTTCTCTTCTTTTCCGACTCTGAGAAATCTGACTCTCTTTTGTTTTCCATAAACACAATACTCATGGAAATCCAAATCAATTTGTTTAAGATCTTGAAAAATAATTCTTTTGTAAACTATTTGCATCCCATTTTCACTCATGTGTCCAAGCCCATGATTTTCTAGTGTTGTATCCACTTCCATATAAGCTAAAGAGATAGAAGAGTCAATGTTACCAGTACATAAATACAATGTACCGACCTTCTCTCATTTTGCTATCACCAATGATCCTTTGGTGACCTTCCACACCTTATCTGTAAATATGGATATTCAACCTTCACTTTCCAAATGCCTTGTTGAAATTACATTTTTCCTTAGATATGGAACATGTCTTACCTCTTTCAACAACCATTGGTTTCCATTCCTTTGTTTTATTTTTACCTCTCTCATTCCAACAATTTTTCATGGTGCATCATAACCCAAATGAACCTGTCCAAAATCACATTGAACATAATCTAGAAAATATTTCCTATGGGGTGTGGCATGAAATTAAGTTCCTGAATATACTATCCAAGACTCAAAAATATTATCTACAGAAATAATCAAAGCATCTTGTAACACATCACCTCTTACATTTGCTTCCTAATTTTTCTCTTATTGTCTATCTCTTTATTTCTTTGGAGCTCTGTAGTTTTTCTTCATATGTCCTTTCTTCTCACAATTCCATCACTCTATATTTCCCAGTATGGATTTGGATCTCCCCTTCCTATAATTCTCGCGATTCCTTGATCCCTTTCCTCTATCCTTTTGTCTTCTTGTGTTCTCCATGTTTAACACATTACCTGATGTCTCATCTGTGATTTTCCTTTGCATTTCCTCACTAAGGATAACACCAAGAACATCATCAAATTTTAAAGTGTTTGAACCAGATACAGAGTTACTTACAACCATGACCAAGTCGTTCCAACTTTCTGGCAATGAGCACAAGATTAGAAGAGCCATGACGTCATCATCAAAGTCCACTTTTACATAACTTAACTGATTAGTAGTTGTATTAAATTCATTTAAATGATCTGCAATAGACCCCCCTTATGACATATTTATATTAAATAATATCTTCATTAGAAATACCTTATTGGACGTCAAGGTTTTTTCATACAGTTTAGCAAATGCATCCATCAACTCCTTCATTGTATTTTCTTTCGAAATATTGAAAGCCACCAATGTTGTCAGGCTCAAATTTATCATTCTTAGTGCCTTTCTGTCAATAACCTCCCATTCTTCATCATTCATGGCCATAAACTTCTTTTCTATTCCACCCAATGGTAGGAATAGATCTTTCTGATATAAATAATCTTCCATCTGCATCTTCCATAACTGGTAGTTTTGGCCATTAAATTTCTCGACCCTAAACTTTTCATCTTCTGCCATTGCTCCCACTCGAACCAAGAACCCTCTTTTCCTGTGAGTTACCTTTCTCTATGATACCATTTTTTAGAAAAAGAGGATCGCAGAGAAATAAAAAAAAAAATACAAAAATAAAAGAGAGAAGATACATAATAAAATAGAGACACAAATATACTTGATTCACCCAGTGTGTGCTACGTCCACCAGAGAAATTGTCAGGTCCTTCCTTTTTATTATCCAACAAATGAAGGGATAAAACCTACATCACACCTGATGTAACTTCCTCTTCTTTCTCTCACAGTATCCTCTCTCATAATACAATATTCACAATGATACATAGCCGCAATACAATTCCTTCATAAAAGAGGGTTTCCTTCTAGGAAAAAAAACCCTAACATAACTTCTATTGTCATATGTGTGACCTTATAATGAACGGTCCAGATTTACTATGAAATTATAATATACATTTACAAGGAAACCCCCCCTACAACCCCCCTATGTGGAGGGGTGTACAATATTATAGGGTGTACAGTCTTCATGGGGTATAAACACGCCTGAAAACAAAGACCTATGAAACAGGAAGATAATCAGGCTCCACAACCAACACGGTCATCTCAACCATTGTTGGTTCCCCTCACCATCTCTCTCATACATCATGATCCACCTTGGCAAACCCATTCAACAATTCTGCAACACTTTCCATTTTATTTTGTAATAGAAATATATACATTACCTTTTTATAAAGAAAAGGTTCATCAATTCCAACATCCACACATATTTAGTCTTCCCATGGTATTTTAGCAGGTTATAGTTAGATTTACAACCTGGGGGAAACAAGGATATTACATCGAGCCATGCTTCTCCAAGATTTTGCAGGTTTTTTAAGATTTATTGGAGATGAGTTGAGATGGATGATATCATCAGCTTCCCTAAGGATTTTTATGGTGATGTTGTTGGGTAAGATGGGGGAACAAAAGGGAGCATCCACTGGCAAGTTGGTGTTGTGGATACCATTTATGAAGATCATGAAGAATTCGTTTCTCATCAAACTCCTTCGAAGGATGCTATAAATAACTTAGGCGGCATGAATCTGGCTTCCCCCAAGATGGCACCTACATTTTGATAAAAAAATGGCCCTTATTCCTCTACATACGAGACTAGTCAAGAGATTCTGCAACAAAACGTCTGGTCATGGGGTGAAGCCACTGGGTTTCCAACAAATTTTACAATGCACATTAAAGGCCATAGTTTCAAGCTGCACAAGGTGATTTCCAGCTCAAAATTGATTGAATTTCAATTTCATTTAGCTAATCTGAACACTAATCGAGAGCTTGATTTTTTTTCAATGATGGAAACCAAAACCTTAACAACCTGATCCTTTTTTGTTAGTTTGAATGGTTTTTTTTCTTTGGTTTCCAGAAGCGGTATCTTGAAGAGAAACCTAATGGAAGGGAACATAATTGATCTCCCACAAACCTCGATGATCTCATCTTACTACTATGATTCCTCGATTATGATGCTCACCATGATAACACTCTCTTTTCTCTTCTCCTTCAATTCATCGACAATCAAACTATCTCAACTTCTACTGCACCTTGAGACAGTCGAATCATTTTTGTGTTGTTTTATCAAACATGGAATGGATTGATATTTATGGTGAAATTTGATCGGTGGGGCATTTAATGCCCAACCAAAATCTTTGTCAATGGCAATCCATGTATTGCAATGTTTCAAGGAGTCAAAATAATGTTTGGTAGGGAAATGAATTTTGGTTTTAATGCTAATGTTGTAGGCAGGGTATTTTTTTCACATTTCGGTACCAAATCATCTAGCTCAAAACCCATGTATCTCTCAGTGCACACTGTAGAGATCCATGAGCCGCCTTGCCTTAAAGTTGGGTCCCCTCTAACATTATGAACACTATAGCCTTGGTAAGCCATCCCATTAGATAATTTATTGGTTATAGCAGATGGGCTCACATGATTGGAATTCAGTGGGTGCAATGAATTTGGATTTAGTTGAACCCACCGCTAGAAGGACATGGGGCGTAAAGATGACACTTCCAAAATGAAAACCAGAACATGTGTTTCCTCTTAAGAGGTCACAAGTTCAAATCCAAAGGGGGGTAGGGTTTGTATACCTCTGTAGACTTTACTAATGAAATCGCTGGGTGGAGGAGGTCTCATACACCAATTTGATGTCTGACTTTGCTGTGACCTTAAAAATAGATTATTATTATTATTATTATTATTAGATTCACATTGGACAGATGAATGTAGCATTTGTTGATTTGTTATGGAAAAATATATGTCACGATGCATGCGGCATTTGTTGATTTGTTATGGAAAAATATATGTCACTCGTTAATACATTGCGGATAGAGGATAAAAGGCTCTGAAAAACCTCCCCTTAAAATACGTTCGGCATAATGGTAATTGAAAAGAATTGGACGAACATGTAGCGACGACTATTTTCATGGTCAAGGGCGGGGCCTGTCGCTTCTCGACACATCTGTGACTTCGTCCACCTATGCGGGTATTGATGGAAAAATATCATATTTATGAGCGATTGGAATTTCAATATGCCATGAACCATAGTAGGACCAGACTCGGTAATTCGTTGGCTGGTTCAGGGTTGTGGGTTGCGAGCCTCTCTTTTGGAAAAGTGCCAAAGAGGCCGATAAAAATATAGCATGCAATTGGATTTGGCAATAATGATCGAGTTTGTAAAGTTGACGAGTCATGACGGAAGGGCAGTTTGGAAGGACAGGTGCACTGGAAATTGTGCTTGGAGTTTGACGGTGTATAGGACGATAGGTTTTAAGAAACGTTATCTATATACATACCTTATTAAAAACATGGTTTTTAAAAACCAAGCAGTATTGACGATAGGTATTCCAAGATGACTGGTATTTTAGAAAATCTCTCCCTTAATATATGTGTTTGGAATAATAACATCGAATTTGGGTTTTACATATTTCCATCCACATTATGATTTTATGGGGAGGGTATTTATGCCAAAGGTATGTATGTAGAGACAATTTTTCCCAAAATGGTAAAACTTGTCAATCAGGTGAAACTTCTCGTCCACCATCCTATCAATGGTTCTATCAATCAACTTTGTTGATAGGTGTTATCTTCTAGCACGACGCAATTCAATGGTTGCTATCCATTGGCATTCGACCTCCCATGCTCTCTCCTGTGCCCATTGCCATTTTCCTTTTAAATCAGAAAAAAAAAGTAGCAGACTCGATCACGGGACCAATCGAGCCACCATATAAGTCCATATTTATGCAACTAAGACTAAGACTTCCTCTACAAGGCTAATCACTACCATTTTTCTCGAGGATTCCTTACATACCTCCACATATATTTTTTAACTATAATCATAAAACGTGGGGTGTTTTAGGGTGCTAAATCTATTTATGCATTCAAAAAAGTGATTTAAACAATGTAAAGTTGTGATTTTTCTAACAATTTCATTTCCAGATTCTCGTAATAGTTGCCAAAAAAATAAAAAACATAGAATATTTAAACTACACCCAAAACAAGGATGTTACTAATTTGGGAGAGGTGTAACATTTCTAAGCCAAAGCAACTTAAAATGTTTGAATGAATTCCAATACTTCTACCAAATCCTACACAAATAAACCTCTGCCAGAGGACTGTCAATGGTATGAATGCAATCAAACATTCTTTCACAGATCATATCACATGAATGGCCTAATCATCTCACACGAATGACCTACGATATGCTTTGGCCTTATGAAAGAATGAATCCTCTTAAATTTTATTGATGCATATATAGGAGGGAAGAAACACCTCATGGGATCACCACTTTTATGAACGACCTAGACTACTTCAAATAAAAAGCATAAAAGAATTCTTTAGTCATGTGATGACAACAATTGTGCAATTCTTTTTCTTCATAGCAGCCAAATTGGGGTGTCATACTAGGATCAATCTACCAGCAGGATGCATGCCAAGATAGCTATCAATACCCCAATAATGGAATAAACCACTAAATTTTGGACTTCATCATTTTGTTCCGTAGGATAGGAATACACAACAAAAAACTCAGATGAAGCTACAAAAGATCATCTACATGCAATTTCAATCCAAATCAGATGTCCTGCCACAAAACACTAACTCCCATTGCCCAATTTGATCTATGGGAACATGTAATGCCCCACCATTCAAAAAGAGAATAGTTTTTCGAGTTAGAGTCCCTGATAAATCCTTGGACTCATTCAATTATTTTTTCACTTCAACAAAAACCAATCCTGCAAGAGAAACACACAGACCCAACTGAAAAATTCCTAATAACGCCAACCAAAATCTTGTGTGAATCATGGTCTCTATCAGATAAATTCTTGAAACCAAGCCTGCAAGAAAAGCACACAGACCCAACTGAAAAATTCCTAATAATGCCAACCAAAATCTCCTGTGAATCATGGTCTCTATCAGATAAATTCTTGATTTCATGGCAACAAAAATGACATACAAATAGATTTCAGTGGTACTCATTTTTTCCACATCAACCCTTAACCACATTTTAAGACCATGCCACAGATTTTCAGACTCATCAATTCATTAAATATACAATATCGGCTTAGAAATCCCATATGAACATTGGAAATTGTTTATACAAGATTTTGTTGAAAAATCTCAAGAGGCACAAAATCCCAAACTACCTTGGATGCTCTTTGTACAATATTTTCTTGAGAATGATTAGGAAGCAAAAAAATCACAATTAATAAGCACTTGGGGTATATTTTCATGTAAGAACACTCATATGCACCACGTCTACATCGCTGAAAAGCATCCATGTAGACATCTCTCAAAAGAATCCACGTCACAAAAGATAAAATGATTGTTTGTAAGAAAAGAACATCCACGTATACATCCATTGCACGCTTATGGAATTCATATGCATTAAACACTTTGCAGCTAAAGGCTCTAAATGCATTAAACATTTATGATTATTGTTTACTTTAAACATATTTTTATTTAAGGTAAATAATTATGGTAAAATAGATACACATTCTTTAATTTTAGGATATCACTGTGATAGTGAGATAGATTTAAATGCAAATAAACATGTTCCTTAAGTTAATTTAAATGCAAATAAACATGTTCCTTAAGTTATTATTTCTCCACATATATGAACATTATTGGGTACAATGAAATTTGACTACTAGAATATTCATAAAAACATTCACCAATTCGGTAGTTTAATACCTTTATCATCATTAGTGTCTTTTTACCTTTTCTCATATCATATAACATACTAAAACTTTCTGAATATAGTCCAAGATCCTTACGATATCTATGGGACAAACGTAAAAGCAAACATATATAGCTACATATAGTCTTCAAGATATTGCTACTTTGAGTGTATGATCGTTATTGGGTGTAATCATGTGTAGCTGGAAAAATATTCATATACTATCCTTTTATATCACATTTACAAAAGTCAAGAGGTAGATAAAGTACATAACAAAATTCTAAGCAATCCTTCTTCTTTTACAAGATCGGAAAGAAACTTTTGCTACGACAACATGTAAGCAAGTTGGAGCGGATCCAGGATGCCTTGGCCTGCATTAGTTAGAAGCATAGTATTGGGCCAATTCCTCCAATATGGAATAACTCCAAATGGCCTCTGGATTGATGTTCTCCAACACCCACACCAAATGCTCGAACAAAACCACTTTGTAGGAAAATGAGAAGCCATCCTTGAACCTCTCAACAATCAATTTCCGTAGCAATGGATGGTTGAGATACTCCACACTTAAGAAATATTGTCTTATACACTTCCCAATATACATCGTCTTACATCCCTCAAGCACTTTGTCTACTTTGTGATCATCTGAATGGATGAGGCTCATTGGACTCTTTAATGTAAAATCGAATGGAATGACTTTGTCCTTGTCATGAACATGATCACAAAATGGATCACGAGTGGAATTGAGATTATTGTACGAATGTCCCACCTTGTGCAAGCTTTTCCATCTCCTTGGAGTGTGGTACTTGTAGCGTTGCAATGACCCATTCTATTAATTAAGTATTTTTTTATTTGAGTGCATAATGCGTGCTACTCTTTGGAATGGAATGATCTACTAGTGCTTTTCCATAAGCTATAGCTTTTTTGTAATGGTACTTGTTCCTAAGCTATGGTAGTATTTGCAGTGAACATAATTCATTTTGGCTTCCAATGGAAGTATGTGTTACATTGATGTGGTATATTTAGTTTCTTTTATCTATGTTTCTCATGTTTTAACATTGAAGGTCTCTATATTCATCCTAACATGACTCGTTCTTGTGTAAGTAGTTTTTTATTTGAGTGCATACTACACACTACTTTTTGGAAGGCATTGAGCTACTAGTGTTTTTCCATAAACTATTACTTCCCTATATTGACACTTGTTCCTAAGGTATGGATTCCTTTGTGGAGGAACTTTTTCCTAATCTAAAATTGTTGTGACTGATCACATAATATGCAACATGTTGGATCACATTTTGGTTATTAATAATAATTTGTCAAATTGTGAGCAACAAGAGATTCATGAGTGTGGAACATTGAGTAGTAATGAATGCATCATCCACTACGTGTATATCAATTCCGGTTGGCACCCAAGGTTTTGAAAAAGTTCCACGTATGTCACAAATCAATATTGTGCACAACCATGAAGATACACTATGCAACACCATGAGGAATTAACATCAGCACTAGTGAAAGGAATATTGCACATGTCAAACCATTTTTTTATTGGGTGCAAGGAATCAAGAAGAGACTGCATATAGACCAAATCTAAGTGTATCTTCAACAATATTTGTAATTGATTTTTATAACAACCCAAATGATCATGGGAAAGGGTATGGATGAGATGGAAAGTTATCTAGGATTTCCACACTTTAAGAAAAATATGAGGGATGCATGAAAATAGGAAAATCATGTCATACTTTTGTTCACTCAAGAGAGTGGAGTAGAGTAGTCAAGAGGGAGAGTTCATTATTGTAACAGAGACTAGACTGGAACAATAAGATAGATCCACATCTAGTTTTTTCCCAATTTTTTCATGAGTCTGTAATAGAGCTAGAAAGTGTCTAAGAATGAAAAGAGATACTAGAGCACATGGCACATCTCGGTTCTATGATTTTGTAGCTAAATGACTCTGAAATTAATGAATGAAATATGAAGTCCTTTCCTTCTGTATTTTTCTGTGTTATGGTTTGAATATATGTCTAGTTAGTTTCTTATGTATGGTAATTTGTCACTCAATTATGAATGAATGAATGAGGTTTACCCTTGATAGGTTTCATGTATTTGTTGTCCCTTCACATCCAACAAAATACTAATGGTCTCTATGATTCTCATGGAATTTTGGGTGAAACCTTCTTTGGTCCTCGACTGAAGATTGAATATGTTGGTTCCTTCGGGTTTTTTTGATAAATCTTGATGAACCCTAGGCATTTAACCCCCTAGCGAGTGGAAGAAGAGCCAACAAATGGTTCTGTTGTTGGGAACTAAAGGTTTCGTATTACATGATGAAGGGAAAGAATGAGATGGAAACCTTATTGGAAGGAAATACAAGACTGGTTATCTGAGAAAGATGATGAGAAATCAACTGTTGTGTGTTTTATATTCTTTTCACAACCAAACCTAGTGTTTGTGTTACGCTGGGTGTGCGGGGGTTTTGGGGGAATTCCCCCAAATGTTTTTTGGTAATTTTTTCTTCCATTTATAGTGGTTTTTTGGCACATGGTTTTCACTGATGGTTTTCTAATTTGAGTTAAGGAATTAGGGTTGTTGACTAATCCTATTCAATGGATCAGGGGTTTTGGATGTCATAGGATCATATATATATATATATATATATATATATTAGTAAATATGATGAGTAGAATATTAGAGGTGTGACTCTAAACATGTTGCTAGTTTTCCCAGTTTGGGTTTACAAGGTAAATTGTTTGTGTAATATGTGTGTGTTCCATTGTATATTTTCTATTTTTATTAAGAATCCATTTGCATTAATTTATTGTACAAGGTTAAAATCTACATTTACTATCAGAGTTGTTATTGGCTTCAGGGATATGCATTAGTGGCTAAGGGTTTGGATCAGGTCTATGATAAACCTTGTTACAATGGAAGATTTGTGGTATCGATTCTTCGGGTGAAAAGAAATGGTGAGTGGTTTGAAAAGAGAGATCGAGAAATTTAATGGGGAACTTTTTGAGCTATGGAAGCTCAAGATGGAAGATTCGTTGGTGGACAAAAATTAGTGGATCATTGTGGATCCAAGTACTGCATCAACAGGAGAATCAACATAAGATTGGGAAAAGTTGGATCAGAGGACAAAGAGCACAATTCGGTTGTGTCTCTTAGATTCAGTATTATTGAATGTGTCATGGGAAGCTATAGCCAAGGATTTATGTAATAAGTTATGGGCTTTTTAGTATTCTAGTCCCTAGTAAACAAAATATTCCTATGTAAGAAACTATACAACATGAGGATGAAAGATGGAGGCTTGGTGACAGAGCATATGAACAACTTCAATATAGTGGTAAGTTAGCTATTATCTATTGATATTAAGATTTATGGTGAAGATAAGTGTATCCGTTTATTGTGATCTTTACCAGACTCATGGGATGGTATGGTTGTGGCCATAAGTACTAATACAACTACTTTAAGTTTTGATGATGTGGTCTCATCCTTGTTGTCAGAGCATATGAGACAAAAAAACATGGAAGGACAGAGAACATATACCTTATTTGCAAGAGGATGCTTCTAGGAAAGAAATGGATCTAAGTCCTCAAGTGGGAGATCTAAATCTAATGAAAGATGTAAATATATTGAAAAAATTGTAAAGGTATGCTAGAGATGTGGAAAAGAAGGGCACTACAAGAAACAATGTAGATCCAAAAGCATTGAGAGAGGGAAGGGATATAAATATGCTCCTTCTACAGAAGAAAAAACATTTGTGAAAGGAGGGGATGTGTACATGGCTTCTTTAATAACACATGTGGATCATGAGGCATGGATGGTTGATTTAAGTGCATCCTTTCATATGATTCCTCAGAGGAAGTGGTTTTATGAATATGAAAGGTACGATGGAGATGATGTTTTCCTAGGTGATGAATCGATAGAAAAAATTCATAGGATGAGGAAAGTTCAAGTTGAAGCTCATGGATGAAAGGATTAGAAAACTCCCTGGTGTTTTGCACATCCCAGGGTTGTCCAAAAATTTTATTTCTTTAAGAAAAATAGATGATGCATGGGTAGAAATGTTTGAGAAAGAAACTTGTAGGATGGTTCGAGAAGCAATGGTGTTGTTGAAGGGAGCTCAAATAAAAAATATGTATAAGATGCTAGGAATAAATATTAGTGATGGGTGCAACAATTCTGTTTTTCCTAAGATTGGAGTTGAAGATGGAAAAATGATGCAGCCGCACTCCTCGGAGCACGTCCACTTCTCCAAGACCTTCTTCTTCACGGCTCGAAGAACTCCAAGGTTCTTCTAATTCCCTATCGAAAAGTTTCCTTACCCACAACAATTCTTCCAAGTGATCTCCCTTAGTGATCGGGAAATCGGAACTCGCAGCTTCACCAGTTCACTGTCTATCTCTGTGCTCTCAAATCCCTGAGACCAGATATGTCAGTCAACGCTGACTTCCTCTTTCACCTTATCGGGACTTCTTCTCTATCGCGATTTCGCTACTCGTGATGTCATGCACTTTGAATTGCTGACTCCCGATACCCGATGCGCCGAATATCCGATGCGCATGTGTGAATAGACCCTTCCACACCCCGTCGCTTCGATCAGGATTTCGAAATTCATGGGATCGCGATTCCTGATGCTAAAGGATTCAAGACTTTACATTCCCCGAACTCCAATGCAGTGCCACCTGTCCTCCACTCGCCAACTTTTCTATGGCCCACACAATCCTGTGACTTATCGGGATATTGCGTATTGCGATTCCACAATGTATGTGTATCTCGTCTTAAACACCCCGATATGTCAAACCCTGACTCTTCCGGAACTCCTGACACGTGTCCCACTGATGGACGGTCCTGGACTTGTCGAGATATTGCATCTCGCATTATCGCAATTCTCACTGCGACAACCCGGAGCCTCGACTCGCGATTCCTGATACGCAATGTCACGTGTAGATCCAACGACTCCTGTGGTCTGGATCAACGACACTGCTTCCTCTTGAGGTTAAAACCCTCGGACGTTCTCATCGTAACCTCCTTGCACTTCCGTGAGATCCGACGGAACACGGAACTTCGCGAAACCTCCTCAAATTATTTTGGCCGTCCGTTCTCCCTTTGATGATTCTGCGAGAGAAAGAAGTGTCTCCCCACGAGAATGGTTCACCTGCTTGCCAACCTGTGACGCTTCTCTCAGGCTTTCCATGGCAGCTTCCCTGCACTTATCCCTTTGTGGATTTGAAGGCCTATTCCTCCTAAGATTTCCCCATGACTTTAAGTCTTCAGAAAGAAACCTTGCACACACTCGTTGCGGAAAATCTTCAACAACGCTTAAGTGTTGAAGGCACTTAATTCTACGCACACCTGCAACAATAGTCTTCCAATACTTTGCTCAGGATCGCAACTCTGAGTCTTCTCCTGGCCTGCGCACTCCTTGCACGACAATGTGCCTAACTGCACTCCTGATATGAATCGTAACAAAAGTTATCTCTAATTGAACACTTCTGTCAATGCACTCCTTGCGGACGATTCAACTACACTCCTTGCAGGAATCCACTGGCTCAAATAGAGAAACAATTGGAACTCATTCCTCACTTCCTCTCAGACTTCAATCTAACCATGAAATCACATACACAGCGTATAAAAACAAATGTATGGCAGGAAGCAAACATTCATGAGCATAACATCAATACACAGAGAAAACAACACAAAACCATGAGTTTGAATCAAAGCTTCTTCTATTAATTCAACTAACTGTACATGGGTGTTCTTTACACAATAATCTGCATGCTCTTCTTCTTCCTGCTGCTGAATTGATAATGTTACAACACTACAATGAGGGTGTCTATATCCGTTTTCCCTCTTGGACTCTAAAGCTATCAAATCTAGAATTAAATTCCTATCTACCAGCGTTAACTATATTAAATGTCGACTATCTACCTAAGGACGAGAGCTATCCGCTCAAGGTCCATTTACAGTATACAAAGTGTGCCTTCATAAATGGCTTCATTAAAGGCTTGTGCAACAATCTCAAAGTGTTTTCAAAATTTGTGCTGGCTTGTCCAACTGGTTTCCGCTTCCACGCGGGCTCGCTTGATGTGAGAGATGCTCCTGCATCATACTCCTCAGCTTGAAAACTTTCATGGGATCCTGTCCATGAGCTCCTGCATGGTTTGTCCATGCTTCTGTATTACTGCTTCAGTCTCCCAGCTGGCATCTTCCACTGGATGGTTCTTCCACTTGACCAGATACTCGAAGTATTGTTTTCGCCTGGTCTTCTTACCTACTCTCTTGTCCAGTATGCATTCCATATGCGGCTTTTCTGCAACTGGCAATTGTTTCACCCACTGGATCACTAGCTGCTCAGTTCCAGTCTTTGCTTCTCCAGCTCTGTATGGGTATAAATCTGCGATATTGAATATCAGAGATATCCCGATGCCATCTGGCAATTCAATCTCATAAGCATTCTCTCCGAATTTTCTTAAGACCTTGCATGGTCCGATTTTCTTCATCTTGAGTTTATTGTATGTTCCCCTCGGGAACCTTTCCTTCCTCAAGTGTGCCAAAACTAGATCACCAACTTCAAACTGAAGTTGTCTCCGATGTTGATCTGCTCTGTGCTTATACTCCTGATTCGATTTCAGCAGTCGCTCCTTCACCTGATTGTGAAGTTCTTTCATCACCTCAGCATATTCTTCTGCACTAGCGCTGCTAGTAGCAATCCGTCCTGAATCCCTCAGTTCAGAAACTCCTCTCGGTGGTGTGCCATACACTATCTGAAATGGACTTTTTTCTGTGCTCCGATTCACTGAATCATTGTATGCAAACTCTGCTTGTGGTAATATGTGTCCCAACTACTATGGTGCTCTATCACCAAGCTTCTCAATAAATCTCCCAGACTTCTATTCACCACTTCTGTTTTTCCATCCGTCTGAGGGTGATAAGCATAACTAAATGTCAATTTAGTTCCTAGCTTCTTCCATAAGGTCCTCCAAAAATTCCCTATGAATTTCGTGTCTCTGTCCGAGACTATGCTCTTCGACAATCCATGAAGTCGAATGATCTCCTTGAAAAACAGATTTGTCATGTGAGTCACATCGTTGGTCTTCTGGCATGGAATGAAGTGTGCCATCTTAGAAAACCTGTCCACTACCACAAAGATGGAATCAACACCCCTTTGCATCCTCGGCAACCCCAATACAAAATCCATGCTTATCGCCTCCCATGGCCTCTCTGGTATGGGAAATGGCTGATAAAAACCTGCATTCTACTTTCTCCCCTTCGAATGCTGGCAAACTCGACATTTGTCTACAAATATTTTGACATCTGCACACATCCCCGGCCAAAAATATGACTCGCTCAGCTTCGCGAATGCTTTATCATGGCCAAAATGCTCTGCTAATCCACCATTGTGTTTCTCCTTTAACAAGTTCTCCCTCATGGAGCATTTCAGAATACACAGTTGATTGCCTCTGAACAACAACCCCTCCTGGATCATATCATCTATCCAAGGGCTCTAATCTCTGAGAACTGGATTCTCAGCTGCTTCATACGCTTCTGCAAAATCTGCATCTCCTGCGTACATGTTCCTGAGGTCCTCAAAAACCAATGTTTTGACTCAGAACTCCTTCAACAACAAACACTTCCTACTCAAAGCATCAGCCACTTTGTTAGCAGTACCCGAAATATGCTTAATCACAAATGTGAAATTCTGCATATACTCTACCCATTTTGCATGTTTCTGATTCAACTTTTCCTGTTGAGTCACAAACTGTAATGCATGATTATCACGGTACAATACAAATTCTTTGGGTATCAAGTAATGCCTCCACTTCTTCAGTGCCTGTATCAAGGAATACCTCTTGGTGTAGAGGATGTATGGGCATTGTTTCCCTGGATTATTGACTATGTAACCCTGTATGCAAAGAAAATAATGAGTGGGAGAATGTTGGGTATGTGTTATATTATTTCTATGACCAAACCTAGTTTTCATATTGCATTGGACGTGTGGGGGTGTGGCATCCCCCCCCCCCACCTATGGTTTTGGGAGCAACACCCTCAGATTTTGTTTTTGGCAGTTTTTGCGTATGTTTTTAGTAGTTTTCCGGCACATGGTTTTCATCACTGGTTTTCTAATTTCGGTTAAGGAATTAGGGTTGTTGACTAATCCAAGTCAATGGATTAGGGGTTTTTGATGGTAGAGGATTCTATATATATTATATTGTAAATAATGATGAATAGAATATTACATGTGCAACTCTAAACATGTTGTTGGTTTTCATGGTTTGGGTTTCCAAGGTAAAATATCTATGTAATGTGTGTGTGTGTGTGTGTCATTGTATCTTTTATGTTTTAATTAAAAATCCATTTGCAGTAATTTATTGTACAAGTTTAAAGTCTACACCAAGAACCCAATGGCCAACATCGAACGTTGTAATGAGAGGTATATCCATATATATTTGCATTAAATATTCTTTGTTGAGTTTCCTTTCATGTTGTATGAGTGGATAAAGAGGAAACAAATAATTAACACTCCCTTGGGAGGCCAAGAAACACTAGTATGGGACCAGAATATAGTCAATAGAATAAAATCTATGGATAATAATTGGGCCACAACGATCAAGTTCTGGTTCAACCGGGTTAAGGAAGGATACACCGTTGAGTTTTCTATTGAAAACAATGAGTGTTTCAACAAGGATGAAAGACAATTTGTTGCCAACCCTAGAAAGCGATTGTTGGAAGAGATCCCCTTGTGGATCAAGATGTTGTTTGTGTAGAAGGGGTTGATGTGCATGGATCTTGACATAATGGATTAGTAGACCCCCTTATGCAGGGGGGGAGATGGCAAGAAGGGAGAAAAGGAGTGAGAGAATGGATCTAGTGGGAAGGATCCAGAAGATGATGAGATGAGATGAGATTTGAATGGACCCATAAAATAAGAATAGAAAAAGATTCAAGAGATACACAAGAAGAACTAAACTAAGGAGAAAATTCGAATAACAGAACAAAGAAGAGATAGAAAGGGGTTAAAGATGAGCGGTCAAACCCATAATGAAGAGAAAGGAGACACAATGTTAGGAGTAGAGTATCAAGTGACGATACTAGGAGTAGTGTGAGTAGGTTTGGAGAAGAAAAAGTTAAATCACCTTATATTTTAAGAGATGTAGTCACATCAGAGGAAGATGAGGTGCAAAGTAGAAACACTGATGTTGTAAAATATGGTGATGGACCCCTTCGAGAAGGGGAAAAGGCTTTAGCTATTGTGAATGGGATTGGGTGGCTATAGCTAGGAATCTCTTTGGGATCCCTCACCGAGGATAATGATAGAATATGGAGGAAGCCCATAATTGAACCACCCCCCTTGCACATTTTTATTCAAGAAGAAAGAAATGAAGGTGAAGAGATACAATTAGAAGAAGAGAGAGTAGAATAAAGGAAAAGATAGTATATGAGTGAAAATAAATTGAAATCATCAATACCTAGCTAGGAATAGTTTTGGTATCGGTATCATCATCACCAAAATCTAGTGGCTAGTCGAGAGGACATAGTACTAGATTGAGTATGATCAACCAAGACATAACCCTGCAGATATCTATGTTACATGGGATGAGAAGAGACTATACAAAACAAGATTTATTTACATGGGAAGCTATATGGTTTGAGAAGAGAATCAGAGATGAAGTGTCTACGTTAGCACAATTAGAGACCACGTTCAAAGACAATGCTCTAACATGGTACATAAAGTACAAGGTGACTGCATCTATGGGATAGGCTAGGTCCCTGATGAATATTAAGAGAGATATGCTTAGGGATTTTTAAAATACTAAATCAAAATCAAAGTGTATAATTGATATCAAAGAGACCAAGCAGCAAGATTGAGCAACCATATGGGACTATGATTAGTGGTTCAAAATATTGTTGGATAGATTGACATTTTAGATGCAATATGTCCAACATAGGGAGTGGTTTATTGTAGGACTTCTACCCCACATTCAAGTCTCTCTCACCAAAAAAAATGTGACAACTCAGGTGAAGGCTATGGTGATTGTAATGCACCTAGTAGCTACACTAGGAGGTGGTAAAAATCAGTAGGGCTAGTGTAGGTACAATCTCAACTCACTAATCTCACCATGCAATTACAATATATGGCTAAGGCTAAGTTGGTGCATTAGCATATATGGTGTACTATGCGCCGCACTAAATATCACCAAAGGAACGAATGTCCTATGTTGGGAAGATACATGGAAATGGGTGAACCAATTCCATTTCCAACAGGACCTCAGATTGAGTGTTCCGAGATTTGCAAAAAGTGAGGACATATGCCTCCCCAATACTCGACACTACAGAAATATCTAAATACTACACATACTCCATTTTTCAAATTATATAATTCCATGTGGCATGATGTGAACAAATCTTGGTGTCTTCAATTAGTGTAGGAGCACACTACATATTCCTTTTAGATCTAGGAGGAACATAAAGGTGGCAACCTGAAGAATATCAAAGAGCTTTGAGAGGAGGATATGGATAAAGAAGAGGAAGATGATACAGTGGTGGTGGAGGAATACCTCATGATTATGTACCGAAACATGTGCACTCTGTGGGTATTACCATAGCACAAAGGATATCATAGAATACTGCCCCGATTTTGTGGAAAATTGGGAAGAAAACAAAGTGCATTGCAATATGGTGACTACGGAGAAGTGCAGAGAACAAAAGCTAGAGGAAGAAGTTGATGTACAAATGGTAAGCCGAGGAGGAATTCAGATAGGAATGGACTTAGAAAATGGAGAAATTTTGGGCCAAAACATTGAAGGGAAGAACAAAAAAGAAGTGCAAGCACCTCCCAAATTTGATGCCACACAACAAAATCAATTATTGTGCGACACACAGAGGGATATAGAGGAGGGTAGAGTGCATGAAGAGTTACAATGCATGACACAGATATCATTGGATAAGGCCCATGTATGCGAAGAGTTACCGCACAACATAAAAATCATTAGAGTAAGACTGTGTGCATGAGGAGATACAATGTGTGACACAAAGATAATTGGAAGAGGCTCGTGTATGTGAAGAGTTACACCATGAAAAAAAAAACTCATTGGAGGAATCTCATGTGCACGAGGAGATATAATGATCTACATAAAATTAGTTGGAAGAAGTCTGCAGATGTGAGGAGTTAAAATGGATTAAACAAATGTTATTGGAGAAGGAACGTGTGCGAAAAGAGCTGCAATGCATGGTATGAGAAGTAACAAAACACAATGCTTGTTGTGAGGAGGAATAAGAGGACCAAGTAAGTAACTTATTGCATTGTTTCCTTAAAATGTTAAGTGACCCTCGGGATGTAAAGAAGTTAACTAATATGTTGAAAATATGCATTGGGGAAGAAGATACAACTATAGGTATATCTACGCCACTACCAGAATGGCATGTGCTCCAGGTGAGTCAACAAAACTGCACATGAAAAGATTTCAAGATGAAAATTGAATTTGCAAGCTATGAGATGGATGATGACATGTTGTACTTGGGATCCAATGTGAACATCATGTTGAAGAAATGTTGGGATTTGATGGGTAAGCCAAATTTGGTGTGGTCCCCCATTCAACTCAGGTTGGCTAACCAATACTGAATATATCCCATTGGTTGACTGGAACAAGTAAAGGTGAATATTGAAGGGGTGAAAACTAGAGTATAATTTGAGGTGATTGAGATCATGGATGACTCAGATACCTACCCTTCTCTACTTGGTATTGACTGGGAATTTGACAACAATGCAATCTTGAATCTAAGGAAATGGAAAATTTGCCTTTGAAACATATACCTTGTGTGTCATTACACCATTGGATCCAAATGAGGTAAGAATATATAATGAGCTCACAATGAGGATGCAAAAATTTCCATCATTGAGAACATCTATAATATTATGAGGTGCAAGGAATATTATATCAACCCCACAACTGATGGTGAGATGATTTGGAGAAGTGTGTGATCATATAATTCATATTTGAAGGATGCTACACAAAGATGGAAGAATAAGATTTATGAGGTTTCAACAAGAATATGCACACGAATCACTAAAATGGTGCACGATATTGGACTAAGACCCTACAACCTACCCTAGTTTGATGGAACATACTTGGTGGATACATTCCTCTCACAAACATAGAAAATTCCCATGACCCACAAAATGCAGGCCATTGACATAGTACTGGAAGGAATACCTATGCAATGGTGGGAAGTGTACCATCAACATCTATGAGAGTGGGTGAAGTTGGTGGTGTAAATTAAGGAAATATTTTGGCCCATGGTATATCCCCAACAACATATTTTTTCTTGTGAAATGAATTGGATAGATAAGAAAATTTCTAACACACAATGGATCTGCCAAATGTCCTAACACATTGAGCCGAAAAATAACCCCACCCATTAGGTTCTTTTGACTTGGATCGCATCGATAGATGAGAAGCAATGGACAGAGTTAGAACCAATCCAATGGTTGTGTATTCGATATAATAACCTGGTACCACCCATAAGAACCAAAGACCCACCATGGCAAGGGATGAGGAACAAGATTAAAGTGAAGAAGTGTCACGACCCACCAAAGTCGGATGCAATGGGATGACATACCCAAAATGGAGCAGAGGTGCACAATAGACATGTGTTGCAATCCAGTAGGAAAGGACTTAGGGAAGGGGTAGAATACTCATTATCAAAATAATAAATAGGTGGTATAGACAACTCAACATAACAAGGTGAGATAGGACAGGTCACACCCAACTAATATTTTTCACATTTTGAAAAAGATTCAGGTTTAAATTCTATATTAAAATCAAAAGGATAGAATAACATCTACTATTATAGTAAAATTTTCCACAGTCCATGCATAATTCTATGATGGAATTCCCTTTCCCTCTGTAGACTCATTTCCCTATTTTTCTCATCCAGTGTCAAAAATTAAAAAATTTCTACATATACGTGGGCTAAAATTAGACAACTCGCGTATACACATGTTGCTCCAATATAACCCACGTACATTGCGTTTTGTGCTCAAAATTAAAAATATTTCAGGTTTTCCATGCCAAGTCATGAGATCTATGATCCTTAACCTTCCATATAATAAAAATGCTTTGATTCGACCCTTGAATTCCATTTTGAGGCTATAAATTGAGCCATATATAAGCCTTGAGGACACATATATTGTTGAGAGAAAATACATTCTAGAGAAATTTCATCTCATATTGAGTCTACATCCATTTGTCCTTTAATTATGAACTTCCCTTATGTTCAACCCCCAAGCTCTCCCTATCTAGTGAAGGAGGAACCCAATTACTCCTAAAACTTGTGAGCTTGCCTTTTTGGAGGATTGAAGTGGTGAAGGCCTAGGTGTAAGGACTTAGTTTCTTGGTTCCATTGTCTGTTGTTACAAAATTTTGTCGCCTATGTACTTCCACTGATTACATTAATATAAATACTCTTTTCTCATCCAATTATATGTTGCAAATATTTCTATGATTTTCCATGAGTACATTTGTTATACATGTTAATGGATTATGCTAGTTTATATGATAATGTTTTATATATTTCCCATATGCTTGTGTATCTTGGATGTTGAGGACAAGTTGTAGGTATTAAGCATTGGATTGCGAGCTCGACACTGGTCTCCTACGAACGTTCGAGAGAGGTAGGGCACTAACCTTTCTTTTTTTCTCATTTTCATTTATCTAGCATACTTGATATTAGAGTTGATTTATGGGTGTCATTCTGTTTGTTGTGGTTTTACACCAAGCCATAGAGAGTTAATTCCTCGTAACAAAATTGGTGACTACGTTGGGCAATTTCGTCTTTTTTGGGTTATTTGGTGTTTTTTAACCTTTATTGTTCTTTGATTTCCTGAGTTTTTGTGTTGTTTGTTTCTTAACAACCTCTACTTTTCTTTATATATGATTTTCTTGGCCTAATCCTTACCCAGTCAATGGATTTCTTGGCATACACGATTTTTCGCTTGACTATCGCATACATACTCTTGTTGTCTGTGTTTAGGGAATGTATATACCCTTTTTTCCCTTGAACTATGGCATACACCCTTTTCTAAGTCCTTTTGGCTCAATTTGGTGTTTATTGGGTGCTTTTTTGGGGTTGCTGAGACTTCTTGGGTCCCTGTCCTGTTTGTTGAGTACTGGCAGAGTGATAGGAAGTTGTGTAACTGTTGAATTTTATGGAAAACTTATTTCTTGTCATTTTCCCCATTTTTAGTCCAGACATTTTGGTCTAAGTAATCTCTTCTTGGTGTCCTGCTTGGATTGTCTTCTTGTTCCTGTAGTAAGTTATTTCCTAGAGGTTGTTTATTCAGTCTTTGCATTTTCATTCTCTTATATTGAAAATACCAAAAAAACAAAAAAAATAAAATTACATTTTACTTGAAGAATTTTCACTTTTATCTAGATTGCATTTGTATTGACATTTTAGGAAATATTTCATTCCTATAAACTGAAAGAGATTGCATCCTTTGCACAACATTTAGAAGCATACCATTTCTTTGAAAAACAAGACTAGTACTTAGCAGTGTTTTTAGATATGCCCTTTATTATATGATGAGTCATAACACCAATAGTTTCATGACTACACCTCTTGAATAAGAATAAGAAACCAACATTAACAATGAATAATTAAAATTAATTAGAAATTATTTTATTTTTCTAAGTACACAAACAAGTTKAGGATCTAGGGCCTTGGAATAGGATTTTGTGAATAAACTTCTCCAAGGCTACAAAACTCAACGTATGTGTCTGTCCATATAGTGGTGAAACCCWYTGTATAATTGGTTTCCTTGGGAGGATCCACTAACACCAGAGTTAAAAATGAGGTCACGTGGAGTTGGTTACAGAGATATCCCTCTAATACCTTCCTAGCATTAAAGATATTTTTGKGGTGTTATTCCTATTTAGGGTTTTCGCTAGTGCCTTTACCTCCTTGAGAGGCARTGATTTTGAAGATTCGGGATTTTCTACYCTACCCATATAGTGAACCTGACCTGTGATTGTTCTCTTGATCATTGGTTGTGCCATGGTTACCTTAGTTTCCTAACCTAGGTATCCACACAGGTTGCTTGCAAGGGTTATTCTGTAGGTACCCTGATTCAGATAAGGATCGAACAACACATAGACTTTATGGAGGATTTTCTCTTTGGAGGAATCTGACTGACTGCACTGTGAATCCCATGAGGGTCCTTATAACTGATTTTGTTATCTCCACTCTATTTTTCGAGAGTCTCATCCCCTCCTGGGAGAGGCATACCTTCTTTAGTTCGGGAGGTCCCTTTCAACCATCCTATCCTGTTTATGTGCATTGGTCTCTAGTTTTGTTTAAGAGTGTTCTCTTTGTATATTAGTCATCCTTAGGATTTTGTATTGAATCATGAGTTCTGATTCATCATGGAGCAAGACCAGCCTCCTTGCCAGTCTCACCGTCTATTGAATCAAGTACCACATTTTAGTATTATACTGAGGCCTCCACCTAAAATACATAGAGTTAATAAATGTGGGTACATACATCTTCGTCGTTTAGGCTCATGATCATCCCACCATGAGTATTGATTCATACATGAATGTGTCAGGAGGTCCTTTGTCTCTAGCCTACAATATGGTTAGTGGAGTCCCCTCGACTCCCTCATCATCAGTGAATTAGATTCCGGATACTCCCTCACTTAATGCTACCCAACCCATGGTCTCTACTCATTCCATGGGGATGAATCCTTTTATAATCTCGATAATACACCTAATTATATTACTGTGTTGATTCATTAGGCCTTTAATCCTTTCTATTTTGGTATGCTAGATATGAATTTTCACTTTTCATCCTCCATTATGATGTCTAATGTAAATCCTAGTTTTTGGTCTGGGAGCAGGTCACATCCTTATACTCATTTCTCATTTGGTGGGGGTCATATCCCTCAACGAGATCCTATGGTAGGAGGTTGGAATCCTCCTTCCTTTAGACCCAATCCTAGCTATAATTTTCAAGGGTGGAATGTAAAAATGGGTAGTCCTTCTACTTCGTATATCTCCTATGTCCATCCTTCTTTCACAATGTCTATTCCTATGAGCACTTTTCTTATGGAAAACCTTCCTATAACCTCTGGTGTTCCATTATGGGGTACCCAATTTTATAGTAAGGTAAACCCCCTACACGGATTTCCTTCATTAGGGGGAAATATATATCCTCACATGAGTAATCCATATCATATTGCTTTCTCCTCGCAAGCAGTCTCTTCAGTGATGATTCCCTTACAACCTTTCATGAATCAATTGGGAGGAGGATATTATCCTACCAGGAAGATCCATGGTGTATAATAGAACCCCCCTTGGCCCACGATATCTTAAAACTAGTCTTTCCTAGGAGCATGGTCTTAGAAACCACAACCAAGGCTCCATTTTTTAGCCACACTAAATTTTCCAGACTTGTCAATATTGATGAATGATCTCAGACGTCATGATCCTTCATGGCCCCCAGTTCCTTCCAAGCTTCCCTCTGAGATTCTGAAGTTTGAGGGTAAGAGTGGTGAGGACCTAGGAGATCATGTGACTACCTTTCACCTATGGTGCTCATCCAACTTCCTTAATGATGATTATGTTTGTTTGAGATTGTTTCAACACACCCTTACAGGGGTTTTTGTGAAATGGTACATCAAGTTACCTAGGGGATCTTATCAAACTTTCAATGAGAGGGTCTTAGTTTTTCTCAACCACTTTCAAGTATCGGTTCGTTACAACACCGACATAGAAATTTTATCGGCTTTCCATTTGGACAAATCCACCCACATCTCTTATCACATTCAAGAGTGGTGTAGAAGGAAGTGATTGATTAAATCTTACATTCCTCTAGAGTTTCTGCTAGAATGGTTCCTCAAGTATCTATTTCCTTACATTTATAAGGATGTTTCAACATCCAGAGTAACGACTGAGGAGGAGGCCATATTTAAGGCCCATCAATTAGATCTTATATATGCTTAATCTGGGATACTCTACGAAATTATTCCTAATGCACTATGGTCAAATTATGATCCTAGACAAAATCTCAGGGCCTCATGTAAATGGCATTATAGGCTCTACAAATTCCAAGTCTGGAAACTAGGTGACGAATCATATGAAAGTCTTGTCTCTTAACCAATCTACAACAGGACAAGCTACAACTTCGTCCTCATCCACCTAGTCATCGAAAGTACATTTTTTGTGGTCAATGAACCCAAAGGGTAACCAACATCCCAGAGGGAATATTAAGAAAAGTTGAAACAACAATCGCAATGGTGGGAATAATAATAAGAAGAAGAAGAATTGAGACAACAAAAACAATGACACATTTAATAATAATGCTAGTGAGGGAAAGAAAGAAAAGAGGAAGGTGAAGTTTCCATGTAAAATTTGTAAAGAGGATCATCTTACTCACTTATTCCCTAATATTGAGGAAGGCTTGATGCTCATATCACAACATCTCGCTATGTTAACCAACCTATTTCCACATAAAAAAAATATGGCCTTAGGAACATCCAACACCGTAAATACATCGGGTGGAGGTAAAAATCCCCCGATACATGATGGTGGCCATCAACGCATCAATATGGTTCAATATGATATTAGTGTAGCCCCTAGGACTCGTGATTATGCTCCTAAGAAACCTGTTTTGGGTCCAAATCCTCCCCCTTCGGAAACACCTTTGCAGATTGATAAGCTTGAACCTTTGCCTTGCGTTCCAAAAGGATTCCTTAAGCGCTTGACTCATATTCCCAATGCCAAAGCCGTCTATAATTACTCGATTGTCAATGATTTGGGCCAAACATCGTGTGTGATGTCATCTTTCGAGGTATTCTAGACATGTCCAACATGTAGGAATGACTTGTTATCTACGTTGGGGGATCTAGACATGATTTGGATTTTCAAATCCATGTCAATCCTCATTTACCTTACCATGTGGATTTTCAAATCAATGTGGAATGTGTTATCACCATTAAATTTTTCACGTGAAATCAAGATTTCAAGACTTAGCGAGGTGCTAAATTGGTTTGGAGGTTGGACAAACTAGAGGACGTGGATAAATTTGCCAAGAAAAGGCTAAACTGGCAAAGGTGCAAAGTGGATGGGACCCGATATGTCATAGATCACGAGCACTCTAGAAAGAGGGTCATGAATCATTTCGAGGGGAGAATATGCATGGAGGATAATTCTATAAAGCGAGCTGAAATCTAAACCATGGTTTTCGACCTAGACCACGTGGCGCCAACAGATGTGTTTCGGGGTTAAAAGTGGGTTTCCCCAAACCACTTCCCCACACCCTCGAAATTTGGAAAAGGTATAAAAGGGGAATTTTCCATGTATTTTATTATTTCAAAATGACTGGACCATTTGAAACTTGGCTCGACCACCTTCGCTCGACTGCAGCTTCACAGTGCACCATTGCACACTATTGCCGCTCATTTCTAGGTATTTTTCATCGCCTCCATGGACCCTATCATGACTTCAGTAACAAAGAAAGACCCTCTGTCAAATGAGGAAGCCCTAATTGACCGAGATTCAAATGTTTTCAACACTGAAATCACCATTTCGCCCATCTCTGTGTCCAGCAGAAATATGTTCGATAATGTAGGAAAGAATATACCATTCATTGAATCATTCTATGCCACCATAGTCCCTTATGCCATCAAATTCGCTTTCCCTTTTACTGAATTCCTAGGTTGGTGCACAGAGCAGTATTCATAGGAAGAGAACGTCATCGTAAATAAACATGGGCCCAAGGTCATGTGTAGAGTAGAGAGTATGTCAATTCGATATGCCCTCAATATACCAGAGTCTTTAGCTACATTTTATGAACCTTTCAATGAAGAAAAGAGAATTAGGTTATACAGAGAGTGTCCATCAGAAGTCAGACATCTGTTCTTGCAAACAATTATCAAAACAAAACATTTTTTAGAGAGTCTGTCTTTTCCCATAAATGTGAGTGTAACGGTTATTGAAGTCCAATGGGTCTGTTCCCTTTTGAGTCAGGTCTTAGGTCTGGATAATGAAAAACATATAGTCGAAGTCATGCTCGATTTCTTGTTGACCTTTTTTATGTCATAGTCTAGTATGTCCATCCGTATCAATTTTGATCAATTCATAGCTGATAACATCCATAAGAAGCTGGTAAATTTCAATTCTCTAAGGCATTTCAAATACTACACCTATTTGTTGAATATTTTCATAGAGACCAATAAGAGAGAATTTCCTGAAGCAACATTCATAACAACTGAATTTAAAAGGATGACATTGCTCATTTTCATCAACAAAATCATGTCCAAGGTTTACAATTTAATATTCAACACGAGCTTACCTAGAGTTCTGGATGACATGAGGATCTATCTACAACCAAATCCAGAAAACAAAGTGGGGGACTGGGTATTATTCATGCATTCAACAGTGATCCAGGTTTATGGTTTTCATGAATCCCCCTATCTATTTCCTATTTTTCTGACCCCTAGAGTCTCTTCCCTTGAATTCATCAGGCAGAGAATTATATCTGAGACAAAGCATTTCATAAAATTGCACAAATATTCCAACCTCAAGTTACCTTTTATCATTGGCCCTTTCATTGCCAAGGTCAGATCTTGTTTATCTTATATTAAAGAAAAGATCAGAGAGTTTGGTTTTGCACAACTATAGGGAAGAAGATATGATCCACATAAAATCATATCCAAGAGAATATTGATGAACCAACAAGCTATTTATGAGAATGAACATGTTGAGGGTTTTGATAAGCTGGAAAACCTAGAAGTTTTTCTTGTATGAAAGCAATCTTGCAACCAACTCAAACAAAAAAAGTGGAGGCAACGTTGCAATAGATTCAAACACATCAAGATCCTCAAAAACTGATATTCAAAGTCCCCAAGGTAAGTGTTTACAACAAGAGAAGCAGTTCATAGGCCATGGGCACCAGTGATCAATAGACTGCCCCTAAGAAGACGAAGATTACACAATCCCCACATATAGTGGATTTAGAGGAGGAAGAGCCTAAGGAACAAGTGAATCTGGATATGGTGGAGAGTGGTACATGCACTGTAGAGGTTCAAAAGGGAAGCACGCTCCAAAGTGAAGGCAACTCAATAATCTTCAACAACAAAAAAAACATCTTTGATAAGATATCTGGGGAAGATTATAAATCTAAATAAGATTTGGCACAACAATATGATGAGAAAGGAAACATGGCTATGGGTGAAATGAGGTATTTAGTCACTGAGGTGGAAAATATTTCTCATCACAAATATTCTCTATTCACAGTGAGGGATATTGAGAAGAGGACCTTTAATATAGAAGTTGCAGATGAAGACAAAGTATTTGAGATCAAGATAAAGTATGACAACATCAGTGCTCTAGACAAAGTCAAATTCCACAGCAATACTAATGATATGTTATATTTTGATTACTTGAGTCTAAGATTGAAGAATTCAAAGCTGTCATCTTATGCAATGAAATTGGAAGGGAGGTTAAGGCCAGAAAAAACATCTAACAGATCTTGGCAGACTCAAGTCAAGAGGCTGTAATCTGAAGTCCCCCAAGGGGTGAAATCCTCATTGAATGAGAAGGACAAATTGATTCAAATATTGAAGAAGAAACTAAAAATGTCTGCCATAGAGCATCCACAAACAACATAACTAGTTTCTCTAGAACATGAAAAATAAGCATTTCGACAAGAGGCATTAGACTACAAGGATAAGGCATTACAACTAGAAAAAGAAAAGATGAATTGGTCACAAGGACATACAAAATTGTTGAACAAGGTTGTAGTTGTACCTCCTATTGCAGAATTTGGGCCAAGCATTGAAGGACTTGTCCCGACTATGGCACAAATTAGCATGAAGGTAGGAGAAATCAAGGGGTTAAAAGGGGACATAGAGAAATTGAAGCAGGAAATGAAAGCAAAGGATGAAAAATTGGCTCAATTTCAAAAGGAAATGGAGCCTTGCAGGAAATGATAAACAAGTTGAAGGTGAGATTAAGAGGCAAAGGCATGTTGCATGGAGCCAAGTATATCATCTGGGATTCTATAGCTGTTGAAGCTGCCAAGTTCAGAGTGTATTTAAACTTAATCAATGATAAAGACAACATGGCCATCACAACTAGAAGCAAATGCATTGTTGTAAATAAGACTATAGAAAAGAAACCATCATAGTGGGCCCAAAATTACATAACCCTTCTCAACTCTATCCCTACTATAGAACTTCAGACCATTGGAGTTAAACATAGAACTACATTGATCATCTGGGCCAGGAGGATTATTGCTAAACATAACCTGCTAAAATCAGTCCAAACCAAGGCAATGCAGATGGAGCAAAGTGTGCAATAGTTCAAGGATCTATTTGAAGAATTGTTTATTAAAGGCCTCCCACCATTTTTTGATTGAAAAGGAAAGTTATATGATAAGGAAGAATACAATGCTTTCCTCACTTAGTGAAGAATGGATCACTCCAAATTTGAAAACCTGGAGGAAATCCTGAAAGGAGCAACCATGGTTGAACATCTAATTATAGATTTTGAGATTTTGAATCAGTTCAAAGAAGTGAAAGTTGGACTACCAGTCATGGCATATGCCTCTTGCATTGACTTGGAGATCCTGATCAAAGAAATGATGGATTATGATATCCCTTCCGACTTACAATGGAAGGATATAGTACGACTAGGTAAGACAAAGTGTAGTTTTCTAAGAGCCAGCAAATAATGTCTAGGTGTCACTGAAGATGGCAGATCAGGCAGAAGACCAGAACAGAACAAGTGGTAAAGAAAGGAGTTGAAGCATCAGAGGAGTTAGAAGCTAGACCATCAAATGTTTTCTTGTTAATCATTGTAATCGGTTCCAATATTGAAACTATCCTTTATAATTATTGTAATCGGTTTCAGAAACCGAAACATTTCATTTCAAGCATTGTAATCGGTTTCAAACAAAAGGAACTCAAAATTGTATAAATATTAGGAGTTCCAAATGTATTATGGGTTGGTAGAAGTGCACGGGCATGATTTATCTATTTGAACTTGAACGTAATTTTATGAAGCTAAATAGAATACATCTGCAGAAGTCTTTGAAGTCTTCATGAAAATATTCTAATGGTGGTGATATGAGTTTTGTCTTCTCTCTTTGTATGTATTTCATGTATTTCTAATTCCATTTACACTGTCTTCTGTTTAAGTTGGATAGTTTAAATGCCCATAATTCATCTTGTGATGCTCTTGGATTAAGAAATTTAAACTATGTTAAGTTCTTCTTGACTAATTCAGAATTCAGTTCATTAATGCTCTGATGTAGTTACTTGTTTTCTCCTTTCTTCTTACACTCTGCAAAGCTCAATTTATAACTTAGATTCATCACCTCATTAAGCCTTTGTCCTCTGAATAGTTCTATTGGCCAATCAATGTTTCCATTCATTTTCATAAGTTTGACTCCATAGCCCTAAGTGTCTGTCCTCTTCCTTGCCAACAAATTTATAAACCCCCCACCCAAAACAACAAAACCTAGCCATTGATTGTCAAAGAAACATCAAGTGACACGAGAGAGACCTCTTTGAGCTAAGTAGGCTAGTACTAGCTCTAAAGTTGGTTTGTAGGTTACCTCTGTCATTTGTTTTATCAGTCGAACAAATTTACAGAGTGCTAACAAAATGCATGAATATTACCATTAAGCATACTATCATTGATAAAGGTTATTCGACATCCGTGATGTCTCTATCTTATTGGAAATCTATTGGCTCTCCCCAACTTTCTAAATCTATGACCATGTTAACTTATTTCGATGGGTGCCCTTTTAGACCCCATGGTATCCTCCCCTCTTTCCCGATCCATTTAGGTAGTAAGACTATGGAGGTTGAGGTTGAGGTGGTTGATGCAACCCTCGACTACAATATTTTACTGGGGAATAATTGGACTTACGCTATGATAGTTGTTGTTTCGTCAGTGCTCCTCATTTTATTATTTCCTCATGAAGGGAAGATCGTGATGATCGATCAGTTATCCTTTGTGCACTCCAGTTCCCCATTATCGAGAATTCTCAGCATGCATCTAAGAACATTGGTGTCAGGATGTATCCTTCCTTGATGGGAAACTTTAATTTCTTGGCACCAATCTCGTACATTAATTCCATTTTCAATGAATCTTAATCGTCATCGAGGTATGTTTCATTCCGTATTTCATATTTTGATGACCCTTGGACCCTACCTTCTTCAACTTCCTCATATGAAGGTCACTCACACATCGGTATGGAAATGTCATTGTTTTCACTTGAATTGGCATATCAGTTTATAAAGGAAGCTACTACAAACTCAGATCCTCCATCCTTGTGGATCGAAAAGGTGGATCCTTCCTTAGAGCCCATATGGGATGCACACTCATGTAGTTCATAGGAATTCCTCGATGATACTTTTCGCTCATACGAAGAAATATTAGAGGCCATGCCTGGCCTTGATAGGCCTTGGGAATACCTTCACCATAGATCTTATTTTCTCCTAGAGCTTGAGAGGATTGAACATGATGAATATAGGTCCAACATGAGCGATATGGTTGATCACGTTGTGGCTCTGTTAGATCAGCATAACATATATGCTGAAGGAAACATGGTGAATATCTATCTTACCATCACGATTGGCATATCTCTAACCCTCACCAAGGTTGAAAATGTTTACATCCGTGCATATTGTTTGCCCAAAGAAATTCAGATTTACATCGATCTCTTTAAGAAATTTCAAGATGTATTTTCTTGATCATATGAATAAATGTTATAGATTGACCCTAGTATTGTCAAACATGAAATTAAGACTTATCTGAATGCTAATATAGTTTGAAAATGACTTAGATATGTAAATCCTAGAAAGTCCTCCACTGTTAAGGTAGAGGTAGAGAAGCTTCTTAACGTTGGCTTCATCTACTAGGTTTCCTTGACTGAATGGGTGTCCAATCTCATTCCCATAGATAAGAAGAAAGAAACCATTCGTGTATGTATGGATTTTAGAGACTTGAATAAATACTATCCCAAAAATAATTTCCCCACACCCTTTATTGACCATATTATTGATGAGTGTGCGGGGAGTGAAGTATTTTATTTTATGGAAGGATTTTCAAGCTACAATCAACTTCAAATTAAACCCAAGGATCAACATAAGACAACGTTCATTTTTCCTTGGTGTACGTTTGCATACCATAAAATTCCTTTCGGTCTTAAAAACACCTGAGCAACTTTTCAACAGGCTATGACCTTATCTTTCCATGGCCTCCAACATATATTCGAGGCTTATCTTGATGACCTCACTGCTCACTCTCACATGAGGGTTGATCATTTGACTCATCTTTGGCTAGTGTTTGAAATATGTTGCCATTATCATATTCGATTGAACCCTCATAAATGCATATTCTATGTTAGGTCAAGCAACCTTTTGGGATTTATAGTTTCTGAGAAAGGGATCATGGTGGACCCCATGAAGGTTGAGGAAATACTTTTATTTCCTCCCCCACGTAGTATTCAACAACTTTAGGGTTTACAGGGTAAGGCTAATTTCCTGCATCGTTTTATATCCAACTATGCCAATATCACTAAGGGTTTTATGCGTCTCTTGAAAAATAATACTATGTTCATATGGGATGAGCAATCCCAAGAGTCCTTCGACACTCTTAAGAAATCCCTACTGTCGGCACCTTCGCTGAGTCCCCCAAACTATAGTATAGATTTCTTACTTTATATCATCATGTCCGAAGGGACGGTTGGTATGGTTCTCATTCAGGAGGATGAAAAATTTTAGGAGAACATTATATATTACCTTATTCAAAATATAATTGGTCATGAACTTAAGTACTCTCACATAGAGAAGCTAGCCTTAGCGGCCATGCATGTAGTCCAGAGATTGTGCCATTACATTTTACTCCAAAAGAATACCGTGGTCACCGACGCCAATCCATTTAATTACGTCCTTACAAGGCTTATCATAGGGAGGGAATACAATAAATGGATTGTGAATTTGTAGGAATTTGATCTTGATTTTGTGTCCAAAAAATCTAAGAAATCACTAGTATTTGTGGAATTAATGTTAGTATTCCCTACGTAGGATGAACATACTATTTATAATGACTCATTTGTCAATGAGAATATTTTCCTTATCTCGTCTTCGGACCCATGGTATGGAAATATTATAATATACCTTCAAAATCTTAAGTTTCCCTCACATATTTCAAGAGATGAACGATGATGTATATTCCATCAAGCCAAAAACTACCTCATTATCAATGATACGTTGTATCGTTGAGGGGTAGATTTTATGTTTCATTGTTGTTTGACTCATGAAGAGGCAGAAGTCATTCTTAATGACCGTCATAGTGGAGCATGTGGTGGTCACTTATCTGGGCTTGTGACCTTCCAAAAACTATTGGGAGTTGGTTATTTTTGGTCGTCAATTTTTAAAGATTTCATAGAAGCAATCAAGAAGTGTCACTCTTGTTAGGCGTTCGCTCGTACGATGTGCTTGCATCCTACCCCTCTTCACCCAGTAATCACCTTTGATCCCTTCACCAAGTGGGGGGTGGATTTCATGGATTACAACTCAGCCTTAGCTAAGCGGAATCATCACATTATCGTGTACGTGGATTATTTTACTAAATGGGTTGAGGCCATGCCTACAGTTAAATCCAATGGTGAGTTTGTATCACATTTCATATTCAATCAAATTATAGCTCGGGTTGGAATTTTGAACGAGAATTTCACTGTTCATGGCAATCACTTTCAGAATGATATGATGACAAAGTTGGCATCAAAACTGGGGTTTAAACAAGATCATTCATCGCCCTATTATCCCTAGGAAAATTACCAAGTGGAGGTAGTGAATAAATCTATGAAGGCCATTTTGGAAAAAATTGTCAGGTAGAGTAAATCTGATTGGCACATGATGCTTTACCCTGCTCTATGGGAATACAAAACCATAGCAAAGACTTCCATTGGTTTCTCACCATTCCATTTAGTTCACAAAGTGGAGTCTATCCTTCCTATTGAACGTGAGATCCCTTCTCTTAAGTTTCCAATTGAGATCCTACCTAACATGAATAATCTTGAAGAACACCTTCTACACTTAGAGAAGCTCGATGAGCAGTGTTGAGATGCCTCTATAGCCATAGAGGTGAATAAACAATGTGTTAAGGTATAGTATGATAAATTTTTCTATCCTCAACAATACATTGAGGATGACTTGGTTCTTCTTTATGACTAATCTAAAGAACCATTAGGGGTAGGAAAATTCAACCCTACGTGGCATGGTCCTTATATCGTGACATGTGTCCTCGAAAAAGGATCCTATGAGTTATAAGATTATGAAGGGAACGTGCTAAAAGAGCCCAAAAATGGGCTCTACCTCAAAAGGTATTATGCTTGAGCTGAGAAGCTCGATCATGACCTTTGTATACTAGTGTATGTTAGTGTATATATTTGTTTTTATTTTTTTGTGTCGTCACTTTACTTATTGAGTTTCCCCTTGGTTGGAATATTTCAATAGGATCATTGGTTTTCTTAGGATTCATGGAAGGTGCCAATCATCATACTTGGAATGTATCTTTTCCGCTTAGGTTATATATTCTCCCGACGGACAATTGGTGTCTTCAAGAGGAATTTGTCTTGAGCCATCAACGAACAATGTGGCTGAGTATAGTGTCATTATAGAGCTATTACATGACAAAATTTCACATGGTGTTCGATCGTTCGAAGTTCTCCTGGATTCCCAGTTAGTTGTATGTAAGTTGAACGAAAGGTATTGGGTAACAGATCCTATGTTACTCTGACGTTTCCTTCGAGTACAAATTTTGGAATGATATTTTTATTTTATTACTTATAGTCATATCCCTAGAAGTTCTAATAAAGAATTCTATGCATATGATAATTACGTTTTAGATTGGAATTTTTCACATAACTGAGTAAAAGAAACACACATTCATACATTCATCCATTGTAAGATATGTAAGAAAAGTCGAAGACCAATTTTTTTTTATATTTCATCCATCAAGTCCAAAAAATATAGTGTCATAGTACAAAATTCAGCTTATAGCCCTCACAATACATATATGTCTGTCACATCATATAACCATGGCATATAAGCCTAGGGTCCCAGATGCATGTCATGATAGCATAATATAGCGTTAGCGAGACTCTGAAAGAGTCTCACCCATAGAAAGGGTACACCCACAACCTACCTTTGCATAGCCTTAAGAAGATCATTCACCTGGACCATAGGAATCATGTACGTTAGATGTGATATCTTTCCCTCCACGTTCTAAAGAACTCGATCTTCATTCCTGCCAACCATATCCTCCCCTCATCCCCTACGTCAATGATGTGGGTATTCTTTTGATCATCGTGGACATACATATGCATAAGAGAGATAAATGTTAATAATTTATACCATACAAAAATATTTGCATTTATCAACTTGAAAAACACAAAAAAATGAAATATACAAAAATTAAAATTCTTACCAATCTCCCCATAGGCTGATCCTGGTGGTAATGGTATGTCACAATCCCCTCAGTAGTAAATACCCTCATAGGGATATTCATCGATGGGTTCTTTCGTCGCCACTAATGAAAGAAATCATCATTATATGGGGTTGGAACCCTACCACCTCCCAACCACCTCATCACCTCGGTCCACCGGGACATGGATGGATCACGTAGACCGTGTGGAGGGACTTCTACTTTGGGACTAAGGGTTGGAAACCTCTTAAAGAAAAAACTACACACACTGGATGAAAAGCCGAATTTTCTCATCCTTATGAGTTTGCAATATGTAAATTGGCTCTTCGTGTTGGCCAATAGTGAGGTGCACCAATTGTATATTGTGGGTATCAAACACTCCACGACATAAAACATAAGTTTCCTCGATGCCTAATGTTGCGCGACCAATCCCTATATCCGTGTGAGCACTAGAACGGTACTCTTAAGACTGAGGCTCTCAATCTCCCTAATAGCGAGTTGGTTCCTCACTTTCTCTGTATTTGCAACAAATTAGGTGGCGATTTACTCTTCCATAGACCTCCCACCTCCAGCCCCTCGAGCCTTGATAATTACCATCTCGCCTCGATGAGACAAAATTCTTTAGTCTGTCTGTTCCTCCGTCAAGTATATATTGTCACTAACATATAGGATATGTTATAACCCCGCTTTTCATTTTTGCATTGACCTATGACCACGATTCATATTCCCTAGGTACAAACCCAATTTTTTAGCAACACAAAAACTTCTCACTGTTACCAGAAGTGTCATTATTAAGTGGTAGAGACTTACCAAACATGGGTACACAATTTAGAACACTATTTTCCATTTGGTGCCTGTTTGAAAAAATGTTGAAATATCCAAACTTTGTGTCCCTTGCCAAAAAGTTTGTCAAGTTGCACTAGCTTTAAATATTTGTCACCTGGTGTAAGATTTTTATCCGCAGTGAACCTCTAAAAATTTCGCCATTTTTGTCGAGATTTTCTATAGTCAAAATCTCAAATCCTTGTGTCACATTTGTCAAAATCGCAAAGATTTACATCAATAGTTTGCTGAGGCCTCCCATCTCTCTTCGCTTGCAATTCCTTGATCTTTGAAAAGGGCCTTAAAAACACCAAGTTTCCTTTGTTACATTAAACCAAGCTACAGTTCCTTATATATATAAAATTATATATAAATAGTATTGTTTTAAAATTATTTTATATAATTTTAAAATAATATTTTATTATTAAAACGTTTGGTTAAAAAATGAAAAACTAAATAAAAGGATTATTTCATTTTTTATGCAACATATTTGGCCAATTACCCCATGGGCCCAATATCCAATCATAGCACCAAGCCAAGCACCTACAACACAACACAATTCAGTCGAGATCAAGTGCCTAAGCACCACGCATCAAGTCACATGGAGGAGGAGCTCAGGAGGGGGGCCAAAAGGGGTGCACTACGCATCGAACAAATGTGGGATTGTTGACATACTTGAACACTAATAAAGCGTTTTCACCTATTCATGTGGGATATTTCACATAGGGAAAAAATTGTAAATGCCAAGAATTATCGACAGTAGAAAGCCAAATGTCGAGCTGCATTTTTCTACTCGTAGGTGTTGAATGGATATCCAAAGCTAAATCATGTGCCAAGTCAGAGGTTTTTTCCCATACCAAGCATCTGAGGTACCTAGAATAAAATTCATTTCAACTAAGGTGGCGGTGTATATGTCATACGTATAGAATTCAGAATTACTCATCGAGGCCCGAGGTTGCCAGAAAAATTGGTTCAACAGATGTTCAATCTCGACCTGGATATGTCTCAAGAGGGTTTTGGATTGCTCATTTGTCGAAATCTTGTAAGACTTATGAATGTATATGTACAATATGTTTGAGGAGGAGGAACAACATCCTTTATTGTTGTTGTGGAGCTTGTTTCCGGTCAAACTGACAAATGCTAGAACGTTTTCATTCAATACAAAGAGATATCCTATTCCATTTTGGAATTGATTGAATTGGGAATTTTGTTTTTCATTCAACTTGAGCAGTTGAAAGGACAAAAAAAATCCCTCTAGGATTTTTGAGTTGAAAAACCCTACAAGAGGAGTTTACAATGTTGTAGATATATTCACTGGGAATGTTGTAAACAACTTGTGTGTATTTCAAGATTCCTATGTGTGAGAATATAAATCTACCCAATGCACATATATTTCTAAGACATGAATCCTGTTCAATATTTGACAAATGAGTTTCAACAAAGATTTAAGGGGATTTGTGTAGAATATGTGAGCCTTGTCTGATCTTCACCAGGAGATCTTGAGCATACACCTAGGGGACTTCTTGTAGAAGATCT
>ML790980.1:31658-46589 GCA_009831015.1 Picea engelmannii
TGTGTTGTGTGTTATTGATATTTCACTTTGTGCATTGTGGTTGTGATCGTGGTTTAATTGATTCCGCAATAATAATAGTAGAAGCGATTATGTATTTAACAAGTGATGGAAATTGTTAGATTAGGAGAATCACAAGAATGCATTAATTTGTATTGAAATTTATACAACTCTTAGGGGGGGGTCGCAGAACTGTGTCGAGGCTCAGTCGTTCAAGATGAAGAGGACCATTGGTAGGTGGAGTCGCTGGAGAGGCTTGTACCAAAGCAGGAGGTAAATTGTCAACCTTCTCCTTAGATGGAGAATAATCTTTGGCTCGAGTCGTGAGCGCAACATTGTTCTGCTTAGAATCACCAGTACACATCAAAACATATGATGTTGTAGAAGAACATGGCTAATCGTGAATGACCAATTGAGCCTGTTGTTGAGACGGGAAGGGTTGGGACAAGACAGCCGGTGCAGGTGGTTTTGGGGCCCCCTGAAGGAACTTAGTGACCTCGACACATCATGGACAATCCTTCATGTAGTGATCATCACCACAAATAAGGCAAGGATATCGAGGTTTGCGCTTATCGCGGTCTTCAACAAGAGTAGTTTTAGGTTTCTTTGTTTGATTATTATTTTTTCCCTCCTTATTCTTACCTCTCCCCTTTTTAGATTTTTTTTTACCGGCTGGGGTAGATTGAACAGCGTTTACCTCAGAAGTTTTGCCAGTGGGAGTGGCAGGAGACAGAGCATTTGGAACATTAGAAGAAGAAGATTTAGGGTTTGTGCTTGAAATAGAATGTGATTGCGCTTGGGCAGTACCAATCACACCGTCAGCTGCATGCAAGGCAACTGGAGTAGTTGAAGTGCTGGAAGCATTAGGACGAGGTAACTCAGGTAGTAAATCATAAAGTGTTCCCGTTTGCGAATAAACGAGATCAAGATACTAAGCACGACTTATAGCCTGTTCTTCCATGAAAATGCCACCCATGGCAATGTCTTTACCGATTTCGTTCACAAATGATTTTGTAAACCATTCTTCCAGTAACTGATCAGGGAGTTCAAGTTTAATGAGACGTCGTCTCCTTCGCCACTCATGGATGTGATCAGATATATGAGTGCCTTTAGTCTGTTTGAAGGAAGTCAAAATCTCAGTCCCGGTATCATAATGGATCGGTATCTGGTAATGCGTAAGGAAAGCCATAGCTAGGGTATTGAAGTCAGAGAAGAAACCTCGTGGCAATTCAATATACCACTTCGCAGCAGAACTAGTAAGGGTTCGTTGAAAAATATGTAAACGAATAGAGTCATCCATTAATGAGTTGGATGAACACCATAGGTGAAAAGTCATAACATGATTGTTGGGGTCCTCTCCCACTTTTCCATTGAATTTAGGAATGTCCGAAGGAATCTTGGCTGGCATAGTAGTCCATTGGGGAGAGTGACGAATAGGATCATTTAAAATCCTAGACAAATCCAGCAAATCCAAAGTAGAGAGAAAAGGTAGCTGTCAATTCACCTGCGGGTACTGGTGGCTTTGGGGTGGAAGCCCTGTGGGAAAACCAGTAGGACCGTAAGCAGTCTGTGGATAATGGGAAGACCTAGGCAGATTCGGTGGTGGTTGGAGAGGATAGTAACTCGAGGAATTGTAACCTTGAGTGGGGACATGAGTTTGAGCATTCATACCCCAAATAGGATTGGGTATACTTGGATATGGTTGGCCTATAGTAGGGACAGGCAACTGCTACCCCCCAGTCGTTTGAGGAGTATTTTGTATCATCTGATTCCAATACTAGGCCAAAGAGGGAAGTATATTTTGTCCAAAAGGTGGGGTTGGTACCCCTATCGTAGGTGGAGTTCCAACCGGAAGTTGTGTCCCAATCGAAGGTTGTGTAGTAATTGGAGTGTGTCCGGTAAGAGGAAATTGAATCGTACCACCTTGTCCACCAACGGGAATCTGCAAGTTTGGTGTAATGGACGGGATAGTGCCACTAGGATTAGGATTGCCAGAAGGAAATTGAGAGAGTGTCGGAAGAAAACTGGGAATAGGGTGCCCAGGAAAAGAAGGACCACCTGGAGAGCCAGATGGGGTTTGCGGAGGTGTTGGAATAGAAGCATTCAACAAAGCATTCAATGCATGGTATCCGGGTGGTAGTGTTGGAGTGACATTGGGTGTTCGCTGTGTGTTTATAGGAGCAAGATCAGCTGCAATGAACCCGGTTGTGACACTCGTAGTATTCGTGAGATGGGCCATCTCGTCAGGGACAATAAAGTGATAAGTGGTATTCAACAATACAGTCTCTGTCTCAGAAAACACCGGAGGGTTGATTTTGGAGACCACAGGCGAACCAGGACCAAAAAGGGTCCTTCAGAAATCACCTGCAGACCAAAAAGGATCTTGGCCTTCTACACCAGGAAAAGGCCCAACGGGTGATCCATAAGAAGTAACAACTAATTCTCCAGAAGAATTTAATCACATAAATGGTCGCTCAGAACCAGGGTGAAGTCGAAAATCCTCTCGAGTATTGGTAATTCGGAAAGGTTCTAGAGAGTCTCGTTCCACTTGTGGTGTGGTGACAACTGTGGCTTCACTCTGCCGAGGAGAGCTCTCAGGTGTACCTGTAGGAAAGGGTTGAGAACCGTCCAGATGCTCTGGAGATAAACCCTGCATTCTACATGAACTACATGGAGGAGCTATTGTAAATGAGTGACAAACTTTGTGAAGAAAATCCTATGGTCAACTTCGAGAAACAAACAACACGCGCTAGTAAACAAAATCTAGGAAGCAATCACCTGGAAAACAAGACCTTCTAATTTCGAAGCCACTAGTTGGTGATGAAATCCAACATCGCAACAACGAGATGAGAAGGGGCAGGGACAGGGTGGAAAAGTTACGCTGATGACCTGCTTAACAGACTTACACCCTAGTGCAAGCTCCCACACATAATCATGGGTATACCCTCCAAGGAGCTCGAGTGAGTTTGGTCAATGTCAATTCCAAGTACCGTGAAGACTTTGCCCTCCACAGTCACCTTGGGTAAGAACCTAGAAAGATAGGCCACTAAGGTCACCACTAACAACAATAAAGCCTGGGGGAACAATCGACAATCTGATCCACATGAAAGGGCAGGGTATCTAGCACGCAATCAACTCAAAAGGATTCCACTCATCATTGTGGGTATACCTCTGAGTGATCCCCGTAATACATGCAATCTCTACACTGATATCAACAAAGCAGGGTGAGTAACTCTACCAATATCAATGCGACCTAGTGTTTGACCCTTGTGTGAGAAGGGATTCCCAGGACAAGATGTTGCAAATGGAATTTAACACTCCCTAACACAAGATGCTATTGTGTGTTTTGTTCTTTTGGAGAGTGTATCTCTCTGCCTACTCCAAAGCGCTAGCCTAGCTAAATGTTGGTGTAATAGAGCCCTATAAAAGAGTTACTAGAGAAATTTTATGATTACGCAGTGTTATTAAGAGTTGTTGTTTACTCAAAGGTAACATAAATGAAACTTATGTTGTATGACTCTGACCCAACAATGCAAGGATGAGAATGAAATATATCACTTTTCGTTCAATGAATCCTATGTATGGGAGAGAGAAAGTTTTCTAGATCAACCTTTAACTACAATGCAAAATTTCCTTTAAAATGTAAATGCAATGAACCACGAAGCAATAACAATTCTCTATGGTGTCTTTGTCAACAACTTCAACAATCTCAATAATTTGATTTTCAATGTTTTCTAAAACGAAAATAATTTTTTGAAAGAAAAACTTTTTGTTTACTTTTCAAAAAGGACCCACACTATGACAACGAGAGTACTGAAAATCAAAAGCCAAATGAACAAGCAATGACAAACTCAATCAACTCTTTCAATGAAAGAAAAAATAAAGAGAAAACCAAAGTAGTCTTCTCAATGCAAACGAAAATTATCTTTCAAACCAATAAGAAAATGAGAAAAAACAAACACTCAACTTCCAACCAATCACTGGTTCTTAACTAATCAAACACACTCAGATTATGAAGTCAGAGAGAATAGTTTTTCCAAGAAAAGTCAAGAAACGAAAGTTAAGACACAAAACAACAAGAAAAACCTTGGAACCCTAAGACGGTTCATGCATGCAAACAAAGACAAGAAAGATATCAATCAATGGTCCAAGAAACTCATAAAAGGCAATCAAACTGATCTGGGTAGCTAGAAATACCAAAACTCAAATCCAAACTTTTGAAAAATGATGTTCGCAGGTAGGAAGTATTACACAGTGTGAGAATCACTGATTCTTGCAGGTGACCCTTGAACAGGGTGCGAAAACCTCACACTGAAACCTAAAGGCAGAGTGCGAACTCTACCTATTCTCACAGGCTACATTGAAGTACAGTGCGAGAATGCCTGAACATAGTCAAAAATTTGAAAAATGAAGCAAAATTTAAAAAGGCTTCTGGACTTAGAGGGTCTATCAGGATATCCTGAAGACTCAGAGATTGATAGGATAGGAGAAAAATGAAACCAGAGCAAATGGCCACAGAAAAATATCAAAAGCCACAAAGAAAATGGGATTGCTCCCCACTGGAGTCACCAATTTTGTTATTGGATAAATCCGTAGGTGCAGACACTAACCGATCTCCCTAGATCCACCTGGATCTAGAACAAAGCAAGATAGAACATGACTCTTTCCCCAGATTTTGACCATTGAATTAAATAGGAGGCAAGATCATATGACATACCTTATTATCGCTTCCTATGGTCTTTGTTGCTCCTTCTTCGTTCCAGTGCTCTTGTGCAGTCAATACCAAGACAACACCAACCAACCAAAGTGAAGAAAGCACAATCTATTCAATAGTCAATCTATGTATATGATCAAGGAATTATACAATAAAATGGAAATAGCTTTATGGGAAAGAGAGATATTACTGTATCATATTAACGGAAAGTAAAGATTACAACCTGAGCCTTGATGTCGCAAACTTACTTTTGATGGCCCTTGGCTCTGACACACACACTTGCTCACTTTCATGAAGAAGATCAACCCCTTTGGATAAACTTGTTGGAGTCTTCAAGCTGATGTAGCTTCAATCCTTCACACAATTCTTTCAGTAATTCTCCAATGAATCTTTCTTAACCTTGCTTGCTTAACCTTTTCCATGAGAATTCCCTCAATATATAGGAGAAAATGAATTAGTTACTTGGATAAGAATGATCCCAAAATATCAGGGAATCCAGTACTAGGATAACCATTCAAATGCCATCTCATCCTTCTAGAAGATTCCTTTCTAGAAGCATCGAGAATTCATCTTTTTCCTTACTTTAGAAAGAGTTCACACCCTAGCAGTTCAACACAGTGCGAACTTCTCGCACCCTGGCTTAAGGTAGCCTGTGAGAATAGGTCATTCTCGCAGGCAAATGTATTAGCAGCCTGCGAACCTCCTTCAAAAATGATATTTTTGGAAAGAGAAGAAAGTAACTTTTCTCAGGAGAAAGTTCTTATGAAGATCCTGAGTACACCATCATCAATACATCATCATGATGACCAAAATCATGGGTAACAACCATGTCAACTACCGTATTTAAGTCATCAGAAGTTGAAGTCATGGGAGACAACGCCACATAATTGACCTGTGGCAGAGGTGATACCGACTACATATAAGACCCGTTTAGGTAAGTCATTGGGTTGATGGTAAAGTCAGGGCCAAGAAACGAAAGTTGATCAATAGTCATTGTTCTTCCATCGTGTGGGAAAGAAATAACACAAAAGAGAGTGGACACAATAGCTTTCATGGCATAGAAATAATCTCGCCTAAGGAGTAAATTTAAATCCAAGGGGTCCTGGAGTACCATAACATCAATAAAGACAGTTTTCCCTCCCAAAGTTACAGGAAACTGAGCAAGGATCCCTAAAGGGTGATTGGTTCTTCTGTTAAAAGAGAACAGAGTCTAGGTAATGGGTACAAGCCGAGGATAACCCAAAGCTTTCCAAGCAATAGAGGAAAAAATACTAACGGACGAACCTTTGTCTATCAACGTATGAGGAACGTCCCGACCACAAACCTAAACTGGAATCTTAAAAGGAATGTGAGAGGGGAGACTAGGTTTAGTTAGCCCACCCCAATAAAAAAGGATGGCCTCATTACTTGGAGGGGTTTTTGCAGGAGGAGGAGGAATTCCCCTTGGCACGGTAGATCCTGTTTCAACGAGAAAAATATGGGCAGAATTGGGTTTACTCTCTAGCGGGAGAGTAGGATCGATCGGTGATGGGATCAAATCTACCACCTTGGAATTCTTTAGAGGAAGAGTGGGATTGACCGATGATCTAACCGAAGCAACCAATTTGGCACTCTTCGGATGGAGGGTGGGACTGACCGATGAAGGGACTGGATCAGTCACTTTAGCACTCGTCAGAGGAGGAGTGGGATTGACTGATGAAGTAACCGGAGAAACCACTTTGACACTCCTCAAAGGAGGAGTGGGATCGACCTATGGTGAAGTTGGGTCAACCACTTTGACACTCTTCAGATGAAGGGTGGGACTGACCAATGATGTGACTAGATCAATCACTTGGGTTTCACTTTCCAGATGAAAAGTGGGGTTGATCAATGAAGGAACTGGATTAGCTACTTTGGTGAGTGGTTCAACCGAGGATGAAACTAGATTGACCACCTGATCAACCGGATTTACCAAGGATGGAACCGGATTGACCAGTCCATCAACTAACGATGGGTTGGGAGAAATCTTATGATAACCTTTTGGAAGTTGAAGTTTTTCCAAAAGAGAAGAAGCCTCATCCATACGAGGACAAAGGTGAGAATAATGATCACCTTTGCATAACATACAAGGGGATTTGAAAATTGTCTTCTTCTTACCAACCTTAACGTCACTAGTTGACGGGGCATCATCAATGTGTCTAGCAGGGGCCAATGATGTGGAAGACCAAATTTCTAAGACCTTGGGAATACCAGGGAAATCCCTCAGAAAGTGGTCACCCTTACAAAGACTGTAAGGGAATTTGGGTTTCAGATTCTTCGTTTTAATCTTATTGACCTCATCAACGCTCCCAGTACTATTAACAATAGTTGGTTGCTTATATCCAACATTTGACGTAGTTGGAGGCTTGGTCCCTTTCTGGTTCCTCTTCTTCTCTTTTCGTGTCTTATTCTTCTTATCAATCTAGATACTTGCTTGAGAGCTTTCACTAGGTGAAGAAGGAGAAATGGAAGGAGACCTAACGGGCGAAGAAGGATAAAGTTCGACATGAGGTTGATGTGTGGGTGGTGTGCTTACATCTAAAGCACCTGCATTCAAGATCACTAGAGTGGAAAACAACCATATCGGTAACCTGATTGTGAGACTTGGAAGGCTCAAAGTAACAATGTAAGGAGGACCAAAATTTCTGTAAGAATGAAAAAAAAAGGGTTCCCCTGGCAAAGGGGTTCCTTCATTGGTCATTACGGGAAATGATACCATAAAAATAAAAATTCAACCTATATTCTACTAGGGATAGTAAACAACACACTCTAAAAATCTAGTAAGAAAACAATCAAACAAAACCTTCTCACAATGAGCACACTAGTTGGTGATGGAATCCAACGTCGTGGGTACAAAAGTGATTAATTCTTAGAAATAAGAGTGTTGAAGGCCAAGATAAACATAAACTGAGATGATAAGACCCTGAGCAAGGGCCAAAAGAAAAAAATGAACCTTAGAGAAGGAAACCCTAAAGGATTATTTATAGAAAAGGGGCAACGCTCTGGTGTAAGGGGCACCAGAGAGTTCCAACGATCTGTGTAATCCCAGTAAGGAGCGCCAATGCTCTGGTAGCAAGGGCAGGGGGGCGCTGGCCTCTAACAAATTCATAAAAAATGCCCACAAAGTAAAGATATCAAGCAAACTCAGTCAATCAACTTGAATGTGATGAAATCAAGAGCCAATCAATAAGATCTAAGAATCAAAGACAGTATGGAGAAGGTCAAGAAGTGGGCAAAGGGACAAAACAATATCTAGGAAAGGAAACAAAAATCAGAGCTCCTCCCCAGTGGAGTCGCCAATTCTTGTTATAGGTGAATCCTCCTGCGGGCAAGCAGATTCCCTCTTGGTATCTATACCCCTAAAACCAAGACAGAAAGGGTGTTATCTGTTGGTCACTATAGTTGCTTATTAATTAAAACAATCAAGTGTTACATAAATTGTCAACCCAGGGAAGTCTGTTTATTTGAAAGGCAATCACACACTGTATATGCTCAATCTCAAAAGAAATCCAAAGTTGTAGCAAAAGTTGCACTAATCACACCTTTCTTTGAACAGACTGAAGTTCTACTTTGAATTACAGTAAAAACAATCTATCTATTGCAGAGTTTATGATTCAAAGGAAAATAATTATCAGAAGAATCCTGGATTACATTAAGAAATAGCAACCTAGGAAAAATGAACCTTTCAACATACTGCAAATAAGACTAACTATTATGTAATAGAGAACAAGACCCTATTCCCCAAAACAAGAATCTTCAGCACCTGTCTTTGACTATCACACTTTCATAAACTCATTCTACAAACAAAATTACCAATCAAAATGATCAACAATTACCTAGGAATGAATTGTATGAAAACGATGTAACAATCAGTTGAAACAGAGTTTCAACAAAATAGAGTTTTAGCGAGGTATGAATAAAAACAATACTAACACACTACAGAAACTAATGGGTGAATCTTGTGAAGAAGGTGGGCCCTCTCCTTCTCACAATATTCCCCAGAAATGCAAGGAACTAAGAAGAAATGCTCAGAATGATCTTTTATTCATCTGTCCAATGTGACAAGTTACAATATCAAAAGTGAACACGCTCCTTCTCTGTAATTCCCTTCTAGCTAAGACTTTCGTAATCTCCCCTCTAATGTTGATTTCTCCCCTATTTAAAGAGGAGAATCCTCTTAATACAATTAATCATAAAATTACATGTGTACATACAAATCCTATTCTTAGTTTGATCTAATCTTCTATGCTGGAATAGGATATTCTGATCTTCCATAGAAAAATGTTGTTACAGTGGTTGTAATGGTGCTGGCTTGAGGTACAACTGTTGCGGCCGGTGTAACAAATCCTCTAATTATCTTTTCTTGTTACTGTTGTATGTGAAATGTTGTTTCATCATCGCAAATCACGGACTGTTTTAGCAACGAGATTTGCGTACTGTTTGACTGTTTCAGCAACGTGGTCTTCAAGCATCAACGATGGTTGTAATGGTGCTAGCTTGAGGTACAGCTGTTGCAGCCAGTGTAACAACTTTTTTAATTACCTTTTCTTGTTACTGTTGTATATGAAATATTTTTTCAGCATCGCAAATCACAGACTATTTCAGCAACGGGATTTGCGTACTGTTTGACTGTTTCAGCAACATGGTCTTCAAGTAGCAACGATATATTAATTGTAGTCTTCAAATTTTTTTAGCAACTATATGTTTTTGATTAATGGATAAGTATGAATGTAATGTAAAATTACATGTAAAACAAATTAAATATATAGCAAAGAGAAGAAACGTTATATACCTTTGGAAAAATAGATTAAGGTGATAATGTAGGCTTAAATGTGAGTGGGAAGAGGATGTAATGATAACAAAAAGTATGAGAAAAAAGGTACATTATAGGGTCCTAACATCCCCCCCAACTAAAAAGGTTGCATATCCTCAGGCAATTTCAATCTGAATCAGAATCCGGATACCGACTCTGGGCGTGCAAATTACTTAAGAAGTAGTTGTAGAAAGTACTGTCTGTTGGGGCTCTGAATCCTTGAACATGTTGTAGCCTTTTCCAGGCTATTGCTTCAACCTTCTTGGGAAACCTATGATGAACTTGATACTTCTCTGCTGACATCCACAGAATGGGAAAATGGAACTGATAACCTACCCAATTTTCAGCACATTGCTGGACACATTTGATGTAACTGGGTACCCGGAAGATTGTTGTCTCAAGATTGGTAGGACTAAAGGGATTGAGCTCCTACCTTTTCTCAAAAGATTGTTGCCAAAACATGTTATTTTCTTTTAGGGTAGAAATCTCTGTGGATTTAATAAATTGTTGACAATCCTAAAGTACTGTTGCCTGTAGTTGCCGTATATATTGAATCATCCCTGGTTTCTTAAAAAATTGATAATATTCTGCAACAAAGGTGGCAGCGTTTTGTGGTTCTGGCCGTATCCAGAGGAGATGGTTATATTCATTATGCTTGGCCGCTAGAAAATCATTTTTCCACATAATCTGGTTGGTAAGGAAGGAGGCAAGTGCCCGAATCTGGATATCACCAACAAGAGGATTAAGATTAAGCTGTCTGTTCTCAAGAATGGCTTCATTATGAAGATATACCTCACATAGTAGATGTTGATCAATAGTAGAGGCTTCTGCAAAAGTTTGAACAAAATCTTTTGGTTTGAACAATGCATAGGGTCTTCCTTCTTTGATTGATTTTATTTGAAAGAATGCAAGTCATTTTATAAGGAAAAGAGAGTAATTTGAGGATGGTTTCCTAGCGGCCAACAATTTTTGTACCAAATAGAACATTAGGAGCAATTTTATTTTTAACTCCTCATTCTGCTGCTTATGGGCACGAGATTCTTTGCGTGTTTGCTCCAAAGCTTCCCAGTTTGAATATATATGGTTCAGCCAAAGTAGTCTGTGCTCCTGCAAAATTTTGTCCTGTGTAATAGCAGACTCCTTTTTCCATTTGTTCATTATTACCTGCTCATTCCATGCTTGAGTTTGTGTTTCAACATCACAAGTGGTAGGTTGAGGTAGAGTCTGAGTGGCTTGTTCCACAAAAGTAGGGGTACTAATCTTGCCAGGAGGGGCAGATTCATCAATAGGAAGAGTTTGAACAACTTTACTAATGAAAACATGAGCTTCGGATTTAATAGTTGTTGTAGGCCAGGGTTCCTATAGATTAGCTTTGCTTTTTGGAATTTTTGAAGGTCCTACTGGTTCTTGTGTAACAGTAGGGTGTTCCTCTTTTTTAACTGTAAAAGTAGTAGGTGCAGGAGAAGCTCTAGGAATTGGGATTTGAACCACTTTGTAGCCTGCTTGATCATAAATATCCCCACATTGGCTGCACATATACTCTCTATACTGATCATCTTTTGTGTTTTTCTTTGCCATGGCCGCTACGCAAGATAAGGTATACAAATTAAGTTCCCTGTCATAGGCTTCCTTTTCCATTACCAACTCTTGCTTGTAAGCTTCCAGTTATGATCTTGGAAACTCATTCTCTTGTAAGAGAGAAGCCATTGTTGGTTCTGGTTGTTGATCTGTCATTGGTGTATCAAGAGGGGTGATTGGTTTTTGTGTAACGATCACAACCTCAGTATCTATTTCTTGTGGAGCAGCTACAAAGTCAGCAGCTGATTCTTGTGTTTCAGCTACTTGATGTAAAGAAAATAGTGTTGCAACACCCTGGGCATGTGATTCTTGAATTTCAGAAATAAAGTCAGCAGCTGGTTCTTGTGTTTTAGCTGTAGCTAGTTTTTGTGTAGCATCTATAGCTGGTTCTTGTGTAACAACTACTGAATGAGTAGCTGGTTCTTGTGTGACAACTACTGAATGAGTAGCTGGTTCTTGTGTGACAGCTACTGAATGAGTAGCTGGTTCTTGTGTGACATCTACTATTGCAGCACCCTGGGAATTTGATTCTTGTATTTTAGGAATGAAGTCAGCAGTTGGTTCTTGTGTTTCAGCAGTAGCTGGTTCTTGTGTAACAGCTATAGCTGGTTCTTGTGTTTCAGCTACTGAATGAGTAGCTGGTTCTTGTGTGACAACTACTGAATGAGTAGCCGGTTCTTGTGTGACAACTACTTGATGTAAAGAAAATGATGTCGCAGCACCTTGGGCCTTTGGTTCTTGTGTTTCAGTGCCCGTGGGTTGAACAGGTAAAAATTCCAGGATTTGGGAGGGTGGAGGTGTATGGGTTTTTAGCAAAATGGGTTGGGGGTTTAGGGTAGTGGCAGTAGTTGTTGCTTTGGTTGAAGCTCTCGTTCGATTTTTAGGTAAAAAGGTAGGAAAAGTAGTAGTTTTCTTCTTTCTTTTGCGAGTGGGTTTTTCCTCAGTGATGGGGCAGGGAGGGTTATCAGGTTTATCTACTTCAGAATCATCGCTAAGGATATGAACAATAGGAGTAGATGATTCTGGTAAATTGTGGGGCGGACTTGGTATGGTAAGAGGGTTAATTGGATCAATTGGATCTGTAGGCGGATTAATAGGTATTTTCGGAGGGTCAGGAAGGTTTTGTGGTTGCTCTTCATGAGGATTTTCAGGATCTTCAACAGCTTCCTGAGGGTTTATGGGTGGATTTTTTAGGAGAGGGTTTTGTTGGGAAAACCCTTTTGGATGAGTAATTGAATGAGACGGTGATGGGTGAGGGAAAGGATGGGATTTTTAGCCTGCCTACAATAATGTGACATATTTCTAAGACATCCGAGCAGATAGTAAGGAATATTCACCAGTCTAGCATGTCGTAAATGAGATAACAAGACAAAGTCATACTGGTAAACTTCCTGGTATCGGCCTTCACAGGTAAGGTAGTGCTTGACAAACTCTATGACTTTCGACCAAGGAGGCAACAACGGGCTAAGTTGAACACCCCGGGCTTTAGGCTCAACTTGTTCTCTTGGGAAGAGAAAATTCTGCTAGGCATTAAGAATAATGTGTTTGCGGCTGAACCAGCGAATGCCAGTGACGGGAAGACCCGAAACCTATGTTATATCATCCTCTGTGACTGGAATCTGAACCCCTTGAACAATAGAATGGTTTTCTTGAAGATTCCGAGAAAATTGAAGAACCTTTTGTTGATCAGATCCCTAGAGCCTCTGAAAATAACCCAGCCAGCCTGCCTGCTGAAATATTTGGTAGACTTTTGGATACAATTCTAGTAGGGTTGTCGTGGCAGGTTCACATCGTATAACAAGACCTCCCATAGCTATTCAACTTAGTAAAATGCACAGTCATAGATTCAAGTAACCGCACCCGAACATAGTAAGTTTTGTGGATGAGGGCATGTAAATGATGGTGAAAGGACAAGATAATGGGTAAAAAGAAGTGACGATAGTCAGTTCGTGTGAAATGATGGCATAAAGTTTCGATATTTCCCCCCCAACTACGGCTAAAATAGTGACTTTAAGTGAATGGTAGTAATGAATCGGGGTCTTCTCATTAGCCATAGTTCAATTGTATTTACATATAAAGTTTACATACCTCATCTTTACCTTTGATTCGTACTTCGAAAAATATAGTGCCTGTTCATAATAGATCTGCAGTAATCATGGGAGAAACTCTGGATTTATGAGAGAAATTTTATCAAGGGTTTGTTTAATCATGGGAGAAGGTAGTGAAAGGACAAAATGTAGTATGAAAAATAGGAGAAGTGAGAGAAAAAGAGTTGAAGAAGATGTTTTTATGACAGGAAATGTTGAAAAAGTGATGTTTCAGCAACAGGAAAAGAATGGAAAAATGTTTGTTGAAGAGTGATGTTTTAACAATGGAAAATATTGCTGAAGATATGGTGTTTTAACAGTGAGAAAATGGGGAAATTTTTTGTTGAGGAGTGGTGTTTCAACAATGGGAAAATGGGGAAAATGTTGTTGAAGAGTGGTGTTTCAGCAATGGAAAAATGGGGAAAAATGTTTTTGAGGAGTGGTGTTTCGGCAATGGGAAAATGGGGAAAATGTTTCTGAAGAGTGGTGTTTCAGCAATGGGAAAATGGGGAAAAATGTTGCCGAGGAGTGGTGTTTCAGCAATAGGAAAAAGAGGAAAAATGTTGTTAAAGAGTGGTGTTTCAGCAATGGAAAAATGAGGAAAAATGTTGTTGAAGAGTGGTGTTCTAGCAATGGGAAAATGAAGAAAAATGTTGCTGAAGAGTGGTGTTTTAGAAATGGGAAAATGGGGAAAGGGAATGGAGAGGAAAGAAAAAAATAAAATGGGATGAATGATGGGAATGTTGAATGGGAAATGAATGGATTGAAGATAGAGGGAGAAATGCTTCACAAGATGAATCTTGGATCTGCTTGTAGTAAGATTGTCCTTTCTTGGTAGGCCCTTTTCTGGATCGAGAATCTGCAAAAGAATCAATTGTAACATGCCATCCCTTGGCAGGGATTATTAGTAAAAGAAATTTAATCTAATACTAAAGAAATAAAATTCATAAAAATTAAATGCAATGAGGGGCAGGAGGCTCCTCTAAAAAGAGATAATGTGAATCTTCCACACATGTGGCCTTAAAATCCTCTTTGGAAATGGGGTGCTGGTACAGATGGAGCCGATGACCATTCACTAATAACGGTTTTTTAGAGTCATCAATTGTTAGGAGCCTTACTGTTCCATTGGGGAAAACCGTATCCACTTTGTAAGGTCCTAGCCATCTTGTAGGTAGTTTCCCTTGAAATTATTTAAACTGAGAATCATACAATAAAGCCCAATTACCTTTTTGGAATTGCTTATGCTTGATGATTTTATCATGCCATTTTGTTCTTTGTTGTTGAATCATAGTTGTCTGTTGAATGGCATCTAATCATTTTTCATCCAATTCATTAAGCTACTGCAACCTGGTTGTCTGTGCATTAGTCAAATCAAGGTTAACAGCTAAAGCAGTCCTTAAGGTTTTGATTTCAAATTCCATAGGAAAGACATCACTTTTTCCATAAACTAATTCATAGGGGGAGAATCATGTAGTATTTCTCTAGGTAGTTTTGTAAGCCCATAATGTTTCAGGGAGCCTTTGAGACCAATCCTTCCGGTTTTCCTTCACTGTTTTTGTGAGAATGACTTCTATTACTTTGTTTGTGCTTTCCACCTGTCCATTGGCTTGGGGGTGGTATGGTGTAGTCATTCTATGATGAATATGATATTTTTGAAGGGTGGATTTAAAACCATGAGAGATGAAAGGAGGTCCTCCATCTGTGACTAATTCTCTAGGCACTCC
>ML790980.1:61104-75042 GCA_009831015.1 Picea engelmannii
CCAAGCCAAACAGGCAAAATTTTGGGATGCTGACTATACCTATCCGTACAGTCCGTACAGTCTGTACGGTGACATGGCAGGATCGTACAGACCGTACGAAGGTGATGTGGCAGCTTCTTGTTGGTTGTTCATTGGTGAATACGGTGTTGACATGTGTCATAAGTGGTTGATAAGGTGCGGACACGTGGCCCAATACTTTGACGCCACGTGTCCCTATATGGCTGGTTAATGATTGCTATGTAAAATATATAGTGGGAGTCTGCGGGGTTCGACCCTCGGACCTCCCCACAAGCCAACGACTTCGCACAACCGCCCGACCATTGGGCCACACAATAGTTCTTGTTAACTATATGTATTTGCATATATTAAGGTTGTGTAATTGTATTATGGGCGGGGGGTCGGGCCGGGGCATAGCCTCGGCCCGTGGTCATTTATAACAACATATAACCATGGTGTAAGCCCGAGTATTTGCACGGGGTTTTAACATTATAGCCACGGGGTATAACATTGTGTCATGTGAACGGTTGGATATATGCGTGTGGTTTGTTAACCCGCGGTTTGTGGTAATATATTATATGACCGTGTTGTATGTATAACCATTGCATATGTGCATGCGGTTAGCCCGCGGTCTATGTGTTGCACATATGACCATTGTATAAAACCGTGTTTTAAACGCGCGGGAGTTACACAATTGGTTCCACGGTTTTAAAACGGGCTTAACCACTTTTATCAAACGCGCGAGGTCACATGCCATACGCCCAGGTGCCTAGGCGGTTAGGGGCTGGAGGTGCCCTAACCGTCCTACGGTTCGCACCGTTGGCACGGTTGCACCCGGTGCTAATTTTTTATGCTTAAAAGAGCGTGTGAGCCAGGTTTGCTAAGCAAGGGTGCAATTTGTAGAACCAGAGACAACAAAGTTGAAGAGGGAGACTTCAAGGAGGCTAACTTCTTCATTTTTCGACCTATTGAGGTGCCGAAAGAGCCCAGACAGGGGTTTTGGGACGCTGTGAAGCCATTGGAGCAGTAGGTTTGTCATTTTGAACATTGTAAGGCATGTTTTTGAGCACTTTGAGCAATTTAATAATAATGATCCATTGGAAGCTGGACCAGGAGATGTAGCCCGGAGAGGGGTGAACTCCTTTATCAAGTTGATGTGTTTATGTGCTGATGTTCATTGTTTTATGTTGTTGTCTATGTRTATTTTGCATAAGTAATCCTTAATTATGTGTTTCAAATTGATCCGGTTTCTTTAAACACATAACATTTCACTTGCAATAATTATTCAAGTTTTTCAAGTCTTCTTCATTTTTAGATCATCAACATACTGCAAAGAAGACTAACAATTCTGTAACATAGAAAATGACCCTATTCCCCAAATAAGGAATATTCATCACTTGTCTCTGACTATCACACTTTCATAAACTCATTCTACAAATAGAATTACCAATCAAAATGATCAATGATTACCTAGGAATGATTTGTATGAAAACCATGTAACAATCAGTTGAAACAGAGTTTTAGTGAGGTATGAATAAAAATAATACTAACACACTACAGAAACTAATGGGTGAATCTTGTGAAGAAGGTGGGCCCTCTCCTTCTCACAAGATTCCCCAGAAATGCAAGGAACTAAGAAGAAATGCTCAGAATGATCTTTTATTCATCTGTCCAATGTGACAAGTTACAATATCAAAAGTGAACACGCTCCTTCTCTGTAATTCCCTTCTAGCTAAGCCTTTCGTAATGTCCCCTCTAATGTTGATTTCTCCCCTATTTAAAGAGGAGAATCCTCTTAATACAATTAAGCATAACATTACATGTGTGCATACAAATCCTATTCTTAGTCTGATCTAATCTTCTATGCTAGAATAGGATATTCTGATTTTCCATAGAAAAATGTTGTTACAGTGGTTGTAATGGTGCTGGCTTGAGGTATAGTTGTTGCGGCCGGTGTAACAGCTCCTCTAATTATCTTTTCTTGTTATTGATGTATGTGAAATGTTGTTTCAGCATCGCAAATCACGGACTGTTTCAGCAACGAGATTTGCGTACTGTTTGACTATTTCAACAACATGGTCTTCAAGCATCAACGATGGTTGTAATGGTGCTAGCTTGAGGTACAACTGTTGCATCCAATGTAACAACTCTTTTAATTATCTTTTGTTTTTACTGTTGTATGTGAAATACTATTTCAGCGTCGCAAATCATAGACTGTTTCAGCAACGAGATTTGCGTATTGTTTGACTGTTTCAGCAACGTGGTCTTCAAGCAGCAATGATATATTAACTATAGTATTCAAACTGTTTTAGCAACTATATGTTTCTGATTAATGGCTAAGTATGAAAGTAATGTAAAATTACATGTAAAACAAATTAAATATATAGCAAAGAGAAGAAATGTTATATACTTTTGGAAAAATAGATTAAGGTGATAATGTAGGCTTAAATGTGAGTGGGAAAATGATGTAATGATAGAAAAAAGTATGAGAAAAAAGGTACATTATAGGGTCCTAACACTATCATTGGTCACTGACATCCTTTTAGATCTAATTAAGCTAATGAATGAAGAGGAAGAAGAAAAGTGTACCTTTTTAAATGGCACTTGTCCTCACAAAGTCCAAGTTGAGCTTCAATCCCAAGCTCCTCGAGAGGTCCTGTAGAACAAACAAAGATACAACAAGATTCCTATTAAACCAAGATTAGTTCAAATATATATCTATCTACTGAAGAGAAGTTCATGTGGAACAAACATAAACTTGAAAGAAACAGGAAAAGCATGTATTTATATTAATGAGAACAAATGAAGAATACTTACAATCCTCTAATGAAGGTGCAACAACTTCTTCCAACTCTCCTTGTTCAACCCATTTGCTCAAGTAATCTACATTGATTATTTTTCAATGACCTCTACCTTATGAGATCATAAGTTAGATGTTTTACAATGTCTCCATACATCTCAATACCACTTATGAGATCATAAGTTTGGTATCTCTCTATCTATCCATGTACTATATGTTGCCTATGAGATCATAGGTTTCATACTTCCAATCTTTTCATGTCTCTTTCACCATGATAAGGCCTCCTTATATAAGCTTGGAGAGGCCCAACCACTTGAGATATATTTGGGATAATTTGAGGATTCCTCTCCTTCAGTTGTGGATCTTCTCTAAGATCATGCCTTGAACTCATATTCAAATCCAACCAACCTTAGAGATTGAGGGGATTCTTCCCTGATTTCCTCCAACAAACCAAATTTCACCCAAAAAAGGCTAGCGCTCCCTAAAAAGGGACATAGAGCATTGGAACGCTCCTCTAGAAGAGGGCACAGAGTTCCAACGCTCCCTGACAGTATGTAGGGGAGCGCTCCTTTCCAAATTTGAATTTTGAGTGGCTTTTTCAGTGGCAAAAGGCTTGTACTCCTTGTCAATTGATTTCTCTTCTTCAATACTAGTCTTTGAGGTGTCTTGAGTGTCTTTGTGATGTCATTAGAGGCACAACATAGAAAATATGGTAGTATTATGTTTGTGACACTTGTGGTCAAGATGCAACACTTGTAGACAATATGCGACACTTACAACACTTGTAATGACGACACTTGCGACACTATTGAAGTGAGTAATTTTTATGTGTAACACATTTGTCCAGGGTGATTGTGGAAAGGCACCCAATGCGGCTGAGTAGGTAAATGTTAAATACAATAATAACTTATGACTACAATAACTAAATTTCTAAAATGTTAAAGTTCATCTCATTAATTTTATTCATCGATGTATTGTGGCATGGTCAACATGGGAAGGCACCCATTGAGGATCTTGATGAGGGAGAAATATTTTATTCAACTAACCCAATAGCAACAATCGTGAATGCCTTGAAGAAGGAAAACATAGAATATCTAGGTTTGTTTCACAAAAGACCCTTGACACAGGAGGACAGGGAAAGAATTGCAGAGCTACAAAATCTAATAACTAATTTTGGGGTAATTTGCATCTTGACATATTTTTATCAGCTATGACAATTTCATATCCGTTTTTTTGTTTTATATTTTCTATATGATCTAATAAAGTAAATTTTTCCATTTGTAGGAGTTTTTAAACCCCATGCTCTAGGAACCTACCGATCCTGCAACTGCTATAGGTAGCAGTGATGGTCCAATGCAACAAAAAAGTCGACATAAAAAAGTACAAGTGAGGGTTTTTGAGCCTCCTGAGGTTCCCCTCGAATCCATTGATGAGTGCGATGATGTTGATCGACATGACACGGTGGAGCATGATGAGCCAGAGCTTGAGATTCCACATGACTCTGGAGAGGAACGTATTGTATATGGAGATGAAGCTATTATGCATGGAGCATAACGAATTAAAAGAACCAGATCACTAGATGTCACCTTTCTGGTGGATCATGCATGTGTTCTGATCAAGATTCAGAAAATTGCAGGTAATTGTTAATTAATTGATTCATTTTTATCATGAAATTGAAATGGACATTTGTTGATATTATTATAAATTAATGGATAACACGTTTCTGCAAGAATTAATGTTTTCTATAGAAACTTAAATGACAAAGCATTGGAGCTGTTTGTCCCCACCATTCGCACACGGTGGAATGGACAAGATAGAAAAAATAAAGATGAATTGATAGACCACATGGTAAACTTATTCGACCACACGTTCAACAAGAAAGTGGTTACAAAGTTAGCCAGGGAGAATTTAAAATATACCAGGGCCCAATATAGGGAGAAATTGCAATTAGACCTCAAGCATGAGTGCCCTCCCATGGTTCTGGAGAAAGAGTGGAAGGCCCTGATAGAGGATGCAAAGGATAACTTGTTTAAAAAACAAGGAAGACATCCACGAGCTGGTCAAGCAAGGTACAACACATGTCATATTATTAGTGAAATATGCTCATTTATGTTTTTCTTTCTTGTTTTAAGTAACAATTGCGATATCTTCTTTTTTTTCAAAAATTCCATATGTAGGCTACCAGACACCTCCAAAGAAACCAAGGATATAATGGAAAAGAACGGGCAACATAAAATAGGCCAGGGTGGCTATGGAAAACTAAAATCCCTAATCGTAAGAATTAAATGATTAACTGTGGTTAATATTTGTTTAACAGTAGCGGACAAATATATGTTTTTTTTATTGGTAATTTTAATGGTGTTATGCATTGCAGTTAAATATGTTCGACAATGCTGCCACCGAGGAGGACCTAAAGCTTGGTTATAAGCACGATTTTAAAAGTGTGATTGAATATAGGAAAATCTTGGGGAAGACTCCAATATCCCCAGCCATGCAAATAAATAAAATGAATAAGGAAACCGCAGTAGCATGCTTGTAAAGTCTATTCATATTTTATTATATCACCCTTAACTAAGTATTTATGTTTGTTTTCAAGCAACAGTGCAACCACAACAATGAATCTAGCGGTGTTCAATAGACACCACATCATTCAAGGGTGCACATGTCCAATGATAGTGGGGAGCAGAGTACCCATTCCGGTATGTATACTTCAGAATTAGACATATTTACTGTGATTGTAGATATTTATTTCCTGACTTATACCTATATATTATCTTCTTTAAATGGAAGAGCATGTAACTCAGGAGGGTGAACTGAGAGTGGAACCAAGTGGAAAAGAAATTAATGCACCAACTTTCATAGCTACACAGACAAGTAAAGAGAATTATTGAAATGATAATCAAAATAGTGAATTAGTTATTTCAATTATATTTCAACATATAGATATGATCATTTTCATTGTTGCAGTTCACACCCCTGCACATATGCCTCGATGCCATTCTCAGTGAAGTACCAGAATTATGGTACATGAGCGCATGGAAACACAAACAATAGAAGTACAGGGTGCAATAAATACAATGTCAAAGGATGATTATGATACCCCAATTGTCAATTTTTTTATTGGAAAAAAATATAAATCACAAAAAAAATAGATGTATAAATTCATGACTTGTATTTGGATGTTTATCGATGTTTCTAGTTTGAAGCATTTTTTATATGAATTAAAAAATTATTCTTCAATGTTTATATGTTCATATGTTCTTATGACTATCCTAGTTATGCATGAATGTCTATATGTTTTCTATATAAACAAAATCATTTGTTGGGTATGGGGAATTGAGAGCGATGTGAGGGGGGGGGAGGGGACATATGAGCTTCCACCTTCACATGGTTGGCCCTGTTCAATAGAGAATAACCTATTCTAGAAACAAAGAGAAACTCATTAAAGTATGTGACCACTTAAGTTTTTTCTAGAGTATTTTACATAACTAAATTCCTATTTATTTGCTTATATATTATTTACTCATATAAATAATTTGTCTTTTATGATTCATGCATGTCTTGGTGATGGAAATGCATCTCGTGGAAAAATCTTATCAAGTTGTATGGGATAATGGATCTGGTGAAAGGACAATGATAAGGTAAGAGTTTTGATGTGTTTTTTAAAGTAGGCTTTATACTAGTAAAAGTTCACAATACTCTAGAAATGATAGAATTGCATTTTTGGGAGACAAGCATCAATGTTTTTAACAAACTATGAATCATAGATTGTGGGAAAAACCTTTTTTTGTATTCTTACATTGATCAATACAACTATAACAAATTTTCAGTACAAAATATTAACCACACACACACACACACATATATGAACCCTAAGTAAACAAATGAGAGAAGAGAAAGGGATAATATGTACTGATAGAAGTGAATGAAGATAATAATATGAATAATGGAGTGGAGAGTGCACTCTATCCTAGTTGAATTATCCTTGCATCCAACATGTCTCGTGCCATACTTTCAATATCTCTCATTTGATCATAAGGGTATCTATAGGGCCTTATGTTGGCAGAGATACTACATGGTGTAAGTTTAATGGCATGTTCATAGATCTCATGAAAAACGGAACCTTGTGGGAATTTCCTGAAAAACCATGTCATTCTTATTAAAGTTATGTTTATCTCTAAATGAACATTTATTACTTTAAGTTGGGCTTCTGTTCAATGAATATTAACAATAACTCTATTAACATGTTTTAAGGAGCTTCTCCATTTTATGTGAGCTAATCACTTGAATGGGTAGAGCCTTTAGGCCATTAATTCCCCATGGTTCATGTACATTGTACCCAATGATTTAAGCCATTGAACCCCCAAAACCACCCTTTCAATAACAATGGTGTAAATGGAAATTGATAATTTGTAATCTACTTAGTTTAATGTTGTGGAATTTTCCTCCATTTACAATCACCACTTGAAAGTTTATAAATGTGCGCGTAACACAATTAAGTTTGTACACCACATTTTTTTTAATGAAGGTGTGGGTACTACCTAAGTTGATAAGGAATATGACATTTTGGTTGTTGATGTATCCTACAATTTTAATGGTTTTAGGCATGTTGATATCTTCCAAGGAATTCATCAATATGGTGTAAAATTTTGCTTCATTATTTAATGAGTACTCAAACTATTCTCACAGATCCTATTGAGGTTCCTCGTCATCCTTTTCATTCTTCTTGAGGTGAATATTATTTATTTGTAACATTTTTTCCACCAATACCATTTTTTATTACACCCAAAGAAAAATCCCTTAGCTCGTATCTCTTCCATTGCCTTTATCATGATTATGGTGTGCTTATGCATTTTTGTGTTATTTAGAACATATCTATCATTACTTTAGGCCATGGATCCTATGAGAGACTTATGTTTATATACATTATTAGATTCAATATATCAAGCTAACTTGATGGATTTAACCATAATAGTTGGGACCTATATTCTAATTTTAATGTTGGGTTACATCATTTAAGCCATGAAAGTAAAGGCCTTGTTAGCATCTAGATATGCACCTTTGTTTTTTAGGCACTAACTATTGCAAAAGTTGTAGATCCAAAGTTTTTTCTTATATAACAATGCATGAGAATGATGGGGTCCATTAAACCTTGATTTTGTCGAGGTTTATGTTCATTAAAAGTTTAATCTCTCTATTGTTCCTTACTTCTAAATTAAATGGATATTTGTTGGACGATAAAGGCATCATCACATAATCTTTTTGTTGAGAGTGAAATGACAATATGGGTATGAAATATTAAAGTATTCATTCTCCTATCAAACCCATCTAGCATCCACGAGGATGATATTGAATATGGATGACCTAACCTATCATCGTCAATAAGCCTAGAAAGTGTATGAACTAGTTAATTGTCTGAGGTTTGTGCCTATTGGATGGATGTCATTTGGTCATGTACAAGATAGTTACTTGTCTTAGGTCTATACCTATTGGTTGGCAGTAAGTCGGATGCATATGAGTTACAAATATAAGTCCCTTTTATATTACTAAGGCCTATTATCATTCGTGAATCCTAGCATGCCAGCTACAGACCTACCATTGAAGGGAAAAATAACTTATTAAGATTCCTATCTTATTTCTCCCTTTCATGTCATGAGTTTCTTATTGACTTGTTGTCTAGACAAACCAACATCAATATTTTGAAGCTCAAAAGGGTCACAACTTAGAACCTAAAAGGTTCATCCAACAATCTATTTCCATATGCCAAATCCTCAGTGCCAATCATATCATATAAAAAAAATTATCCCTACAAACCCATAATGGATTTCACCCTTTGTAATATCCTAAGTTCAAAAATATTCCCACAAGACCAACACCTTAAGATTAATTGTATTTCATATATTTATTAGGTTCATATATATTAGAGTATTTATCTCTTTATGTTTCCCCCAAATTTCTTAATCATCCCACTGTTATAACCCTAAATTGCACCACACATGCTTACCTGGCATCAGGCCAACTCATATCCCTTCATTGCCAAAACATCTGCTAAAAAACCTCTTTGCAAATACTCTTGGGTCAAGGTACACGCACCCTAAACCACTACTGCATGCGTGTGAACGCTGACAGGCCTACTACAGCCCGCGTTTACCTAACAAAACACAGAAATAGGAAAGTTGCCGACGGGACAAAAAGATATGGGTCAGTTAACTGAAACTCCCGGCCATGCATGGCCGAGAGTTCGTCCAAAACCCTAGCTCCTTCTAGCCTATAAAAGAATGGGTAGGGGTACCATTTGGAGGAGGAAAATTATAAGCGAAGAAACTCTGCCCATTTGCTGAATCCATTGTCCCAAACCTTTATCCTTTCCTCAAGCCTAAGGAGAATTAACACAAAGTAGTTGGAGGACAAAAGAAGAGGAGGAGCCCAGGATCAAGATCAAGGAGCGGTGGATGGTCTCGACTTTGATTGTAAGTTGATTCATTTTGAAGATAATAAAAGAATACTTTTCCCATCCCAATGCATGAGTTATCTATGATTTGTTTAATTTATGCTTAATTTCTAACCCTCAAGTAGAAAAGTAGCATGCATGTGTAGTGGTTTGTCTTGATTGCAGGATTGTCTTTGGAAGGAGCAGCGCAAGCAAGCAGACAAAGCGCAACGGAGGATCTACATCAAACATCAGTAAAAAGGTTAGTAGTCATTCTCCATGCATGTATCGCGAAAGAGGGGTTTAAGTTTTGGGTGGTAGGTCAAAAAGTAATTTCTTTACGGTCAAAATATGCATGCAAGTCTGACCCTAGTTTGCTAGTCTGTAGGGTATTTTTCCCAACAAAAGAATTGGCGACCATACTGGGGAAGATACTCTTTAGGGTTTTCTGGATTTAGTTGAGGTTTTTGGGTAGTTTAAAGGATTAGATTTTTTGTTTCTTTGCCTGTCTGTTTTCTGTTAGGTCTAAGCTAGCAGGGAACCTGGTTCTTTATACCATTTTTTCCTTGACTGTTGCTTGACGGTAATTATTGGGACACACAGAGGTACACACAGACTACAGAAGGCCTGCATGCGTGTACCCACGCCCTAACCTCCTACAGCACGCGTGTGAACACTAGATGTAGAGGTTTCAGTAGCGTGTAGGAGTTCAGAGAGCTTGAGAGGTAGTCCTCCTCTTCCCTGTCAGAATTATACATTCTCAGGGGGTTTTCTAGATCCTGTCTGAGTCTTGCTGGTTCACAGTCTTGTCTCAGTTTGTCTTGTTGTGTTTTGTTATTCCTTGCAATTATTTTTCTTTTCTGTTAAAAGAAGCATCCAAGCCTTCAAGGGACCCTAATTGTCAATACTAGAGGCCTCTTCTGGTTTTGGGCTGCCTTTTTTTATTTTTTGTCTTAGAATTCATATATACACGCGGCCTGTACAAGGTCAGCCCGCGGGTACACGTGTTCTGTTTTAGCTCAGCACACGTTTGAACGCGTGCTGTTTTAGTGACAGAAGCGTGCTTGACAGGCTGTTTTTTAATCAAGGTGGGGCAGCCATCCCCTCTTTTGGTTAGAAGTATTTCTCTCAGGTGTCTAGGTCTAGGGCTGAACAATTAGTAGGTTAGGTTCTCTTACCCTTAGCCTGCGTTTTCTAGGTTGATAGTTGATAGAAAAGATAAAAAGAAAAAATTTGTTTTATGGTTTTTAGACAAGCGTAAGAGTCTTTGCTTTCTTGATTGCCATTGTGTGTCTTTTCTCTGATTCTTTGTGATCTGCGCTTTAAGCCATAATTTTTTTTTTCTTGGTTTTAGGCTTGTCGGTGTTTTCCCTTTGTTGCTTGATTTGTATGTAAATAAAAAAAATAAAAAAAACTTTTCATTTTCTTCTTTGTTTGAAGATTGTGTTTCTACATCAATAGCTACGGAGAAGTATTTTTGTTCATAAGTTTTTGCAGTGCATTTAGATCATAAGTAGCTCGTAGTCGAGCGAAATTCCTTTATGTTCGCTGCATGAAATCTTAGAAAAATTGAAAAGAAAAAGAAGTCTTTCTTTGTGAAAATTTGTTGATTTTTGAATTTAGTAAAAGTCTTTTGTTTCCAACTTTTTTCATTCGTTTTTTCTTTGAGTATTTACACATCATTAGTTTCACCTTCATACCCCGTGACATAAAAAATCCCATAAAAGCAACGCTAATTTAAAATCTATTAGACTTTTTGTTTGTAGGGTTCATACACTAGTTCAGGACTAGGGCCTTGGATTAGGTTGGAGAGGAAACTCTCCAAGGCCACTCAAAACCAAACATTGGAGTCTGTGATAGGGAGTGTAGAAGTCCAGTTTTGTGGAAGTTATCTGGGACCCCCCTCTAATACAGGGGCTAAACATGAGGTCGTGTGAGGAAAGGTAGCGGAGATAACCCCTCCAAATCCGGACCAAGCGTAGTGGAGAACACATATTGAGGGCTTGTTTTGGGATTCTGTCGTTTTCATTTGCCACGGGGCTTCGTGGGTCTCGAATCTGTTCAAGGTCCTCAGTTTTCTTCTGGACCATTTTATCTCAATACCCTTGACAAGTTTCAGGCTTGATACCCTGCTCATTGTGGTCTACCCGACTTTTGATTGTACCCGCCTGGTGACTGTTCGCGTGCTGGCAAACTAGTTACCAATATTTTTAGGGACATACACAGGTGACTGCAGGGGTAAACCGTGGTACCTAGGACAGACATTGGGCCACTCTTTGTAGAGTATACCCGGAGGGTGCTTCCGTGTTCTAGTTGCACTTGCACCGGTAAGTTTCTCTAGTGTTGGTTGTTGTAATTGTTCTTCCAAATAGTCTAGTGTTTGCTTGACTTATCTCTTAGGGGCTTCTTTTTTAGTTTCTGTTACTATTTGAACATGTAGAATACCTTAGTGTGTCTTGGATATTCTCACACAGTGGAGGATCCCGAGCTCCACCAGTCACGAAGGCTTCTGGGCCTGCCGCCGGTTATACTGGAGCCACCCCCGCCACCATTGAGGCGGAAGCTAGACCAACAAGGGTCTTTCGAAGCAACCGGGTTACAAACCATTGTGCCCGAACAACTCCCAAAGGAATCAACCGCCAATCTTGTTTTGGTTGAAACCCCAACCACTGATACTTGGCCACAAGTTATTGTGCCAATTCAATTTTACGAACGCTTGTCAGTGCCTCACACAGCTATGGAAACAAACGTTGTTACTTCCTCTGGGAATTCTTCCATTCCCACCACCGTTGCTACCACAGGATAATCATCTCCTAACTTGCCGTCGTCGATCCGAGCCACCATGGTCTCGGACGCAACTACGTCACACAGTGGACCGACCCCATCTATCGCGGCGGCCACAATTCCCTTCACACTTAGTGCGACAGGCTCTCCGTTTTCATATGGTATGCCTAGTTTAGGTACAAGTCCTGCACTCACTCACTCCACTTTACAAACTTTGGGTCTGGGGGCAGGGAGCTCTACCACTCCTCTTCAAGGTCAAATTGGGGGCATTCCTGTCCCTTTTAATGCTTTCCCTTACACTGGAGGTCATATCTCTCCTTCGTCCCCTTCGCTTGGTGGTCTGCATCAGCAGTCCGCCGGGCAGCCTGCACACACTAGTTCATTTGGAGCTGGGAGTCAAGGAACACCTGCACACACTATGTCGGTAGTTTCGTCACTATTTGTTTGGAATGGGACGTTTGGTAACAACACTTTTGCATCCACCTCTTTCTCGTCTGGGGGCACTCCCATTTTTGGACAGTCTACTCCGGCGTAGGGTACTATTCCTGTGTCGGGGGCACATATAGAAGGACCTTGGAACTCAGGACAAGGATCCGTTCCATCTTCTGGAATTTCGTTCTGGGGTAATTCTTTCCATAGTCAATGGAACCCTGGACAGACTTCTATGCCTCTCCCATCAGGACCGGCATGGGGTAATCCTTCCCAAAGTCCTTCAAACACGATGCATGTCCAACATCTGATGTCCTTTATGGGGAATCAACCAATGATGTCTCCACAGATGCAAAATCCTTACACTGGTCAGGGCCATGGTTTCTACCAGAACCCGGGCCAACAGCCATACTTTTCCTGGCAACCTGGTGCCAGTCAAACCCCAGGAACCTTTTTCCCAGGCTATCAGAAACAACCCAAACTACCATTCCTAGCGACGTTACACTTGCCAGATTTGACAAGGTTGTTAAATGATCCTATTTTTCACGATCCACGTTGGCCTCCTATGCCAACAAAGTTGCCTTCAGACATTCCCAAGTTCGAGGCCAAGCCTAACGAAGATCCAGGTGATCACATGACTACCTTCCATATTTGGTGTTCATCTAAATCATTGAAAGATGACTCCGTTCAGTTGCGATTGTTTCAACGCACTCTTATTGGGAGTGTCGCGAAATGGTACATTGAGCTCGATCGCTCCAGATACTCTTCCTTTGGTGAACTGGCGATGGCCTTCCTTAACCATTTCCAGTTACCTGTCAGATACGATGCCGGCACAGAGTTGCTCGCCAATTTCGAATAGACAACATCGGACCATATCTCTAATCATATCTGAGAGTGGAGACACCAGAAGAGTCTAATCAAAGTACCAGTCCCACCAACATTCCTGCTTGAGTGGTTCCTTAAGTCTTTAGTCCCACAATTATCCAAAGACGTCGCGACTTCAGGAGTTTTCTCCGAAGAAGATGCCATCATGAGTGCTCAACAGTTTGAGCTCATCTATTCTCAGTCTGGTTTATTGTACAACATCCTGTCGGATGCACCACGATCTATACTGGATAAAACTAGACAGAGAGTTGGACCACATGCCGATGGTATTGTTGGTTCAGTACAAACCAAGCCCACTGAGCAATTGACAAAACAATTGCAACAATTATCTATACAACACTCAGCGTCCAGCTAGACTACTGCTTTGGCTACTCCTCCTACCCAAACGTCGGAAGTACACTCCGTACAGTCGACTAACCCAAAGGCCACCCAGTAGCCTGAAGAGAAAAAAAAACAATGAAAGAAGGGTAAGGGGGGAGAAAAAACCCACTGATAATGCTAGAGAGGGCACCACGGAAAAACGGAAGGCGAGGTATCCGTGCAACTTGTGTGCGGAAGACCACCCGACCCATCTTTGTCCTCAACTTGCAGAGGCCCAAAAGTTTGTCACACA
>ML790980.1:100839-116998 GCA_009831015.1 Picea engelmannii
CAACTAGGCATGTAAGTACTCTCATTTTTCTCATCAAACGACGAATAGAGTGCAAACAGTTGCAATGCAGCCCTGGCCAACGAGGCTCATAAACATAAGGTCAAGTGTCAATATGATAGGTCCATTTGTCCTCTGATTTTTTCTGAGGGCGACCTTGTCCTGGTTTATGACCAAGATAAGGACCCCCTAGGGGCAGGAAAGTTTAAACCCATGTGGTTCGGACCCTTCATTATCAAAGAGGTATTAAAAAAGGGCGCTTGTCATTTGGTCAATTTTGAAGGGAATGATTTGGCGAAGCCTAGAAATGGGCTCTACCTCAAGAAGTATTACTCATAGAAAGGTCACCGTGGGCAACTTTTTGTAACATATGTATAGTCTTTGTACTATTACTTTTTACATTTCTTTTAAAAACGTGTTATGGACGTGTCATTGATGTTATATTTCGTCAATATGGTAGATGTCAAGTGAGTCTGAAGTGTTCGTTGGGTATGCGGACGGTGCTAGTCGACACATGAGAAGGCTTGCCTTCGCAGCCTGGGCAATCTTTACACCACAGGGTCAGTTGTTATCTTCCGGAGGTATATGCTTAGGTGACACCACAAATAATGTTGCTGAGTATAGTGCAGTTATTGAGTTGCTTCGTGACGCTTTTTCATTGGGTATCTCTCGCCTCCGGGTCTATCTAGACGCTCAACTGGTTGTGTCGCAGCTAAACAAAATATACCGGGTTCATGACCCAACTTTACACCGACGATTCCTTAGGGTACATATATTGGAACACAACTTTGGTTATATTACATATTTTCATGTTCCTAGGAGTTTAAATCAAATCACAGATACTCTAGCTAATCACATTTTAGATTGGCATCTTTCCCACATATAAAAATATCATGGACATAAACATGTAAATACATTTTTGTACACATAATCCATAAGCCACAAAAAAGAGATAAAAACCATATATAAACATCATAAAATCCTCAGAGTACATAGATGGGTGCAAGCGCCTCAAAAGTGGGAACAGTAACGAGTCACCGGGCTTATGACCTCAAAAAATATATACAACAAGGTGCTCGTGGCACACAAAAGGTCTAAAAGTCTGTTCAGGGCCTATGGGCCCTGTTGTAATCATCTACTGCATGGTCTAAATGTCTAAACAATCGGACCCATGTTCAAGGTGCCCCCACAACATGAGTCTGCATGGACGACGACAGGTCCTCTATCTCTGCCATCGGGACTGTGCTAGTGAGTGCAGTGAAGTTCCACTCAATTCTCCTCAGGACCCTCTCGGCCTCTCCTGCAGGGAGGTTCCCTGCTACTGCTGCTCCTCCAGCGGTGGCAGCTGTGGCTTTTGGTCATGGGCAACGCCTGTTCCATGCATAATCGGCAGGTCGCATGGGTCCCACATCTTCATGCAATAAACGTTCACCCATCAAATACTCTGACATACAAAAAATGATATATATCAAAAAAGACATAAAAATTACATATGCAAACAAAACAAATTATACAGGTGGAGAATTACCCATCTCCCCTTGCTCCTCACCAGGAGGCACTGGTATCTCTGGATCTCTGGAGAAGTCGATCCCCGCATATGGGTAGTCCTCTATAGTAGGGATCTGTCGTGACAACCAAGAAAAAAAGTCATCGTTGAAGGCCTCCACGGTCCTTCCACCACCCTGTCGCGGCAGTAACACTTCCCATCTGCATACTACGGGGAAAGTGGCCAGATGTCCTCATACTGTCAGTCGAGGACTGAAGCATGGAACTCTCTCGAAAAAGAACGAACACTGGATGGTCCCAAACCCGAAGTTCCTATGTGTCCACTGTTGGCAATCTGTCAATTGCCTCTTCATACATTCCAACAGTGTGGTACTCCAATCAAAAATTTGTGCATTCATGCACTGGATAGCACAGTTCATTTGTGCGCACGAAGCTTGATGCAGGACTACTGAGCCAGTAATATGCCCAATAAGCAACAGGATAGTTTGTAGTGCAAGGCTAGTAATCTTGCTAATAGGTACCGAGGAACCTCTATGATCGGTCCCAGCCTCACAGTACTCATCTATCAGCTCCGAGACCTTGCTCGGCCCCGCAGGAAAAGTCTGAAAGTTGACTGGTTCTCCTCTCCTTGAGAGGCTAGTCAGAAAGTAAATATCCTCGGTGGTGGGCACCAAGGATTTCCCCTCTAGCATGAACGCCTCTGCATCAGGGTGCCAGTAATCAACCAAGGCATTCAGTAGCCTTGGTTGCGTGCACATGAACGGAACAAAAATAATTTTAGCAAACCACCCTGCATCAGCACGGCCACAACATTTGTATCTGCATCCACTAACTCATTGGTGGCCTCGTGCTCCCTTTCCCTCCACTGAACATACATCCTGCCAACACAACAAGGTAAAGGAGGGTCAATACATGTTTTCATTTACTTTTTCATCAATATAGGGGGGTACATGCGGCCTGTAGAGGCGAAAGTCGCGTGTACACGCGTGCAGACTTTACTCTGCATGCGTGTACATGCGGGCTGTCTCTGGACAACCCATGTGTACCTAGGGCCGACCTTTTTGAGGTCGACGCCCACCCAAAAAATAAACTAAATGCTAAAAAGGAAGTATTGAATAGCTAGATAAGGGAGTTTGTACTTGCTTGGTCCAAGCAGAAGTCCATTTCGTCCACTGTAGCTCTCGGAATCACGATCTTTGGCAAAGGGGGTATTTTGGCTCCAGAGTCAATTTCCAAATCAACAATGGTGATAATGAGCTGCCAACTTCTATTTATAGACTTTTTGGCCTCTTTTTGTCACTTTTTTGGCCCCCCTTATCAATTTCTTTATACCAAAATTTTTTTTTGAGTGATCTAGGAGTTATATGGGAGGGATTTGATCAGGTATTGGGACACTTTTTTTTGAGTTTCGAAAAATAAAAATAAAAATATATTGACGGTCCATAATTTTTTTTTTTTTTTTCAAAAAAATCAACTTGAGCATATAGGTTAGGCTATCACCCCAACTTTTGCATCTCGTTGCCTTTTTCTTATGCTATAGGATCGATCCCATCCGGTGGTGACACGGAACCATCATATCTACTCTAGAAGTGTCGCGACTTGGTGGTATAGCTTACCAAAACATGGATTCCCTAGGTAGGTCTTGGTTGCATTATGGTGTCCATGCCGTTTCTAACAACACTGTAGGCTCGGGAGTCCGTATAGTCTTTCCTGAATATGAGTTTGAGCTTCATTCGCATGGGTCTTTTTCACTCTTTGTCTTACCCTCTGGACTCCCAAAACATAACGTGTCTCCTTTTAAGCCCTTTTCAAACCCTCTAAACATGAAAAGACTGTCGAGCGATCTTGTGACCTTTCACGCACGTTAAACTGAAATTTGAAGTCACGTCTGTCCGGCGATAGTTTACCCCTTTTTTGGTCCGGACGGTCAACTGTACGAACAAAGGAATACTCTATTGAATTCCCATTCTTTAGAAGAGTATCTTCAGGTATAATTTTATTCCTTTTTCGGGCCTGAGGGACTAAATTTACGAAAAAGAAACCCCCCCGGAGTCCATAGTTAAGCTCTTTTCAGACTCCCTAAAATTGAAAAGATCGCCGAGTAACCTTATTCTTTCACACTCGTTAAAATGGTCCAGAAGAACATTCCTGACGGAGTCCATATTTAATCTTTTTTCAGACTCCTTAAAAGTGAAACAATAGTCGAGTGATCTTGTCCTTTTCACACTCGTTAAAATGGTTTTGAATTGACGTCTAATCGGTGCTAGTTTATCCCTTTTTCGAACCGAATAGACTATTGTTGAAAAAGGTACTCCACTAGAGTCTCCTTTTATTCTTTTTCAGACTCTCTAAATATGAAAAACTACCGAGCTTCCCTTCTCTGGGATCGTTAAACTTACATCGAAGGACGTTACCATTGTGTGTTCTATCAACCGCATTTTCATACCTTATCCATCAGCCTTGTGACAGTTTGCTTCTGCGTCTTAACACCTTTGGCCGCCGGAGGATTTTTCCCGAGTATTATTTCACCAGAACATCAATCTTGTCCTTTTGCCTTGAGCTTGTATGTTTTCCGTACTCGTTCCTCCATTGTAACGTAATATTCCTTTATTCTTTTTCAAAATCATCAAAAAGAACAAAAAAATCAAATATACCCCAAAAAGAGGATGGGAAAAGTATTTTCTTTATTGGCAGCATAATGAGTCGCCCTTGGATGAAGCATCTATGTCTGTTTGATCATCAGACTATGGGATGTAGTACGACCTTAGGAATATTTTTCTCACTATATAGAGTTGTGTCCTCCACCGTTTGGTTACTCTTCCAGACATATGGAGAGTTTGCGTTGCCTCCTTCTTCGTAGACTTATGATTAACAGATATGTTGCCTAAGTCTTATCACTTGTCGTGCTATTATCCAAGGGAAGTTTGTCACTGAGCCTGAGTTGGCCCCTCTGCAATATGTCTCTTGTCTGCATACCCGACCATCCTGAACGTCCAATCAAGTCTTTGTTCGAAATCACTGAAGCCTTCAGTCCGATCATCAATATTATCAAGTCCATAACCGACGAGCCGTCGAAGACCTCTGGGTAGTGCATTCGTACACTCATATTACACTCCTACCCGAGTTTTAGAAGATTTTGAAGTTGTTTCTTGAGATCTGAAGTACAACCATCGGGCTGAATCAACTTCTGAGAGATGGATACTCTATATGTATATCTTTCGGATTTCAAGATGTAGCTCCACTGTGTACTATTCGTGGCTACTCTTTATAGTTATTTGACATGGATCTATAGTGTATTTTATTGGTAGCCATGGTTATATTTTATCCCGAGCATGGGTATGCCCGCCTCGGTGAGACATTTGTTATTTTACAGACAACACCTCCTGATTCTTGATTCTTGGGCTCACTCATTCAGCATATCAGTACAGATTGGTAAGAGATTGGTAATGTATTTCGGCCATTAGATGCTCTTCTGACCTCACACATTAGGGGGCATCTGTTATAACCCTAAATTGCACCACACATGCTTACCTGGCATCAGGCCAACTCATATCCATTCATTGCCAAAACATCTGCTGAAAAACCTCTTTGCAAATCCTCTTGGGTCAAGGTACATGCGCCCTAACCCACTACTGCACGCGTGTGAACGCTGGCAGGCCTACTACAGCCCGTGTTTACCTAACAAAACACAAAAATAGGAAAGTTGCTGACGGGACAAAAAGCTATGGGTCAGTTAACTGAAACTCCCGGCCATGCATGGGCGAGAGTTCATCCAAAACCCTAGCTCCTTCTAGCCTATAAAAGAAGGGGTAGGGGTACCATTTGGAGGAGGAAAATTATAAGCGAAGAAACTCTGACCATTTGCCGAATCCATTGTCCCAACCCTTTAGCCTTTCCTCAAGCCTAAGGAGAATTAACTCAAAGCAGTTGTAGGACAAAAGAAGAGGAGGAGCCCAGGATCAGGATCAAGGAGCGGTGGACGGTCTCGACTTTGATTGTAAGTTGATTCATTTTGAAGATAATAAAAGAATACTTTTCCCATCCCAGTGCATGAGTTATCTATGATTTGTTTAATTTATGCTTAATTTCTAACCCTCAAGTAGAAAAGTAGCATGCATGCGTAGTGGTTTGTCTTGATTGCAGGATTGTCTTTGGAAGGAGAAGCGCAAGCAAGCGGGCAAAGCGCAACGGAGGATCTACATCAAACATCAGTAAAAAGGTTAGTAGTCATTCTCCATGCATGTATCGCAAAAGAGGGGTTTAAGTTTTGGGTGGTAGGTCAAAAATTAATTTCTTTACGGTCAAAATCTGCATGCAAGTCTGACCCTAGTTTGCTAGTCCGTAGGGTATTTTTCCCAACAACACCCACATACCTAGTACTTAGTTCATCATTAGGTTTTATATTATTTTTAGGTCCATTAAGTTAGGAGGATTTGGTTCTCTATGCACCCTAGTACAAAATCCACCTATATACTTGGCTCATGACATTATATTTATTCCATATAATTTTGGGTCCATCAAGATAAATGAGGAAATTAAGCATTTCAACTCCCCATGCTCTCATTCCCCAAATTGTCAAGATTCCTTACACGTGGTTGAAGGGAATAATATGTGGTTGTGTAAAGGGGAACATGCAAATGTTCCACATTGTAGGGAATTTTAGTTTCAACAAGAATCAAATCCTTCTATGGGTACCTATTACACAAGACAAATGTAGAAGAAATGGATGCTCTTTTATTGATTTGGTTTACTCATCATGATTCATTTGAATTGAGATCCTTGGAGGGCGTATTCATTGTCTTTGCAGGACCTTGTTTGGTGGACATATTTGGAATAACAAGCCTAGCTTGGGATTCCTTTGGGGCTTGAAGCCCACAGGTTGGATACCAGGATCCACACACAAGATGATCATGACATGCCTTTGGATGCCTAAGAGACACCTTGGAGGATCTCACCTATCCCCTACAATCCAAACAGCTTGTCCTTTGGAGGCCTAGCATACTCATATCCAACTCAATGAATTGACCTCTTAGAGGGATATGTGTGGCAATATCAATATAGAGTGGAGGAGTTAACTTGTTCAAGATTTCTTTTAATTCAAGCTTGCTCCCTTCATTTTATGCACCTTGATATAGAGTGGAGGAGTTAACTTGTTCCCTTCACAAGATTTCTTTTAGTCTAAGCATGTATTGACCTAGAGTGGTGCACTGCTTAAGTGTAGAATATTCAAGTTGATCACCCCAAATTCATTCCACTATCAGAAGGGAATAGGGGTGTTCCACAACAACCCTGGTTCAATCGAGAGGCCATTGCACATTAACAATAAATTTGGTTTTCTAAGGCATTTTTTGTTGTTGTGTATATCAAATATAAGCTTTTTCTATCCAATAGATAGTCCATTGTCATAGTACACCATGCTCAATAAAAGACTCACAATTTTTTTAGCTCATCCACTCTTTTGATTGCTTACTAGATTCACAAGATTTGACTTGCAAGTTTTGTTGAGATTATGTAAGAAATTTTCCTTTTCAACTTATGAGCATAAAATCCAAAGTCTAAGAATGGATCAACGAATATGTTAGCCTCTAAAAATATTCCCATGTCCAAAAACCATTCACAGACTTCTTAAAAGGTAACTCTGTTTTTTTCCATGCATTTTATAAGTGTTATTTATTGATAATCATGTATTGTTTTCCCTTGAGAAATCATGTACTGCACATTCATCCATGTTGCATGGGGTTGATCATGTAGAGACCTTCCAATTAACATAAGAACAAGTAGCAACCCTTTGCGTTCTACTACTTCCTATAATGTAATTGTTTCTAATTTGTAGCATTTGATTTAATGAAGGAACAAGTAACTCTTTGAATATGTTTTAATTTGATGTTTTTGTAATGGATTTATGCTTAAATGCACAAAATCATATAATGGACATAACATTTGGCTCTCTAAAAAATGATAATCCAAACTAGAATCAAGCATTCATATCCGATTTGTTTTCCATACACAGATAATTGTTTGTTTTTTGTTATTGCATTGGTGCTCTATACATCAATGATTATTCACCACATTGTTGCCTGCCAATTTAAGGTATCTATCAAGGAGTTCTTTCTATGAACATGGAGGATGTAACTTCATAGCATGCTTTTGATTGAATCAATGATGTGAATTTAGACGATGCAAGGCATAACCAAATTTCTTCTCTGGAAAAATATTCTTCTTATGTGGGTTATAGATAATGGAAATGCATCTCAATCATTGATTGTGTTAATTAATAAATTCTAATTTGGTTTCTTTAATTTGTCAATAGCTAAGAGAATAGAACAACTAAATCCTATGGACTATTTAATACAAATCAAAGATAATAGTATTGGAAGTTTTCTGAGAAGAGGTGGCGATGGTGTCCCCCTTCTCAGTCCTTGCATAGAGTAGTTGTAGCAGGGATGAGAAGTCCCTACCCATCCTCTACGAGTTAGTTTGGAGGTGAGATCGATAGAACCAAATTCCCTAAGGGATATTTTGAAAATGTGAAGTGATGCAGGAGCATCACCCACATCAAGCGAGCCAACGCAGAAGCAGAAGACAGTTGGGTAGGTGCTAGCACAAATTTTGAAAATCACCTTGAAATTGTTGCGCAATCTTAAATGAAGTCATAAATAAGAAGCACACTTGTATAATGTAATGGACCTTGAGTGGATTTTCTCTCGTCCTTTAGTAGGTAGAAGGCATTTAAAGTAGTTAATGTAGGTAGATAGAATTTAATTCTAGATTAGACAGTTTTAGAACGCAAGAGGGAAATGGGATATAGACACCCTCATTGTGTATTGTAACATAGATTATGGAAGATTGAAGCATAGAATAAGAGCATGCAGAGAGATGTGTAAAAACACCCATGTATAGATATTTGAATTAATAGAAAGAGGTTGATTCAAATTCATGGTTTTGTGTCTGTTCTCTGTGTATTCAAGATGAATAATATGCTCATGAATGTTTGCTTCCTGTTATACATTTTCTTTATATGTTGTGTATATGATTTCATGTTTGAGTTTGAAGTCTGAAAGGAAGAAGGAATGAGTTTCAATTGTTTCTCTATCTGAACAAGAATTCCTGCAAGGAGTGCAGTCGAAGTGTCCGCAAGGAGTGCATTGACAAGGGGTTCAGATAGGTAGCTTTTGTTCTCGTTCATTCAGAAGTGCAGTTGGGTACAGGAGTCGTGCAAGGAGTGCACAGGCCAAGCTAAGTCTCAGGGTTGCGAACCTGAGTGAAGTATTTGAAGGACTGCTGCTGCAGAGGTGCGCAGGGTTGAAAGGATTCAAGCACTTGTAGTGTTTGAAGGTTGCCGCAAGGAGTGCGTGCAAGGAGTCTTTTCTAAGACTCGGAGTTATAAAAAATCTCAGGAAGGACAGAGCCTTCGAATTTGTTGAAGGGCAGCGCAGGGAAGCTATGACTTGGAGTTAGTAAGAAGTGTCGTAAGTTTACGTTGCAGGCAGACAAGTTCGAGGAGGAACACTTGGTCATTCGCAGAAATCGCCAAGCAAATACGGATGGTTGGTATTCTCCGAGGAGGATTCACGACATTCCGTGGACTGTTAGATCTCAGAAAGTGCGAGGGAGATACGGCGGAGTATTTCCAAAAAAGAAGAAAAAGGGGGTTCTAAGCTCAGGAGGGGTAGGATCGTTAACCCGAGCCATAAGGGCCGCAGGATTTACGCGTGAAATTCTATATCGGGATTTCCTAGGTTGAAGTCTGAAAATTTGGAAATAGGAATCGCGAAATCACAAAACACGATATCCCGACGGCTAAGGAACAGTGTGGGACCACAGGGATTAGCGAAGTGGAAAGTGGGCACGAGTTTCATAATTTCACAGGGTGAAGTGCCAAAAACATTACATTAGGATTCGCGATATTGTGAACTCCGAAATGTCGATGGAGCAAAAGGATAGTTGAAAGGTCAACCTCGCGCATGCATCGGAGTTTTGGAATATCGGGACTTGGAAGTCGGAGAATCGAGTTGCTCGACATCGCGAGTGCCGAAAACGCGATAAGGAAACCCCCGATCGGGAAAAGTCAGCGTTGACTAGTTGTCGGGTTTTGGGGATCCGAGATACCTATGCCAGACCATTGGATTCATGAAATCGTGAATTCCGATCCCTCGATTGTAAAGAGGGGATCCCACGAGGATTGTTGTGGGTGCAGATTTCCCGAGAGGGAAATAGAAGAACCGTTTGGAGTTCTTCAGGCTGAAAGGAAGGAAAGATCCTGTGAGCACGTCGATCTTCCGACCTGCGGGTTGTGAGGTAGTGGGCGTCGCCATCAGTTTTGGTATCAAAGCCTAGAAAATTTCTTTTCTTTATGTAGCAGAGAAGAGAGAGAATTCACCATGCCACCAAGAAGAAGAGATAGACAGTCACTCGATCCATAGGATAGGGAAATGCCGAGGAGAAGAGGCAGGCAGATGACAGATCCAGTTATGGAAAGAGAGATGTGTGATCTATGAGCTAGACTCGAAGACATGGAGACAACACAAAGGCGTACAGTTAGTGCTGGGGATCTTAGTGATTCCGAAAGTGAAGTTGAGGCTGAACGTGAAGAAGAAGTTGCAGCTGAAGATGCATCAAATGAGCATTTGATCAGGGCTATTGCAAGAATAGGTGCAAGAGAAAAGATGGACATTCCAGTTTATGAGGGAAACTTGGATGCAGAGGAGCTTCTAGACTAGATTAAAGCTCAAGACACATACTTTGACTATGAATATGTCGAAGAGGACAAGAAAGTCAAGCACGTTGTCATGAGATTGAAAGGACATGTAGCATTGTGGTGGGATGAACTACAAGCTGATAGACGCTGCAAGGGCAAGCAGAAGATCAAGAGTTGGGATAGAATGATCGCGAAGATGAAGGAAAAATTCATCCCCAGAGATTACCAAATTACTCTGTTCAAGAGGATGTAGAACCTGAGACAGAAGCTGATGACAGTGAAAGAATACACTGAGGAATTCTATAGACTAAACATCAGGGCAGGTCATCGGGAGAGAGATGATGAAAAAGTTGTCAGGTATATGAATGGCCTGAGATATGATATCCAGGATGAGATGAGCATGGTAACCATCCGAACGGTGGAAGATGCTTATCAGATGTCTCTGAAAGCGGAAGAGAAGCTGAGCTAAAAACAGAGTCAAAGAGGATGAGCTAGAAGTCAACCCAGAGGCAAATTGGTTGCCCAGGACAAATATCAGAATCCCAAGGAAGACTGGAAGAAACCTCAGACTCGAATTGAGAGAGGTGGAAGTTCACAGCGTGGGAAATATGCTGAACAGAGAGGAAAACATACTGAGCAGAGAGGATATTATGCTGACAACAACACTTTTCCTCATACTAGAGGTAGAGGAAGAGGCAGAGGTGGAGTAATCACATGCTTCACATGTGGAAAGAATGGGCACAAGTCTTACGAGTGTCCAGATAAGAAGAAGGAGATTGGAGAAACTCACATCGCTGAGGAACAGAGGCAGGATGTTGAGGCAGAAGATGCTGAAGGCAGAAGATCGTTGATGATGCGAAAAGCTTTGTTGACACCAGAGAAGGAGGTGGAGAGTTCAGTCCAAAGGACCAGACTTTTTCAGACTGCTTGTAAGACCAAGGACAGGGTATGCAAGGTCATTGTAGACAGTGGTAGCACGAATAATCTCATTTCTACAGAGATGGTAGAGAAGGTGGAGCTGGAGATGATTGATCATCCAAGCCCATACAAAATTTCGTGGCTACAAAAAGGACATTAGGTACAACTGTCACTAAACAATGTTTAGTTGAATTCAAGATAGGAGGATATAATGATAAGATATTATGTGATTTCATTCCTATGGATGTTTGTCATCTATTGCTGGGTAGACCATGGAAATATGACAGGAATGTGATTCATGATGGGAGAATGAACACATACACCCTAGAGAAGAATGGGAGGACACACATGTTGCTTCCAATTAAGGATAAGGAGGTGAAGCTAGAAGTAAGCAACACAGTACTTCTCATGAGTGGGAAGGAACTTCTTACAAAGGTTAAGAAGAAGGAGGATCCACAGTTCTTTGTGGTCAGGAAGCCGAAGATTGTTTTTACCAGCACAAGAGTGGATGATTTACCAGAAGAAATTCAGGAACTACTGGAAGAGTTCACTGATATAGTAGTGGACGAATTACCTCGTTCATTGCCACCAATCAGGAGTGTGAGTCATCATATTGATCTCATACTAGGAGCCAGTTTACCAAACAAATCCGCGTATAGATTGACACCGCAAGAGAATGAAGAGATTAAAAGACAGGTCCAGGAGTTGTTGGACAAAGGGTTAGTCAGGGAAAGCTTGAGTCCGTGTGTTGTTCCAACAGTACTCAGTCCGAAGAAAGATGGAGGTTGGAGGATGTGTATTGACTCAAGGGTGATTAATAAGATAACCATCAGGTACATATTTCCATTGCCAAGGATGGATGATCTGATGGACTGCTTGAGTGGAGAAAAATACTTTTCAAATATTGATTTGAAAAGCGGTTATCATCAGATTCGCATGAGAGAAGGTGATGAGTGGAAGACAACATTCAAAACAAATGAAGGATTGTATGAATGGATTGTTATGCCGTTTGGCTTAACAAATGCGTCGAGTACCTTCATGAGGTTGATGAACGAATTCCTGAGGGAGTTCATCGGAAAATTTGTCATTGTGTATTTGGATGACATACTGGTTTACAGTAAAATAGTGGCAGAGCATCTGAAGCATTTGGCTACAGTGATGCAGAGGTTACAGCAGGAGAAGTTGTTGATAAACATGAAGAAGTCCTCATTCATGAAGACAGAGCTCATTTACTTGGGGTTTGTTATTTCTACAGATTAGTTGAGGATGGATCTAGATAAAGTGGAGGTAATAAAAAATTGGCCATCACCGAAGAATATCTTTGAGGTGAGAAGTTTTCACGGATTGGCTAGTTTCTACCGAAAGTTCATCAAGAATTTCAGTGGAATTAGCGCAGCAATGATGGATACAGTGAAGAAAAGACACAAGTCTTTTCACTAGACTGAAGAGGCTGAGAAGAGTTTTAATCTGTTGAAGAGGAAGATTACGGAACAACCAATTTTGGTGTTGCCGGATTTCCGAAAGACATTTCAAGTGAAGTGTGATGCAAGTGAATTTGAAATCGGGGCATTCTTGAGTCAAGAAGACAGGACGATCGTGTACTTTAGCGAGAAGATGAATGAGGAGAAGGTGAAATACTCCACATATGATAAGGAGTTCTATGCTATCATATAGGCATTAAAGAAATGGAGGCATTACTTGATCCTGAAAGAATTTGTCTTATACAGTGACAATCATGCATTGCAGTTTGTGACTCAACAGGAGAAGTTGAATCGGAGACATGTCAAATGGGTTGAGTATATGCAGAATTCACTTTTGTGATTAAACATATTTCAGGCACCGCTAACAAAGTTGTTGATGCTTTGAGCAGGAAGTGTTTGTTGTTGCAGGAGTTCAAAGTCAAGACGTTGGGTTTTGATGATCTCAGGGACATGTACGTAGATGATCAGGATTTTAAAGAAGCATATGGAGTAGCTGAGAATCCAGTTCTCAGAGACAGAAGCCAGTGGATAGAATACATGATCTAGGAAGGATTTCTATTCAAGGGTAATCAACTGTGTATTCCGAAATGCTCCATGAGGGAGAACTTGTTAAAGGAGAAACACATTGGAGGATTTGCAGGACATTTTGGTCATGACAAGACATTCGCGAAGTTGAACGAGTCATATTTTTGGCCGGGAATGCGAGAATACATCAAGAGATTCATGGACAGATGTAGAATTTGCCAGCATTCGAAGGGAAGGAGACAGAATGCATGGTTTTATCAACCATTACCCATACCAGAGAGGCCATGGGCTGCAATTAGCATGGATTTTGTATTGGGGTTGCCGAGGAAACAAAGAGGTGTTGATTCAATCTTTGTGGTGGTGGATAGATTTTCCAAAATGGCACACTTCATTCCATGTCATAAAACTAGTGATGCGACTCACATTGTGAACCTGTTTTTCAAAGAGGTCATTCGACTTCATGGCTTGCCGAGAAGCATAGTTTCGGATCAAGATACGAAGTTCGTAGGGAATTTTTGGAGGAACTTATGGAAGAAGCTGGGAACTAACTTGTTGTTTAGTTCAGCGTATCATCCTCAGATGGATGGACAGATAGAAGTGGTGAACAGAAGTCTGGGAGACTTTCTGAGAATCTTGGTGATGGAGCACCACAGCTAGTGGGACAACATATTACCACAGACATAGTTTGCTTATAATGAATCAGTAAATAGAAGCACAGGGCAGAGTCCATTTTAGGTTGTTTATAGCATGCATCCGAGAGGAATTTATGAGCTGAGAAATTTAGAACAGACTGCGACTAGAAGTTCTAGTGCAGAAGAATTCGTAGAGGCGATGAAGGAACTTCACAGCAAGGTGAAGGAGAGACTACAGAATTCAAGCCAGGAATATAAGCGTAAAGCAGATCAACACATAAGACAACTTTAGTTTGAGATTGGTGACTTGATTCTGGCACATTTGAGAAAAGAAATGTTCCCGAGAGGGACATATAATAAATTGAAGATGAAGAAAATTGGGCCTTGTAAGGTCTTGAAGAAATTCGGGGCAAATGCTTATGAGATTGAATTACCCGATGGGATCGAAATTTCTCCAATATTCAATATCTCAGATTTGTACCCATATAAACCTGAGGAAGTAGGGACAGGAGATGAGCAGCCAGTGATTCATTGGACAAAGTAGATGCCAGTTGTAGATAAGCCGCAAATGGAGTGCATACTGGACAAGAGAGTGAGCAAGAGGACCAGGCGAAAGAAATACTTTGAGTATCTGGTCAAATGGAAAGACCATCCAGTTGAAGATGCTAGTTGGGAAACCGAAGAAGAAATACAGAAGCATGGGCACACCATAGGTGAGCTCATGGACAGGAGCCCATGAAAATTTTCAAGCGAGGGAGTATGATGCAGGAGCATCGCCCACGTCAAGTGAGCCAGCGCGGAAGCAGAAGACAGCTGGGCAGGCGCCAACACAAATTTTGAAAATCACCTTGAAATTGTTGCGCAATCTTAAATGAAGTCATAAATAAGAAGTGCACTTGTATAATGTAATGGACCTTGAGTGGATTTGATCTTGTCCTTTAGTAGGTAGAAGGCATTTAAAGTAGTTAATGAAGGAAGATAGAATTTAATTCTAGATTAGACAGTTTTAGAACGCAAGAGGGAAATGCGATATAGACACCCTCATTGTGTATTGTAACATAGATTATGGAATATTGAAGCATAGAAGAAGAGCATGCAGAGAGTTGTGTAAGAACACCCATGTATAGATATTTGAATTAATAGAAAGAGGTTGATTCAAATTTATGGTTTTGTGTCTGTTCTCTGTGTATTCAAGCTGAATAATATGCTCATGAATGTTTTCTTCCTGTTATACATTTGCTTTATATGCCGTGTATATGATTTCATGTTTGAGTTTGAAGTCTGAAAGGAAAAAGGAATGAGTTTCAATTGTTTCTCTATCTGAACAAGAATTCCTGCAAGGAGTGCAGTCGAAGTGTCCGCAAGGAGTGCGTTGACAAGGGGTTCAGATAGGTAGCTTTTGTTCTTATTCATTCAGAAGTACAGTTGGGTACAGGAGCCATGCAAGGAGTGCGCAGGCCAAGCTAAGTCTCAGGGTTGTGAACCTGAGTGAATTATTTGAAGGACTGTTGTTGCAGGGGTGCGTAGGGTTGAAAGGATTCAAGCACTTGTAGTGTTTGAAGGTTGCTGCAAGGAGTGCATGCAAGGAGTATTTTCTAAGACTCAGAGTTATAACAAAGCTCAGGAAGGACAGAGCCTTCAAAGTTGTTGAAGGGCAGCACATGGAAGCTATGACTTGGAGTTAGTAAGAAGTGTTGTAAGTTTATGTCGCAGGAAGACAAGTTCTAGGAGGAACACTTGGTCATTCACAGAAATCTCCAAGCAAAGATGAACGGTTGGTATTCTCCGAGGAGGATTCGTGACATTCCGTGGACTGTTAGATATCAGAAGGTGCGAGGGAGATACGGCGGAGTATTTCCAAAAAAAAAAAAAAAAGGGTTCTAAGCTCAGGAGGGGCAGGTGTAAATTCTAACCTTGTACAATATGTATGGCAAACTGATATTCAGAAAAGAATAGAAAAGATACAATGGCAAATACAAACATTACACAGAGATTTTTCACCTGGAAACCCAAACCGGGAAAACCAGCATATATTATATTCATACATTGAGTTACATTGCTTACAATACAATATACATATAGGAGCCAACAGCATCCAAAACCCTAACCCAATGACCTGGATTAGTCCAAAACCCTAATTCCTTAACCGGAAATAGAAAACCATCGGCAAAAACCATGTGCCAAAAAAAAACCACCTAAATATCATGTGGTCCTGGAAATATGTCGTCCCAGAAATATGTCGTCTCGGTAATATGTCGTCCCGGAAATATGTCGTCCCGAAAAAAAATATAACACATAATATAACACATACCCAACATTCTCCCACTTGTTGTTTTCTTTGCACACAGGGGGTTACAGGGTTACATAGTCAACAATCCAGGGAAACAATGCCCATGGATCCT
>ML790980.1:120556-130570 GCA_009831015.1 Picea engelmannii
AATCAGAGAGACACAGTCGAATTGTGCTCTTTGCCTTCTGATCCGTCTTTTTCTAGTCATCTGCAGAAGTTCCTGTAGGTGCAGTACCTGGATCTACTGCGATCCATTGATCTCTGTCCACCAAGAGATCTTCCATCTTGAGCTTCCATAGCTCAAATCTTTTCCCATTAAACTTCTCGATCTCCATCTTCGAATTTCTTGCCATTTATTTTCACCTAAAAAACAATACCGCAGATCTCCCACTGTAACAAGGCTTATCACAGTCCCGAGCCAAACCCTTGACGACAAAGGCATCCCCCTGAAGCCAATAAAGTTCTGATACCAGATGTAAATTCTAACCTTGTACAATATGTACTGCAAACTGATATTCAGAAAAGAACATAAAATATACAATGGCAAATACAAACATTACACATAGATTTTTCACCTGGAAACCCAAACTGGGAAAACCAACATATATTATATTCATACATTGAGTTACATTGTTTACAATACAATATACATATAGGAGCCAGCGGCATCCAAAACCCTAACCCGATGACCTGGATTAGTCCAAAACCCCAATTCCTTAACCGGAAATAGAAAACCATCGGCAAAAACCATGTGCCGAAAAAAAACCACCTAAATATCATGTGGTCCCAGAAATATGTCGTCCCGGTAATATGTCGTCTCGGAAATATGTCGTCCCAAAAAAAAAAAAAATCGGGAGCGCTACCCCTGAACCCCAGCGCGGGGGGCTCCGCCCCCCTGCACCCCCCGAGGGGGGGCTTAGTGCCCCCCCCTCTAACCCCCCTGCGTGCCCAGCATAGACGCTCAGACACTACTACTTGTGCAAAGAATATAACACATACCCAATAGCAGGACCGTTGACCCGAGCCATAAGGGTCGCAGGATTTACGCGTGAAATTCCATATCGGGATTTCATAGGTTGAAGTTTGAAAATTTGGAAATAGGAATCACGAAATCGCGAAACGCGATATCCCGATGGATAAGGAACAGTGTGGGACCACAGGGATTAGCAAAGTGGATAGTGGGCACGAGTTTCGGAATTTCGTAGGTTGAAGTGCCAAAAACATTGCATTAGGATTCGTGATATTGCGAACTCCGAAATGCCGATGGAGTGAAAGGATAGTTGAAAGGTCAACCTCACGCATGCGTCGGAGTTTCGGCATATCGGGACTCGGGATTCAGAGAACCGAGTTGCTCGACGTCGTGAGTGCCGAAAACGCGATAAGGAAACCTCCGATCGGGAAAAGTCAGCGTTGACTGGTTGTCGGGTTTCGGGGATCCGAGTGACCTACGCCCGACCATTAGATTCGCGAAGTCACGAATTCCGATCCCCCGATTGTAAAGAGGGGATCCCACAAGGATTTCTGTGGGTGCAGATTTCCCGAGAGGGAAATAGAAGAACCGTTTGGAGTTCTTCGGGCCAAAAGGAAGGAAAGATCCTGTGAGCACGTCGACCTTCCGACTTGCGGGTTGTGAGGTAGCGGGTGTCGCCATCATTAAGAAGAATCCATGATTATAAATCACCTCAACATGGGTTGGGGCCCACTTGGGGGATATATATCATATGAAAGACTATGCGTAGTTTTGTTTTTTATTGGGATATGGTCTCAAAGTGGACCCTATGATGGTGGATTTATGTTAAGTGCCAGGTTAAACGTCTCCACTGATCTCAAGCATTGTGTGAAAGGTATTTTCATAGCCATCTTTACACATGTCACTCTCTAAATATTGTGAGTGAATATTTACACATGCCATATTTAGCTGATCTCAGTGCTCAATGTTTTTTAAAGAGATTCTTTGTATTGTTTTATCTATTTTAATACAAGACAAGCATGGTGCACTACTTGGACTTTCTTTGTGCTTTTAGAGATATTTTTTCATGCACATGTTGGGAACTTTCTCTTGACTGAATTTCTTATTCATTGTTGTTGGGGAAAAACACCCTACGGACTAGCAAATAGAGTTTAGACTTTGCATGCAGATATGACCGAATAGAAATTACTTTCTACCTTCATCCCTAGATTTAAATCCCCTTTTCTTAGTAAATGCATGGAAAGATCAACCTACCTTGTTACCGACGTTTGATGTCGATCCTTCATTGTGCTTGATTACTTGTTTGCAATACTCCTTCCAAAGTTGACCTGCATTCAAGACGAGCAACAACTATGCATGCATACTACTTATATACTAACGGGTTAGAAATCAAACATATACTGATCAAACTATAAACAGTTCATGAATTGGGACGGGAAAATCACTTTCTTTATTACTTAAAATGAGTCAACTTACAAAAGTTGAGACCAGCCACCGCTCCTTGAACCTGATCCTGGGCTCCTCTTCTTCTGTCCTTCAACTGCTTTGCTTTAAATCTCCTTCGGCATAAGGAAAGGCTAAAGGGTTGTGACAATGGGAATACGTAAATGGGTAGAGTTTCTTTGCTATATTTTTCCTTCTTCCAAATGGTACCCCTACCCCTTCTTTTATAGGCTAGAAGGAGCTAGGTATTTGGATGAACCCTTGGCCATGCATGGCCGGGAGTTTCAGTTAACTCACCCATAGCTTTTTGTTCCATCGACAACTTTCCTTTTTTCATGCTTTTGTCGATCCACGCGGGCTGTTTTGGGTTAGCCAGCGTGTACATGCGTGCAGTAATGGATTAGGGCACGTGGGCCTTTATTCAAGAGGATTTTCAAAGAGTTGTTCAACAATGTTTTGGCAAAGAAGGGATATGATTTGGCCTGATTCTAGGTAAGCATGTGTGGTGCAATTTAGGGTTATAACATTCATGGATGAGAATTAGACCCACAAAAACTAGGTGTAATTTTCTAGACAAATTTAGCATGCTTTTAGGGTTTTTGAGGTGATGTTTCATGGCACATATTATGGGTCTTGAGATATTCTTGGATAATTTTTTGGATGGTTCCTCTCTCATCTACAAGAGATGGTAATTTCAGAGAGATAGGGGGATTAGTTATTTTTTAGGCCTCCCGCTTCTTGCACTTCAGTATTCCACATTCTACTCCCACTCAAGTTAGATTGGACACTTGGTCTAAATGCGATTATTCAACAATATACAACCCACCCACTGTAATTTAAAAAAAAACCTTTATTTTCCAACATCTATACCCTGTATTTTGTTCGACGTTCCCTTCCCCCGTTTCAGGGGTATGCTAGTATTACTACATGACCATTACCTAGATTTTGAACCTTTTGGACATTGTTGCAACTCTCACTCCAATAATAGCGCAATAAAATTGGTTGATTGTAACATATATGGGTTCTACCTATGTTCCCATGTCTCAATAGCTTGATAAGAAAACATATATTAGGCCCGTTGATTTCTCTCCTAACCTTGACATTATAGAAAGAAGGGTTATCTTTGATCAATAATTGATCCTTTTCTTTTTAGGTCAACTGATCGACATAACCTCAAACTAGCTATATTCAAGTGTAGATACACGTTCCTTTCAGACATAAAGGATGGAGTTTGGGGAATCTATGTATTCAACGGCATGACCCAGGAGGAACGGGAGGAACAATCCAACCTGGGTGCCTTCATATGGAGGGAGCTCGAAAAAATCAATGTAATGAGTTCACAGGTGTGAAAGTGGGCTTTTATATATTTGATTTCTTGATACCACAAAAAACCATGAACAGGATTGTAAATACATAGGTTCATTCCTCAGGCGTATATGATCAAGCTATATTCAATATTTTTTTTAAACCTACAAAAGGAGCGGAAATTGCAACATAAGTTCATCGCAATCCATTGACAATGTTTTTTTACTCTGCCACTCTTTTTCGTCGCAAGTATGGCATCTGCGTCGTAAGCTATTGGTGTGTTTTTTCTCTGCCACGATGTTTCGTTGCAATTTTCCATGCTTTTTCGTCGTAAGCATGGAATCTGAGTCGTAAGTTGTTGGTGGGTTTTTTCTCTGCCACGCTTTTTTGTCCCTATTGCCACACTTTTTCGTCGTAAGTATGGAATCTGCGGCACAAGTTATTGATGAGTTTTTTATTTTGCCATGCTTTTTCGTCACTATTTCCACAATGTTTCATCGCTATTTCCACAATTTGTAAGGTAAAACTTTCTTTAGGATCATGACATGTGGCAGGCTTATGTCATCACTGTTTCCAAGAATACCTAGTGCATGGCTATTGCGACAAAAAAAGTTCCACAAAAAATAGTCTTTGCCTTCGTGGAAAGTGCGACGAATTTGTGTGGCAATAGAAACAAAAAATCGTGGCAAATTTGGTCATATGTAGTAGTGGGTACAGATGGGTCCACAAGATCAAGAGGTACAAGGCTATACAGGTTTCCAAAGGACTCCATCAGATCCATAAATATTTCTACAAATTCACAAAGACTTTCAGTGAGCAGAAGTTTCAGACTTTGCGGGATCGTCTTGCAGTGAAGAACACAGTTTCCTAGAAGATGTTGTTTTCTTCTTTTGATACATTATCTTTTGAGGAGGGGTTTTGTTCCCACATGGTTTTCCCTCTTTCCTCACTTTTATTCAGTGTTCATTATTTGCATTGTACATGAGTACCTAATATTTCCTAGTAGTCGAGACTCATTTTTTAATCTATAGTGATGTTTAGGGGGGGTGTTGGAGAAATTTCTATTTTTGGCACACTAGTTCAATGGGAGGAACACTAGTTCAGTGGGATTTAACTGGCTAGTTCTATTTTATACTTTTTGATTTTATACCATCACTATTATGCATGCATTCCTAATTATAAGATGTCATTGCCTATATGAGTGAAGATCACTCACTCATTTATTAGATCATAATATACATTGATTCTCATTCTTCATTGTGTATCTCTCTTCATTTTCTTGATAAGCTTTGTTTGTGTATGATTTATCTAGGTCTCCTTTTCAGGTTTCCATGAAACACTGACACTTAGTGCTAATGCATTTTACAAGAAAAATGGAAAGGGTCACAGTGAAAAGAGTGCCCATTCTCTAATTGTTAATCCTAAAACTACCACACCCCAGAGAAATGCTCTAACAACTCACCCAACTAGGAATATTACCAATAGTAGTTCAAGCAGTGGAGGAGAGAAGAATCACCCCCCTGGAAAAATTGAGATCTCATACAATCTCCCTCTGAGAAAAAAGAGGAAGATTGTAGTGCAAGAGGAAGAAGACAATCTCATAGAAAATGACATCAATAGCTTCTCTCTTGAATACATGGAGTTGAAGGAGGATATTGAGAAAATGTTTCCCACAATTAATTAGCCGGGAAATATGGCCCAACAAAATTCATCATTAGAGATCGTTGAGAATGAGACCTTCAATGAAGAAGAGTCATTTACTTTCCAAAGTGTTGTTTTTGACAAGGAATCTAAAAAATTTATTATAGAAAAAGGTGATCAGAAAAAATAAGAAGGCAAAATCTCTCTCAGAGGTTGACCTAAAATATATGCAGTCGTACCAAATCTCTAAAATTCACAGAGAAACCAGGGATTCTCTTGTTTATTCTATTGGTGGTCTAGAAGCAGAAAACACTAAGTTAAAAGAAAGGATCAGAGAGTTGGACGATGGCTTAATGCCTCTTCCAATTCTTTCCATCCCTTTATCAATGGTCAAAACTACCACACCCACTGTTAAGTTGAAATGATATTCAATCCTACTCACATCAGTCAGGATTTATGTATAAATAAATATTAAGAAGAGAATGTCATTAATAATAGAGGCATGGGAGGTTTCAAAAAATATTGTTTATTTTGGCTTGAGGGAACATGCCTTCTATGAATATATGCAATATGATATAAATAATGAAGAAGGTTTCTACATTGATGTTGTATTAACCTTTGGAATAAAAGTCTCTAACATGACAGAACTGATAATAAGAGAGGAGGATCTACCTTCCCCAAGTCGAATAAAACAACTAAATGTTTTCTAGAAGGAAAAGATTAAAAATTTGAATAACATTGTTCAAGCATGCAACGAAGCCATACTGAAAAGGGAAGAATTGTTCAAGAGGCTCATAGAGATAATCCTAGAAGGAGGTACTAACGAAGTGCAAGACCCTAAATTAATTCTCAACTCAATGTTCCTAACAAAGAAACAATTTGACGAACAAGTTGAGATATTTAAAGGGTTATCAGTTGAAAATTTTTATGGCATACTCGAATATGAAGATGACATAAACAATTGGCTAGTGTATTATTCTGTGAAAAATCAAGATATTGTGGAAGAAGTACATGGTATTTCTCTTGACTTAAAAGACTTGGAAGGTGAGTTATTCAACATTAAAATCTGGCATGAGATAAACGTCGCACCAATGAAAAACTATATTGAAGAATGGTTCAAAAAATCAATTGACAAATTAACCAACGAAGGGAAAGAAATAGTTGAGACGGTTCCTGTAACCATCGATGAAGACAATAAAAGGATAGAAGCAAGAAAATGAATATATGAGAGACCATCATAGTAAGTTTATGCTGATCACATCTTTCTTTCTTTATCAATTCTTTCATCCAGTTACTCTACTTCTTTGACTAGAAAGGTTTAACCGAAGTCTGATAACTTCTCCCTGTCTTCTTTCCAAGTCTTGTTATTCTATTATATCCCACCATCCTCCTACAAGATTAGTTCTTGTTTATATTTTCTTTATGGTCCATGGGAGCCCCAATCCCAATCCTAAGCACAAATTCATTTAAATTTCAAGGCTTTGTAACAGACTACATATTTTTAAGAAATTCCAAGAGAGCTATTTTGGGATCAGTTTTGACTGTTCTTTGTAACTCTCAATTTTGAGTATAAAGTCTTTGAGATTTATCTATCATTATATATATTTTAGCTTCCCATGTGTCCACTCTATTAAAGTTCTCTTATGCATGAAAACCATATTATTTTTATTTTATGTGATCATAAATATTTAGTTTAACTATGATGGATGTGAGGAAATTTTGTCTATCTTTTTCAATTCTATGAAGTGTGCAGTTCCTGGTCATTTTTCAGGAACTCTCTTTAAAAAGAAAACAATTTTTTTTATTTCTTGTTATTTTTTCTTGCAATCTTTATATATCTTTGATTACCACAACGAACTTCTGTAAAGTCCTATATTTTGAAAATATAGAGTCCCAAGAAAATATTAAAATAAAGAGGAGTACCACCTCTATAAAATCACAGAGGGATTTATATCCTTGTGAGGTTTTCGTTTCAGCCTTAATAGATTCAAGTGTCAACATTTTTGGCAACCATATTGAGGTTGAACTGAAATTTGAAATCTAGTTTAACATTTTTTGAAAAGTACATGAATTTTCCCAAGAATGAGCAGCCCCACCTAGAAATTGGATTGAATAATCAACGAAGCATCTTACATTAGTTATATAATATTGTAATAATGACATTCGAGACCCAAGAATATTTAGAAAGGTCCTGGTAGATCTTATCCAGAAAAGAATAGATAGAAATCCTTCGAAGATGGAGGAGAGACGAGCGACAAGACTGAAGAAACCAAAGGCTAGCTAGAGTAGCATAGGACAAGGTCAGGATTGAAGTTGGACAAATACAAGGGACCCATTACCAGAAGTAAAATCAAACAACTATGTATTTTAAGAAGTGGAAATCATATTCCTGGAACATCTCTGGACATGGAAAAAAGAAATGAATAACCATGAGAACAACCATAAAGAGAACCTCATGAAGAGAGACAAGGAGGTGGAAGAGGTGCTGCAAGAAATCAAGAAAATCGAAGAAGAATAAGAGATTCCCATTTAAATATTCTAGGTGAGCAACATGACCTCCCCGTTCTCCCTAAGGGTACCTTGAAGGATTTTTATGGAGATGGAACAATCAATGCCAAAAGACACCTTAACTTATTTCTTGATGTTTTTTATTTTCATCATGTTGAGTATGGTGTTGTCATGGTAAGGTTATTTCTTCAAAACTTATCAGGAAGAGATTGTGAATGGTATATGGCATTACCCAACAGGTCAATTGGCTCATTTAATGACCTTGAAGCCATGTTCCTGACTATGTTCACTCCTCTTATTTCATATCATACCGTTCTCACCGATATCACCCAAATTGGTTTGATGAAGAATGAAAGAATACAAGATTTTAATCTCAGGTTCAATAAAACTTTGAGTAAAATATCAGAAGGTAAAAGACCTAATGACTCAGTCATACTCAGTTGTTATAAGAATGTGATGGCCCCAAATGTAAAACATTTTATGAAAACATCCCAAATGGATACCTTGGAGAAAGAAATGATTAAATCCACTGAGATGGAAGAAATTATGATTGAGACGGGTGTCAACCCCGACATTATCCTGGGAAAAGTACAAAGGAAAATGGGAGGCTTAAATATTGATAATCAAGGATCCTCTAGCTCAAGAAAGAATGAAGAACTGAACCCACGACTAACCCATAAATCAAATAATTGAAGGAGGATTTTTCAAGGAGACCATACTAGATGTGAAGGTAGACTTTGTTGCGGCACAAGAAACCAAGAAAAGAATTGAAATTGCACAAATGAATAGAACTATCAGGAAAATGTAGAACAATATAACCATACTAAGAAGGGGGGGTAATTATGTAGCAAATATAAAAATGTCGGTCCAAGAGAAAATAAGGAAACCTCCCAAAAAAAATAGAGTGAGGTTTGAAAACATGAATAATCCGCAAAGGCCAAGGGTTATTAGGAAACCAACCCCCAATGTGGTTGTTATGGATGATGTATATGATGAGAAAATGTTTGAACACGAGAACTATTATTTACCTAATGAAAGTTCTGAAACTGTACAAATGGATGGATGTGAGACATCCATGTATATATTTTAAGAATGATCCGAAATCAGATTCAGAAGCCTGTCAGGGCTTGAAAAATGCTCAAAAATGAAAGTGCTCGGAACCTGACGAAACCTATTCCATTGCATCCGTCTCGTCTTCCTGATTCTGGTGGTATATTTACTTTGTCAAACGGAGTCCGTATGAAGAAGATATCGCATTTTGTCCGATAAGGCAAACAGGCAAAAAACATTTGCTGATTGTACAGTCCGTACGGACGCTGACGTGGCATGTCCGTACGCTGACGTAGCATGTCCGTACATACGACATGTGGTAGGTCTGTACATGCGACACGTGGTGGGCTCGTACAGGACACGTGGCGGCTCCAAGTGATGACACGTGTCAGGCAGATTTGGCTTTTTGGGCATACGGTTGGACCAATTCGGAGGTGACACATGTCACCACTGGAAGGGTGACACGTGGAACGGGATGACGTCAGCAGCCTACGTGTTGGATGATGTGGCACGGTGGCATAGTTGTATGGCAGAGATGATGTGGCAAGGCGACTGGACGTACGGAAGTTGACGTGGCAAGTGATGTGGACCAATGGGCGACTGACACGTGGCAGTTTTCTGGGCAAATGATTGGGTGCCACGTGGCCCAATCACAGGCTGCCACGTGGCACCCTGATTTTCGTCAATTGGTTTATGTGTTAAAATATTTTGGAGGACGTGGGGTTTGACCCCCAGACCTCCCCACCGGCTACGCCTTATCAAAATCCGCCCAACCACTATACCACACACTATTGCTTATAAAATATGTGTTAAACAATGTATTTAAATTCGTTGTATATTTTTGTCGGGGACGGAAATGGCTGGGGCCTAGCCCCAGCCCGTGGATATGTTACACTTGCCATACGATCGAGAGTGCGGGGTTACCATAGTTATTTTGTGCACGGTTATACAACGGTCAAGCCCAAGGTCGTGGCCCTATGCGAACACAACAGGACCGGGAGCCAATGCCACAGGGGGGCCAACGCTTAGCCCATGGGCTAGCGCTCGGCCATATGGGTATGCATATGACCATATAAGGGGCGCGCGTTAGGCCAAAGAGGGCTAGCGCCGGTTTTAACTATATTATATAGTTAAAAGTGGGTTTTATAACCACTTTTTGAGTTTTATTGCTAATTAAACTCATTTTTAATGTAATTAACTCATTTTTGGGAGTTATTGGGCATTTTTAGAGCCTAAATTCGTGGA